>BMAU01017914.1:0-127500 GCA_019973935.1 Trichonephila clavipes
TTGCCACTGTTTGCCTCTGGCTAAAATTAAAATCGAACGAAGAAAGAGGAGTTTTATACCAAGGCTGCAATAAAACAAGGATGATAGTAGTGACAATGATCTATATTGTGGGAAACCCGAGAACAGCTGAGCTGCTGGAGTCAGACAGGCAGGGGGGTGCAGTTGGGTTAACGCAGTGGTGACTAGAAGTAAACAAAAAGATTTTCCCCCGAGAAAGAAAAAAGGCGAACGAAGAGGAGCTTGAACTTACAGTTTCCCCGTCCGAGGGAGGGGAAGACGATAGCTTTATCATTCCTGCTTTTGAAGGAGAAGGGGGAAAGAGTTTGGCGAAGTGAATGGTGTTGAATTTAAAAGGAACAAAGAAAATGCCCTGATCTGAAACCATTTTGGGATAAGGCCCTAACGGGAATAGACAAAGAATTTAGGGTCATCAGGGATATTAGTTAGAGTTGCGAAAACTAAGCGAGGGAGGAGGTCAGACAGCTATGCGTACCCATAAGTTTGGAACTTGACATTAACAAACTTAGCCATGACGAAATAGGGGCATCTGGGGGTGACGAAAACCAAAGATAGGATTCTAAAGGCATTTTTGGCCGAACGTGTAGAGACGTGGAGGAGTTCGTCAAAACTTGTGGAATTCGATGTCAACGAGTAGGGGAAACCGAGAGATAAGGCGAAAAGCACCTCTGAAATTAGTGCCGATTATTTCGGCGTTCTCTAAAATCAATATAGAATGCTGTGGGACCTCTCCCTGTCTCAACAAAGCAAAACAGATATCTGATTACGTCAATTTGCGTAGCCTCTAAGTGCCGGAAGCTATTCCGGTGGAAACCACTTCCCGAACGTAATAGACGCCACTCTTGGTATCTTTCACAAGTTGCAGGATTCCCGCGCAGCTACAATCCGACGCAGGACTTCTTTCACTATTTGAATTGACCGCCACCTTTTTCAATAAGTTCGGCATCAAAGTGACGAGGTCATCCAGTCAACCACCCCCAAAGCAATGCAGTGGAGCGAGTGCATAGAACCATCAAGCGCGTAATTAAGGCTTTGTGTGTGTGGAATCAGGAGAAAGATTGGGAGGGGTTCTTCCTTTGGCATTATTCTCTCTCCAGGAGCAGTTTGCGAGAGTACAGGTTTCAAAATCCACCGATTTGGTCAAAGGAAAGAATTTGAGAACACTAAACGTTAGTTTACGAATGGATGGAGGAGGAAACACGAGTCAATCGGTAGTGGAATATATATTGCAGATAAATAATAGACTCAAACGTTGCCAAGATCGGCGATCACTAGGATGAAAGAATGCCAACTTAAAAGGAAAACGTGGTACGATCGCGATGCTGTGGAACGGAAATTTGTAGAAGGGGATCTGGTAATGGTGTTAATACCTCTAAACCATCTTTCTTGGTGAATTGGATAGGGCCGGGAAAGGTACTTAGTAGAATTTCGGATACAAATTATGTGATAGATCTACCAGGAGAGAAGGGGTCGTAGTACTATCTATCACGTAAGCTAGTAAAACCGTATCATCGGGGCCGAGCTGGTAAGCCTGGTTGTAGAAGAGGTCTCGGATGACATAGAGGGAGGTGCTGAAATTCCTTATGCAGACGACAATACTACGAAGTTTGATATCACGAAATATTGCGGGGAAAGAAGTCAGCTGCAACTTAAACTATCCCCTCTCAGATCGACGAATTAAAACAAGTCATTACTAAAAATAAGGACGTGTTTTCTCCAGACCCTGGGACGACTCACTTGATGCGAATGGATATTGAACTGATCTCGACAAGCCCATTAAAACAAAACCTTATCGGATGTCTCCGAGACAAATTAACATATTGCGAGAAGAAATTAAACGTTTGTTGGAACTAGGTGTAATAGAGATAGGACAGTCCGATTACACTTCGCCTGTGCAGTAGCCCAAATAAAGACCCTCGTCCATGTGTTGATTATGTCGATTGAACGAGATAACTCGAGCTGAATTTTCCCCTTTGCCAAATATGGAAGATAGTAAAGAAAGAGTGATGCGGCTCCTATGTAACGGTGATGGATTTGTCGAAGGTTACTTTCCAGATTCCGCTCACGCCGAGCTCAGAATACGCGGCTTTCGTTACTCCATTTGGCACCTATATCCCAAGAAAATGATGTTCCGGGTTAGTATGTGCGCTACTATTATTTTTGCAAATTGATGGCCCAAGTTTTGGGGGTTGGAGCAGTTTGGATTGCACCGTACATAGACGATATAGCCATTTTTCCCAAGGGTGGAAAAGATCACTTAAAGCATATCGACATAGTTTTAAGAAAGATTGAGAAAGGCGGGGTTAAAAGTGAAACCCTCTAAATGTGGTTTGCTCAAGAGGAAGTCTTATTTCTAGGGCATCGAACTGGTTCAGGGAGTAGGTCTCGAGTGATCTGAAAGATAAGAAGCATAACTTGAATTTCCCGCGGCCCACCACTAAAACACAGGTACGATCCTTTTTCTCGGTCTACAATTGAGATTTACTTTCGTTACCATCCCAAATTACAGCACAATAGCTTCACCCTTAACGACCGACACTGAAAGGGAAAAATTAAAGAAAAGAAGATCACTTGGGATGAGAAATGTGGGAAAGAGTTCGAGCTAAAAGCTAGCTCGTCTTAACCCATATTGTTTGCCCGAATTTTGCCACGGATTTCATCCTGCAAACGGACACTGAAGTGAGGTGGGTGCTGGGGTTTGTTTTATCGCAAGAAATAGAGGGGGAAAGAACAGCCCATCGTTTTCCTAAGCAAAAAATTTTCTACAGCGGAGCGAAACCACAGCACGGTGGAAAGGGAATTAGCTGCGATAATTCTTTGGTCGCAAGCGATTAAAGCATTATTGGGACGGGCAAAGAGAATTTATTATAGAAACCGACCACAACCCCTTAAGGTACCTAAACAAGATGGGGAGTACTAATCCTAGGTTACAAAGATGGGCGTTGAGTTTACAGCCGTTTAATTTTGAAATCAAACACAAACCTGGGAGGCTCCATTGAAGCATGAACTGAAGCTAAGTAGATTGGAATAAGTAGTTTGTAGATTTTTCTATTAATTATTATATATATTTAAATTACTGTTTATTTGTATGTTTGTGAGTGTATCTGTGTACATTGTGGAAGAAAATAGATGTTAGTGAAAATCTCTGATGTCTCTTAGTCAGCCGTAGGCCAACAGATGTTTACTTCTGTAGTCAGCGCGATTAGTGTAGATGGTTAGTAAGAGATTGGCATTTGACGCATTTTGTTTAAAAATTATAATTTAAGGTGAAATGTAACTTTGAGAAAATAATCTCAGATTCAGTTTTAAGATCTAATTGTGTAAAAGTGCACATTTTTTTTTTGAAATTTTGATTCAATTATTATGTTATTTTTGATTGTGTTTTAATCACCGGGATTGCTGCCCTGATCAATAATCGTGATGGGACGATCTTTATGTGTGTGATTTCTAAGAACTGAGATCCAACTAGGACAGAGCAGTCCCGTGAAATGGACCTTTTAGGGAAGGAGTTTGTAGCGTTCTCCTTTTGAAACGAGATTCACTCTTTCAGGTCAATACTATTGCAGGACAATACTAGACAGAGTTTTTAGGTGCACGTGCAGCTGGGGTTCATTATGCTTATTTAGCGTCTGGACTTTGGTGCCGGTTAGACTAGACCAACAATTGTCTGACCATTCTACTGTGGGCGAAATCGCTTCCGGGGCAGCGGACTGTCGCCTTACTTACACAATGGCAAATTGTCCTCAAAGGCGTAGAAACGCTGGCCTGGTGGGCCAGTGCTCGGCCGTCGGTGCTTGTGTCGGACACCTGCTGGTTTTGAGAAGAAACTGGGTGAGTGGACGAATGGCGGATTATGGACCATTGGGCTCTAATGAGTTGAGGTTGAAGGATCGACTCATATGGGCCCACCAATGAAAGAACGTGAGGGGGAGAAATGGACTGCCTGATGTTTTAAAGGTTGGAAAAACTAGGAAAGGGAGGAGGAAAGAAAGAGGGAATGAGAAAAAGAGGGAAAAAGAGCCCGGAAAAGACAAGGGCTGGTCGTTTTAGGAAGCGGAGAGGAGAATCCCAGAGTTTTGCTCGGTGATGCTGACCAGGAATCCGAAACGCGAATGAGTAAAAACGCCTTGCGGACTGGACGGAGACAAGCTGTGGAGTGAGCGACTTCAAAACGGGGTCACCATACTGGCTAGGCACGGAAACTATTAACTTTACAATCTAACTTAAATCGATTATATTATTGGAGAAGAAAATTAAAAGTATTTTTTTTACTCCCACAACCTTGCTGTGATGTATTATTTTCCGCTACCTTCTGACGACGTTACATACCTAAATAGTGGAACTTTTAGTTATTAGTGGAACTTTTGGAATAGTGGAACTTTTAGAATAGTGGAACTTTTAGTTATTAGTGGAACTTTTGCAATAGTGGAACTTTTATTTATTAGTGGAACTTTTAGTTATTAGTGGAACTTTTGGAATAGTGGAACTTTTGGAATAGTGGAACTTTGAGTTATTATATAGTGGAACTTTTTTGGAATAGTGGAACTTTTAGTTAATAGATTTTGGAACTTTTAGCTATTAGGAACTTTTTGGAATAGTGGAACTTTTGGAATAGTGGAACTTGAGTTATTAGTGGAACTTTTTTGGAATAGTGGAACTTTTAGTTATTAGTGGAACTTTTTTTAGTGGAACTTTTAGTTATAGTGGAACTTTTGGAATAGTGGAACTTTTAGTTATTTAAGTGGAACTTTTGGAATAGTGGAACTTTTGGTTATTAGTGGAACTTTTTGGAATAGTGGAACTTTTGGAGGGAACTTTTGGAATAGTGGAACTTTTGGAATAGTGGAACTTTTAGTTATTAGTGGAACTTTTGGAATAGTGGAACTTTTAGTTATTAGTGGAACTTTTAGTTATTAAGTGGAACTTTTGGAATAGTGGAACTTTGGTTATTAAGTGGAACTTTTGGAATAGTGGAACTTTTAGCCCTATCAGGGGAACTTGGAATAGTGGAACTTTTGGAATAGTGGAACTTTGAGTTATTAGTGGAACTTTTTGGAATAGTGGAACTTTAGTTATTAGTGGAACTTTTTTAGTTATTAAGTGGAACTTTTGGAATAGTGGAACTTTTAGTTATTAAGTGGAACTTTTGGAATAGTGGAACTTTTTGATTATTGTACCTGAAAGTTGTACTGACTACTATAAAAGTTACAAAATCAATAAAAAACTTTTTCTATAATTACCTTACTGTTGAAAATGAATTAATTAGTGCATTTTTTTGGTTTTTCACTTGGCAGCATTGTAAGCTTGCTGGTAGTAGTAGAAGCTGTACAACAATTAAGAGAAACATTTTTAGGTGGATGTGTTTGTTACGAATATACAATGTCCATGTAACATTTAGTTGATTCTAGAACTCTTGAGGTAAGTGCAGTATCAAACTATTTTATGCGTCCCAATAATGGGACAATGGTGTTTTACAATATCATTCCTATGTCGGTATCATATGTCAAAGAAATGGTGGAATAAGGTCAAAGAAATAAGATCAAAGAAATGGGGGTGGTCATTATTCACCCAGATGATCTATATTTGTGTGGTAAACACATGGCATGCATACAAAATTGCTAATCCAAATGAGAAACTCTCGCTTTTGGATGTTCTACACGGAGAATAGTGCTTTTATACCTCTCAAAGAAAACAGGATCAACGTCGAAACGTCGAGGACCTCAAGGAAACAAACTGACAGGAGGACGAGTTAGCACAGATGTACAACTTGATTCAGGATCCATCGTGCCAAGTAAAACACAGAAGAGATGTGCGACGAAAGTGTGTGATAGGTGTAACGTTGGTGTCTATGTCAAGTGTTTTTTTGCTTCGTTCTACACACCACAGAAGCACAAAAACATTACAGACTTAATTTAGTTGGTCTCCCATGGTGTTTTTATTACATTTTCTGGCATTACCAATAATATTGTGGATTTTGATACATATTTGGTCAATGCCCCAAAAAAGGGATGGTCTGTAATTTTTATACCAATGCACATAGAAACTTGAAAACAGTTTTTCCTTTCATATTTCATTCATGTTATCATATTAATGTATTTTGTTTTTGAAAAATATAAAGAATATAGAGTTTTGGCATTAAAATGGTTTAAGAATCTCCTAATGGCTCTTCATTTTTGATGCAGAGAAATATCCCTGCTCGCTTCTGTTCAAAGTGTTAAAGCTTTGACTGATTTGAGCAACATGTTTGAAAGACTGCAATATTTAAAAAAATATTGCACACGATCTCCATCGACAAAATTTAAACTCATCTACTGCGTTTGAACAGCCGATCTCAGATTTTTGTATCAGAACTTATGACTCAATAAGGTATTTATATACTTGTAAACCAATATTTATTTATTGTTTCTGAGAAAGGCATACACTTGCACTACTTTATATTTTGGCTACCTTAAACATTTAATTCTTTTTTAATTAAGAGGTCTCAGGGGTGTTAAAAGAGGTCGAAAATATAAACAATTTTCAAACAGGTATAATTTTTTAAATTTAAATTAAATGATTCGAATTTTTACACATTATTTATAAAAGAATGGGGCTTCAGAAAAGTATAAAATGTTTAAAATATAATCATAATTTTTAAAATCATAAGCATATGAAATTTCTATAATAAATATTAAGTATTTTTTGCGTTGTGCAAGCTATTTTCTAAAATAGTAGCCTCTGATGTATAAAACTTTATAGAATTATAAAATACATCATACCCTTTAAATCTTACCTAATTTTAGTGTTATATGTCTTTTGTATTTCAAAATATTCGTAAAATATTGCAATTTTTAAATATTTTTTAAAAATGTATTTTTTTATTTATTAAAATATGTAAGTTATTATTATATTTATATAAAAGTAGCTGCAGTGTAATAAGAAAACATTTATCTTTGTAAATCAACTTATAGCTAGTAATTAAAGCTACTATTTTAGAAAATAGCATGTGTGACGTAAAACAATAAATATTTCTTTTAGAAAAGTTTCTTATATTCATATGCTTATAACTTTCAAAATTATGATTATATTTTAAACATTTTATACTTTTCTGAAGCCCCATTCCTTTATAAATAATGTGTAAAAGATTCGAATTATTTAATTTATATTTAAAATAATTATACTTGTTTGAAAATTGTTTATATTTTCAGACCTCTAAAAAAATTTAACACCCCTGAGACATCTTAAAATAATAAAAACCTTAAAAAATACAATACTAAATGCCATCATATTTTTTTCTTGCTTAAATCCAACAACTTTGAGACTTAAAGTATATTCACATCCAATTATAGAAAATATTTTTAAATACATACTATGCATGTATTTATTCTTCATCCTTCAAATAAAAAAAAATGTCTCTTGTATAATGATCTTAAAAGAAAATGGAAATAACTAATAACACAATTTTCATCATTTCAATTTCCTTACGATATTATTTCAGAAAAGAAATACCGTCACTTCTGAAGAAAGATTGATCAAGGAAAAGAAAATTCTTGTGTTGCATAACGATGGTAAGACATTTTTTATACCAGCATACCTAATTCTTTGCATTGATATCTATCTAGTAATTTGCCTTTTAATACATTGCAGAACTAAGATCGATTTCCAAATAATTTGATTTTAACACAATTTTCCTCCGTTGAAATAACAGAAAGTGAACAAATCAATTTCTGAGTAAAACGTATTTGTTAATTTTCCAAAATAGTTCTTGTAAATACACTGAGATTTTAAGGCAAACTATATGAACCATCCATATTATTTTTTGAAATAAAAGTTTAGTTTATATTACATCATCTTGAGCATTTGGCATGCGAAATAACAGCGCGAGTGTAGTTGCTTTTTTGGAGATCCCAGGGTCTATGTCTTTTGCCTGGTATTTAACCTAAAAAATTAGAAACACTATACACTCTCATCACTACTTCCAACAACAAACTGAATAGCATAGCTATCCTAACTCAAACTCAGTGACACAACAGCCCATGAGGGCCAGGGCCTACTGTGCCCATCCCAATATACGCGGCCATTGGGCGCTGAGGGAACATCACCAAATATCTCGTCATTTTCTTTTATTTGAACACTTTTACTCTTTTGGCCTGTCGTTGCCGGAAACAGCCTGAATAAAATGAGTAATTGAACAATTCGAACTGCCACCCAAATTAATATGATGGTAGTGGTCAAGTTTCATTTAAATATATTCAGTAAAAATAAACAAACGCTATCGACAATTAGTTTTACTTTTATATCGTTTCCATTTACAGAATCATTATCATACTGTAAAACTGAACTTCCGTATAATATCATCGACTAATTTATCAAATAAAAATTCATTGCCAAACTACGATATGCTGTCAATAGTGGAAAACTATTCCAACGCATTTACAAGCACAATAATCTTATGCGCGAATAAGATGATTGCATTTGGCGATGTCTTTTGATTTGGTGAAATGGGTCGTATAGGTACCTATAAAATAATATATAAAGCAAAATAAAATAATAAATGAAATAAATAACTAAAGTAAAGAAAACTAAGATAGACAAAAATAATAAATAAATAAAAGTTGAAATTTAAAAGGGAAAAACATTGTACACGATCTAAGTTTATAGTATTTTCCTGTATTTAACCTCCCCTCTAATGTAAAAAGCAGCGTATCAAGAAAGAAGTTACTTGAATGAGATAAAAATCAATAGATATGATGTGTATGCTTTGAAAACGAGAAATGCTAACAGTATCATAGGAAATGAAAGTTTTATTCAAGAAATACAGCTAAAAAGCATAGGAAAAAAAGCAATAATACATTGCCTTATATGTAGCCTTGATTCAAGCTATTATTCAGCTGAGAATCGGTTCCTAGAATTCGAGGATGCCTTCGTAAAAGAATTCCTTGCCATAAAATCTAATTGGTGGGTTTGATAGCCAAGATCTAGGTACGGTATTAAGAACTCAAATTTGCCAGAGATTGGGTATTTTCGACAAAAAAGGTAATATTAGAGACCCACGAAGAGAGAAATATTGTAAAGAAATGCTTGCATTATCTTGTTGTAATGTAACCCCGGGGATCTGTGAAAGAAAGAGCAACATTATGAAACATGTAATCACTTCGATGTACCATCTTACAATAAGGTTGCTTAGAAATAACTACCAAAGGGATTAGGATATCAAATGAAATGGCACCACATGATACAACTCCAGATCGTCGGTCCGTATGGTGGATAACCGTCAAGCGACCATCCCACCACTATCCTCTAGTGTCTCCAGACTCATCTTCACAGGACATCAGAATTCAATCGAAGCAGAGCTTATCTCTGAAAACAGTTATCCTCTAGTCCGTGTGGTCAAATGCATCCAGCATCACTGCAAATGTACCCAGAGATATACAACAGTGATTGGCAGTCTATGCCATGGCCTACGGGACCTCAGTCTCCTTTCATTCTCTCACTCACTAGGTGATTATTGCAATCCCTCATATCAAGGTTATATATCGAGTAAATGGCAAAGAGGCTGTGAAAGACAATCGGATGATCACTCAGCCCCTCGTGTTCTGATACCATTCTTGGTCGACTGCCAAATTTTTTGATGCTCTGTACTGCCATGGTCCACTCATTTTTGAAGATATCGTCGAATGACAAAATGAATTCGTCTTCAGGGAATTGTTATAGACAAGGGGTGGCGAACCTTTATGAATCAACGTGCCTTTTTTTTCTAAAGAAGTGTTTAGTGAGGTGTAGACGTACCGTCAAATAATTTTGGGGAAATAATAAAACTAAATACTATCAACACAAAACTACATTTACTACGAAAAAAGACCATTTGTGCACTGTATAGTTATAAATGCTTTAGTTATACGTGTAATTTAAATTAAAGTAACATTAGTGTGACTTTGTTGTTGCAGGTTGGATGACACAAGTAACTTATATTAGGGTTGTAAGATGTTTCTTTTTGTAAATATAATGCATGCTGAATTTGAGTCATCTGCCAAACAGCTTCTGAGCAATTAATTATTTTTGCTGTAGTTCACTCTTTTTGAAGAGAGGATTTGTGACTTTTTTCAAAATACCGTTTTACAGACGATGTTATGCATACCACTATTCCAAAATATAAAACATACACCGCTTTTTCGCATTTACTAAGAATGCCATGTTTCTCGATCAACCAAATTTGAAATTCTCCCTCCTACACTTACTATCTTGTTCTTTTTGTTCTTTTGTGGAACTAACCATGTTAAATAACAGTTGAAAATCGCAAATATAACGCAGATAAACTTTAAAGCACAGTTGTGTTAATGAAATGGACTATGCTATGCGTAGATAAACTTTACATCATAAGCAATTGTAGTCTACGACGTAACTAAGGCAAGACAATAACAAACGAGTCTGCTTCCCGCCACCCCGCGTCCAGTCACTCGCGTTTGTTCGTAATACCTCATAGTAAGCTTCGAAATGAAATGCAAACCATTTTGATCACTGGCGCGCCAACAATATTGTGTAGCGTACCATCAACGGCACGCGTGCTACTGGTTCGCCATCCCTGACATGCGAAACGACGAAATCGCTTTGCATGGACTACCATCGGAATGTCCTCTGTTTTATACACCATCTAGATACTCTATTGCAATGCGATCGAGCTCCCACTAGTCTTTCATTGGCCGCCGAAAATTTATCCTCGACATATTTGTGGTGCTCTCTACTAAAAGACCAGCTTCCTATTGAGCAACTAATAATTTCCCTACGGTCACTTAGTTTCTCGTGGGAAAGTGTCCAGAACAGGGCATTGTCGACACTTATGTTCGAGGCTAGTCAACTTTTGACCCTTTGATCAAACCGGTATTGTTCCCACACCTATCTCTGACTTTGATCACGAGGGATGACAGGGGACCGATAGCCGAATACTAATCTCGGCAACATCCAACAGAAAGCCTTCTGTATCACGTGACTTCCTTTGACGGTGTGACGACATATTCTGCCATTGAAGAGACGCAAAAAGGAGAAACTGGAGACTCCTTAGACTCACTCTAAGACCAGGGTAGACTTCAGCATACCACCTGTATAATGAGCTTAGAACTAGAACTGCATCATATCGTTTTGAATACTGAAACGCAACCTTCACGTTAGTGATTAGCACAGTAAAAACATCTGCTTACCAAGACACCGAGTGAGCTTGAGCCTATTCTATCGTTTGGAATGTGCATTCGTAGTTTCATCTCGTTAGGATAACTCCTTCTTAGTACGTCGTTTCATTATGTTACAGAGTTTATTTAAGCTGGTGGTGACTGTTATTATTATTATTATTATTTTGCAGTAAGTTATGAGGACAATATAGTACTGAACTTGTATGAAGCTTTCGGCACCACGGCTAAAAAGACGTCCGGATCTGAACTTCAGCCTCTATTGGTCATCGAAGTATCAGAAAATAAAATGTTTAAGTAAGTTTACACCAATGACACATTTCATATCAGTTGATTTTGCCACTTCTAGCTTAAGTCCTTCACCCTAAGTGAGAAGTATGGTTTTCTGTGATGATTTTAGGTCGGAGTGTAAAATAATAAGCTACATTCGCGTGATAATTGAATAAATCAGCATCACAGTATCACTTTAGAGATTTCATATACAATCAGGGTTGATTACAGTTGCGATATGTAAGAAGTAATATATTTACCATTATGATATTAATATTAATTAAATCCTGAATATAGGGGTTAAAAAAGGTTTTCCATTGATTGGATATCAACAATAGATTAAAAGTGTGAGCCAATGAATTAGAAGGGTGAACCAAAAATTTTCTTTTCTTTTTTGATCACTATAGCCTGAAAAAATTGCCGTTTATCCAGTTCAGCAAAAGAACACACACAAAAGAATCAAATCAAAAACATCTTTCGCTCGCGCATCTCACTTGAAGTTATGAAAATGTTTGTCAACAGCAAAAGACAATAGAAAATCTGCAGAGGAAACTCCAGCTCCAGCATTTTTAATTTCCCTTTCAGCCGAAACATTAGTATAAACGTGTAGCCAAGAATAATCTGGGTAACGCTCGTGAATAGTAGCCATGACAGTGTATTTTAATTCAAAGTGAAGAAAAAATTTCTTGCTTACATTAGGGACATGGATGCTCATGTATATTCAATTTTCAAATATGAGGGGACTCCGTGTCATAGTTCAAGAGCTGTTAAGGACGGCAGAGAAAATTCTAGTGCTCGACTGGCGAGATAACAACCCTAATTTGAATCCCATTGAGAATCTGAGATCTGAAGAATAAAATCGAGGAAAAGCTATCATCCAGTGTTATGGCACTTTTTGAAGCAAAGAAAAATGTCTGATGTATGTAGATTTCTAAAGCTTACTGCCAGTATCTGATTTACAGCATATCTAACAGGATTGCAGCAGAGATTTAAAAAAAACAAGAGGTAATAAAAACTGACAAATGTTGGCTTTGAATAAATAACCTTATGTATTCTTTTATAAAATATGTTATAGTTATGGAATTTCTATTAAATCTGATTTCTCTATAGGTGTTCCGGCAAACAACAACAACATATGTATTACACATTTATACCTTTAATATTTATATTGAATAGATAACTAGAGAAAAGTGGAACTGCATACATGCACTCCTCAAGAAGAAATTATAACTGAATTTAAAAATGCTAAAAATAATATTAATTACACATTTTCCACCACATTTTGATAACAAGCGTTTTTATTTTCTGCAAGATGAATCAAAATCACTGTGTCCTTATTAGAAATATATACCATATCCACTGTGATTGAATACAATGAAGATGTTGGTCTGATAATGATGCTTTGAGTCGACAAACTGCTTATCAAAATATTTTCCGGTATTGAATCTATTTTTATAAATCAGAAAATGTGTTATTGATTTCTCTGATTTACAACTTTAGTTTTGCTCTCTTTATATGATTCTTGACAGCCAGCAAAGCAAATCTTCAGATATCTTTCGAATTTTAGAACGCATTCTATGTATATTTCAGTGTTTAGAAAGCTATTTTCCAGACTTGCATCAAGTTTAAACACTGAGAAATTAAAGTAGCAGTTAGTTGATGAATTTTGTATTTTTTCTTTCACGTAGCAATCAGCGATCCTATAAATTACGTTAGTGTAAAATAGCCATGTGAAAAAAAATGCGTCTTTTTCTTGGACTAATCATTTAGTGAAGTCAAAAGTTTAAATTAATCCAAAAGTCATTTTACATCTCAAATTTTTTTCGACTAAATATCTTAGTAGTTTAAGTACTGCCATCATGACTATCTATCGGACTTTACCTATTTTACTGTGTGCAGAGCGAAAACACTTCATTTAAAAAAGATGTGGGTAGTTTCTTCTTTTTTATTACACGTACTCAGTGATTTTCCTCTTATTTTGATTTAAGGGGACATGGTACGATTTAAGGCATCCGACTACGTTCGGAACCGTGATTTTCAAAAGCGCATAAATGGATAATTTTCATGATATTTAGTGTCACTTACATTAGAATATATGCATAAAATTGTTTTAAGGAAATTTTGACAAAAAAATTTATTTAAATACAATATTTTGGCAAAAAATTAACTTAGAATAATCTTTTTTTCCAAATGTGCTCCTTTTGCGAAAAATGCTTCTATTAGAATAATATTTTCCCGGTATATAGCTCAGGCCTCTCTACAGAGGCTCAACTAGAATTTTTGAAATATATAACTTAGAAGTGGATTTATTCATATTTTACGACAACAGAGGGGAGCAATTTTAAGAAAAAAATGCGAATAATTATTTCAATGGGTGGTAACTCTGAAAATAATGTGAATTTTTCAAACATTCTAGTTGAGCCTCTGTAGAGAGGCCTGAGCTATATACAGGCAAAATATTATAATAATAGAACCATTTTTCACAAAAGGAGAACATTTAGAAAAAAGATTATTCAAAGTTAATTTTTTGCCAAAACATTATATTTAAATAAATTTTTTTTGTCAAAATGTCCTTAAAACAATTTTATGCATGTATTCTAATCTGAGTGACACTAAATATCATGAAAATGATCCATTTATGCGCTTTTTTAAAATCACTGTTCCGAACGTAACATACCTTAAGCAAAAAATTTTAATTCAGGGATTTTTTCAAAATTTTTTTTGGTTGCATCCTATATGTGTATACTATGTAAATCAGATTTTGTGCTCAAAATTTCATTAAAAGCTATCCATTTAATTTTTTAAGGAAAAACTTAAAATTTGTGAAGTGATTTTAAAATGCTACTCCTCCCCCCCAACAAAAATTTACGTACACGCATGAAATTTGATTTTCAAGTACGTCAAACTATGTATAATAAAAGATGGTATGGGTTTTGCAATAACATGATTGGTATTCGTAAAATAGTTCTTTTTGTGAATGCTTATTGAAAATTTCTTAAAAAATGTATAAATTCTGAGTCCAATTATTTTTTTAAAAAATAAATATTATTTTGATTCTAAAATGCATGCTAATTTTTCTTACATGTACTATTAGCAATAGGTGAAAAAAATTCAAATCATCAGGCACAACTGAAAAAAAGTCTTTGCATTTTAAATGAAGACAAAGTAGTTATTTTATCTTTCCGAGATAAGGCAGTTTAAAATTTTGATTTCCTATAGGGATGTGAATAAAAACGAACGTTAAAGCTATCAAAATTCTATATTTTTTAGGTTCAGAGCTTTAAATTTTTGTGGGGTTATAGAAAAGTATATAAAGAATAATTTAGGCTAAAAAAATTAGATTTGATTTTTTGTCAACTGAATCAACCGTGTCCTCTTAAGATGAATTGTGCAAAATTTTACCAATTTCGAAAGAGTGAGAGAGAAAAAAATAAAACTGTCGATTTTATTTAGATAAAACAGCTACTATTAATCAAAGCTTGAGGGTACACAATGTTTTTTGTTTAGACGCTGAAACATTAGAAGACAGTTCACGTTTCGTCAAAGTATCTCTTGCTCTAGATGTAGAAGATGTTTTACACTACTGATGCAGTCAGTGGCGCACACAAGGAGGATTCCTGGGGGTTTTGCCCCCCAAAGCCCTTGATTTTTTTCCGATTGATTATAATTCTAAATGTGTAGTACGTAAAATTTAATTAAGTATTTGTTATTAATGATTAATTTTATTAATTAATGTTAATTATTTATTCAATAATTAGTTTTTTACTGAGTTTTGTTCCCGAAAATCGATAAAATCAAAAGGAGCATGATACAAGAATGGTGAACTTTCAACCCCGGACCCCCCCTTGAAAAATTCCTGTGTGCGCTACTGGTTGCAGTCGAAAATTCTTATCGTCCAGGTGTGACAGATGCTTGGATAGCTTTTTATTTAGTTCCAGGGTTGCTATGACCAATACTTTTTCTGTTAACTTCAAACATTTAATTAACTAAACTAAGCCGAGCTCAGTGGCACAACAACCCATAAGGGCCTACTGGGCCCATCTCAGTTTTCGGGACTTTGGGCACTGAGGTACATAAGTGGATGCTCCAGTCAGATGGTCAATCAGACGCGAAACCCACAGGGAATTCCCAAGCAAGTTTGGTACTTATTTAGCGATCCACTGAAGAGATGAAAGACTAAGTTGACCTTGCCCAGACAGGGTTTTGAATCCAGAACCTGTGGCTTGGAAGTGAGATACGCGACCACTCTACCAATGGGGGGAGGGGGGTTCATATAATTAATTATTCTACCAAAATTCCCTGCAAAAATCCTTCTAAAATTCCCTTTTGACAATGGTAGAAACGTCTGACGTGCTTATCAATTAATAAATAAAAAGTGTTTAAACCGCGAAGAATTCTTTCCACTCAGTTTATAGTTTGTATCTAAATTTTACTCTTTTAGTTCTAGTTAGATTTTAGATTAGACTTTCAAAAAAAGATATACATTCTTACATAGCAACCACATGTAGAGGGTTTTTTCCACCTTTATTTTTAACTTTTTAGCCCATGCATAAAACATTTTTATACGTTGAAATTTCCCGAAACTGGATGACTTGAATGCTTGTCTTCTTTAGGCGTTATATGGTTCCCCACAAGTACGCCATGGAGGGCAAATGGTTGTTATATGGTCGCCACATCTACGTGTTGAAAGGTCATGCTTTCTTCGAGCACAAGTCCAGTCCAACCTTTGTCTCATGCCTGCTTTGCGTTACTACTGGGTTCCGCATGATGCAAAATTTCTTCAAGTGCACGGGTGAGGATAATTTTTCATTTTTTACAGTTGTTACTTAGTTTCCTCAGAACTGGGCGGTTTGGTGACATAAGATTAATTACCACGAACTTGTAACCATTTCCACTATCTCAATAAGGCTAGTGTTACAGAACGGAAACATATTTCCAACTAAAAAAACAGTAAGTTCAAATAATCAGGGCATAGAGGCTTGTTTTGTACATTCCTTCCTTCCTCAGTGGCACGACAGACTAGGGGGGACCTTGGCCTTCTCAAGAAGCCTTTTCCATGCTAGTGTTCTCCAATTCCTAGTTCTTAAAACTAGGAAATCTTTTTCTAGGAAATCAATCCAACGAAGATTTGGCCTGCCCTTTCTTCGTGTGCCAATTGGTTGAGCATTGAAGACTTTTTTAGTGGTGCCTTCTTCGTTTATTCTGATAACGTGACCTGTCCATTTAAGGTATCCGACTACTTGCGACAACTTTTTTTTGAAAAAAAGAAGATATGGAGATTTTTTTGTGATTTTTATGTTTATTTAGTATATTTTAAGGAAAAAATTCCTAAAATTGGTAAAAGAAAAAAAAATTATTATTATTAAAATGGGAAAAAACTAGTAAAAATGTACGAAAAATTACATAAACGGGGCCCGCTCTCTACAAAGATTTTATGAGCAAATTCTCAATTTTTCAATTTTGATGTGTGACTTTGTTATTCCTGTTTGAAGTGACCTTCACGATAAGAGATATTTTAATTTTTACAAAAACTAGAGCACTTTATCTAAGTCATTATACGAAATTGCTTAAAAAAACATTGACTATATTCACATAAGGAACTGCAAATTTTGAAATAAAATAGTTATTGATAAATCTGAAGATCAAAACACTTCTACTGTTATGCCGAACATAAGCAAAAAAATTCAGCTAATTATTTTCAAAACTTTTTGAGCAATCACTGTCCCCGTTTGAGTTTTTCGAAAAAAAAACACATTTCGAGTAAAACGCATTTTAAAGATTGACATCTTATGTAAAGTTATGGCATTTGCTTTTACTAAAACGCTTGTAGTTTTTGTTCTAGTGGAGGGAAAATAAAATACTTGGTATTGTTATTAAGCTAATAAAATGGTCTATAGAATAAAGTCAGAAAAAAAATTGTCAATTTTTGAAAAAAATCATGGTTTTAGGGTAGTCGGATACCTTAAAGCATCCGACTACGTTCGGAACCGTGTTTTTTGCAAAAGCGCATAAATGGATAATTTTCATGATGTTTAGTGTCATTTAGATTAGAATACATATATACAATTGTTTTAAGGATATTTTGACAAAAAATATTTACATACAATATTTTGGCAAAAATTAACTTAGAATAATTTTTTTTCAAAATGTTCTCCTTTTGTGAAAAATACTTCTATTATAATATTATTTTGTCTGTATATAGCTCAGACCTCTCTACAGAGGCCCAACTAGAATTTTTGAAATATATAACTTAGAAGTGGGTTTATCCATGTTTAACGACAACAGAGGGGAGGAATTTTATGAAAAAAACGCCGATAATATTATTTCAATGGGTGGTAACTCTGAAAATAATGTGAACTTTTCAAAAATCATAGTTGAGCCTCTGTAAAGAGGTCTGAGCTATATACAGGCAAAATATTGTTATAATAGAATCATTTTTCACAAAAGGAGAACATTTTGAAAAAAGATTATTCTAAGTTAATTTTTTTGCCAAAATATTGTATTTAAATAATTTTTTTTTGTCAAAATGTCCTTAAAACAATTGTATATATGTATTCTAATCTAAATGACACTAAATATCATGAAAATTATCCATTTATGCGCTTTTGCAAAAACACGGTAACGAACGTAGTCGGATACCTTAATTTCGTTGTATTTTGATGAAGTTAACATTTGTCAGATCATATTCTTATATCATTGATAGAGCTCTAAATTTTATCTTCTTCACCATGTTTCATTTTCCTGAAATCCTCCAAAAATAAATCTTAAGATTTTGTTTTCATAGACACTAATCATGTTCCCATCTGTTCGAGACATGGATCAACTTTCACATGAAAAAGTTGTTTTTTACCTTACCTTCTTAAAATTTAGAAACACTCAATATAAATATGCATTTTTCTTCATTTTTTAAACGAGTTAAAACATTATTGTTGCAAATTTGCCTGAAGAAGTAGCCGACGACACAAGTAGTGTATTGTTACAGAGAGAGCAACAAATATGTTTCGTGTGCTTCATTATTTTGTATTAAGAATATAATATAGGGAGCATATTTTTCATTGAAAAATGTGTCGGATTCTGACAGAAATGATCAGTAATTAAAATATTAAGCTCACTTTACAATGATTTAGTCGAAAAATGTTATTTATATTTGAGCATCTGTCTCTCTGAAGGAAGCATTTTCGAGCATGAGACTTATTCCGTAACATTCGACAAAGGAAGATTTCATATGTATCCGCATTAAGGATACGAGTTAGCTACTTTCTTTTATATATATATATATATATATATATATATATATATATATATATATATATATATATATATATATTCAATTTCTACTATTAGTTCACACTGTCCTTATACATATTTGTATAACTTGTTCGAATTTTCTATCTTTAATAAAATACTTTTTATTCATCCACTCAAGTTTAAATGCATTTTTTTAAACTTGTAGTGGAGAACACTTGATGTTAATACAGTTTTTCAAATATTAATTCATTAATTAAATTTATAGAGAGGAAAAGAAAATGGAAAATTGCAAAGAAATTCGCTTTCTATTTTGCCACTTAAGGTATCCGACTACGTTTGGAAGCTTGATTTAAAAAGAAAAAAATAAATGGATAATTTTCATGATATTTAGTGTCACTTAGATTAGAATACATGCATAAAATTGTTTTAAGGACATTTTGACAAAAAAAATTATTTACATACAATATTTCGGCAAAAAATTAACTTAGAATAACCTTTTTTGAAAATGTTCTTCTTTTGTGAAAAATGCTTCTATTATAATAATATTTTGCCTGTATACAGCTCAGACCTCTGTATAGAGGCTCAACTATGATTTTTGAAAAATTCACATTATTTTCAGAGTTACAACCCATTAAAATAATTATCGGCGTTTTTTTCTTAAAATTTCTTCCCTCTGTTGTCGCAAAACATGGATAAACCCTCTTCTAAGTTATATATTTCAACAGTTCTAGTTGAACCTCTGTAGAGAGGTCTGAGCTATATAGAGACAATATATTATTATAATAGAAGCATTTTTCACAAAAGGAGAATATTTTGAATAGGGGTCATTCTATGTCCATTTTTTGTCAAAATATTGTACTTAAATAATTTTTTATTGTAATACTATTCTCAAAACAATTTTATATGCATTTTCTAATCTAAGTGACACTAAGTATCATAAATATTATCCATTTATACGCTTTTGAAAAATCACGGTTCCGAGCGTAGTCAGATACCTTAATATTGTGATTCTCTCATATGTATATGCATATTTATATTAATTGTAATTATTTAATAATAAGTAACTAAAATAAAATTTTTCTTTATTGACCTAAGTAGGAGTTGACTTAATTTTTTTTTGAATTTTACTTGTGCATTTTTAATTACTATCGTATCGCTCAGTTTTTAAACAAGGTGAGATATATATATATATATATTTCCTTTCTACTTGTTTGAGCTTAAACGTTCATGAACATGTCAAAGCGCCAATAAAGTCATATTAAGGAAGATGCTAAGGTTTTTGGTTCCCTAGTAATGTTATGTAATAAAATGATCAATTAAAAAAATCGAGATCTTAATCTTTGCGTTAGTCCTTACCTTACGTATTTTGTAGCTTTGATTTCAAAACCATGCGATCAGAGGGGGAACGACAATTTCAAATGTTTTCATTACAATTATTATAAACATTAAGAATAATTATACATTTTTTTTGGCTGTGTGCTAATATCTTTAATCTTTACGACAAAGAACTATTCTACATCATGTATTTCGTGCTTTTTTTCCAGATTGCGAGTATGTGTGTCAATATCTGCACGAGTCTGCTGTGGTGGAACCATGTTCAGTTGGTTCAATACTTGTACAAGAAATGTGAGTACGTGTGTATGCAAGGTGTTTATTTAAATAAGCACAAGCACGGTTACTTATTTTATTGCCTCCCATTAGGAAAACAATACACTAGTGTTTCTCAAGCTTTCAATATACTTGAGACCCAATATTCAATCATAATTTTTGTCGCGCCCTACTCCAAACAATAACAATACATTGAGTTTAATAATACTATACTTTGACGCTAAAGCTGCAATCTACACTATTAAAATCCGAAGGTATAAACAGACATACATATCTATCTTTTCATCTATCTATCTATGCGACCCAATTTTCTCACGAATCACACGACGCAGAAACTCGCCAAAGGTACCAAAATTTTGGGAATGATCCGAGGAATCCGTTTTGACTATTTATATTCCGATATTCCAATTAGTTAAAGATATTAATTAAAAACCTTAAAACGCATACTTAAACCATTTTTGATCGCCAGGAGAAAATTCGGAACTTTTTTTTTTCGGACGTTTTTAAAACGTGATCTAATTTTTTTCATGCAACTCACACAAAAAATAATTACAGATTCGGAAAGATAATTTATTTCGCCACGATATGCTATAATTTATTTTACAAAATAATTGTATTTTGTATTTTTTACGATTTTTTTAAAAGGAGTCGAAATCGATTCGTTTTTATGAATACGATGTCTAAATTATTCCGCTTGCACTTTCTTTCGCGTTAATGGAAAAAAATATTTTACACTAAAAAGCTCATGCTTTTCTCTTTTAGAATTAGTCATTTAAAAATTTAATGTCAAAAACTGTTTGTTTTTTTTTTACGTTTTTTCAAAATACACTCAATTTTTTTAAATACTTAACTTCTTTATTTATAAAAATAATCTCATGAATTTTTTTCCGTGTGTAGAACGATATTATACGTAATCTGTACAAAGATTGATAAAATATCTTAAAAATTAGGTTTTTTTTAAAAAAAATGTGTTTTTCGTTTTTTTCCCTTTTGCGAGAAATTTGTAAACATTACTTTTTTTAAAGTTTTTTGTTTAAAAATTTTTTACCGTTGTTTTCAATTGATATATGAAGTTAGAAAGCATTAACCTAAAAATGAAGCCCGAATTTTTTTTTTTTTTTACTTTAACAAATATCGAAATGAGAAATTGAAATATCTTCCTTTATTTTAAAGGAATTTTTACTACTCTTCCCCGAAGGAACTGACAGCGTGGTTGTTTAATAGTTTCCAGGTTCGAAACTGAAGAGGAAGAGACATACAATTTTGCATTACGCTACTTCTTAAAGTTTAAAATTTTTTTTAGTGGAATGAAAAAGGTTTATATAAATTAAAATAAAATATCAAAATGTTTTTATCAGATCGATTTTTTAATGTTTTTTCAGTATATATATATATATATATATATATATATATATAGGCTTTCCCCCTTTATTTTCTAACTTGTATATTTATATGTTTAATCAAACGTTCAGAAAAAAGCAATCGTTTCAATAGCTGTTTGCTAATTTTTCTTTCATTTATTTCGTATAGAAATTTGATTTTAATAAATATATATATGTTTTTTAAAAGGATTATTTTCTATTATTTCATTACGAAATGAATTATTTGTTAATTAACAAGTACATCGTCTATTATTTTGGATCAAAATACATTTTCGAGACATTTTTAAGCTAACTGTATGTAATGATTGATTGATGCATGAAAATCTGAAATCTATTTTATTATTTTAGATTCTTAGAAACAAACTATTATTAAAAAATGATGAATGTTTTTTGTTTTACTTTTAGTATCAGAATCGTTTTCTTTTTTTTTTTTTTTTATTGCTTCACATTAATAATTTTTTAATTCTAATGCAATATTTTTTTTATAAGTCATACATCGAACTTTAAAGCTATATCTTATCTGTGAGAAGAAGAGGAAAATAGAACAATAATTTTACTCTAAAAAAACATGTTCGGGCCATAGAGAGGGGAAAGAAACCTGTCTTAAATCAAAAATAAGTGGAATGGAACAAATTTCGAAAAAAGGGAAATTTTTTGACACAATTTTAGAAATCACTCAAATTGTGCGTGTACAAACACACACACAGAAATGCTGGTGTTATGAGGAAAAGAGAAAGCCCGAGCAACGCTGGCCTAAGCGGAGGGGTTGAAGTCATTTTCAAAAAGAGTATTAGAAGGGTTGATTTGTGAAGGAAAGGGAAAATTTATAAAAGTAGAGAAAGCCCGTGCAACGCCAGGCCATGCAGCTAGTACTACTTTAACCTCTGAAGTACCACTGGCGTATATAAACCGGCGTATATTCGTACGCTCAGCCAAATTCTTAATTACCCCGGACGTATATATACGTCTTTCCGAAGTATGATCTTTTCTGTGCACTGCCATCCATAAAATTATTCCGAAGGCTTTAGAATGCATTAAAAGCACTTTGACAATGTTTGCGAAGGATTTACTTCACAAGATTTGCCTATTTATTCCTTTTCTCCCTCCCCATACATCACATACACGCGCTTACGTGGGAAACGATGACATTGGGGAGAGAATCGGGTAACTTTTAACCGGCATTTAAGTGATTAATTATAAAGTGTACGAATTACCAAAAGGAGTGTTAATTTTTGTGTATAATTTTATGTACGAAAGAAAAACCCATGGGGTTATTGGAAATTCTTAAGCTTGTTCTTAACTTTATTCATTTAATTTAATTATCAGATACATTGTGCAGTACTGATACATTTATAAGTGTATTGTATCAGTGTAAATGTGTATTATATTTTTTTTTATGTCAGAATGCATTTTGTGTTTACCTTTAGTAAAATAATATTATTTTAAAAAATAATTTTTTGTTTTCGAGTTTTCAATATGCTTGCCCCCTCGTAGAGTTATCACGCCTCCTCTGGTGGGGGGGGGCACAGTTTGAGAAACGCTGCAATACACAGCACAGTAATACCTCGAACTTACGCGATATGTGGGACTGAGGGATAACCGCGTAATTCGAATTCGCGTTAGTTGGGGTATAATTTCACATATAAATACATATAAATTATTTTTAATTGGGACAGGAAACGAAAGAAAATACTAATTTAGAATAAAAGAGTAAAACAAAATCTTAGCTATTCCTAATACAAAATTGCCAACCATAATTATTCTGATATTGAAGGTTTAATAAAACCTAACAAGTATTCTGGCGGCTCAAAGTTTTTTTTTTCTTCCACAAAATTTCTTCGTAGCATACTATTAATTTTCTTATTCCTTGTTTTGCTGAAAAAATATTGTTACGAATTTTGTGTACATTGTGTAAATAATTTGTATTTGAGTGTTTAATGCATTTATATTATTCTGTTATATTTATTTCATGTTAAAATTGTACTATTCACAAGCAGTGCTATCCCTTACGATATAATAGCGATTGAATGAGAACTTGGCGAAATCTTGGCGGTAGAGCCAAGTTGGCATCATTTTTGGCGACCATGTTGGCGAGTTCGGAACCCTCTGGAATCTTCCAGAAAGTAGTAGATCTCTCTCCACTAGTGTCACGTTCAATAACACGAGCGGTTATATTTCTAGAAGTTTCTGTCGGGCATGTAAAAAGGATGCTCGCCGGTACGGCGAGGAGTCTTGATTAAGCCAGCGAGTAGTGAGAATTGTTTGCCTAGCGATGAGGTCGGCTGTGCTTGTGAATAATCTTTGCTTACGTATATTTTTAAACACTGTTTATTGTGTTTTATTGCTTTTGAAGGTGTGAAGACCTTCGGATAATTAACCTGTGAATATTGCTGCTGAATCCTGTATTGAAAGGATTGGATTTTCGATAATAAATTCACATCACTCTTAAAGAACTGCTTATTTCATTTGTGATTGTTTTGCATAAAATCCTCGAACCCTCGGATCTACGTAACAATATGTCCACACATCGTTGAAATTTATATTTTCTAAAATTTACTACCCTTTTTCAATTAAACTCAGGCCTTCTGTCGAATTCTCAACCGTTATTCAACCTTCTGAGTGAAATGTGTCTAAAACAGGAATAAGTATTAAGTCGATCACGATCGACCGGTAGACCACAATTTAGGTGTGACCGCATTTACTAAGATCTAAGGACACGTATTCTAAAAGAAACATTTATGGAATACCGATATCAGTTAGACTGGAGAATCTGTTTTTCACAAATGAGGTGACTGTGTTCACTTAAGCTAATGATTCGATAAATGTGTAGACAACACATGTATCTTCATTGGAAGCGTACGATGTCGCTTAACGCTTTCACTGCTGCTATAGGGGAAAATAGACATCACTGTGAAGCCAGCCATGTAAATGAATTTTCCCTAACAAGTAGATTGAAGGGGAGAATAAATTTTGATGCTCAGCACTTCGCACTATAGCACGTGTTTGGCTATTGAGACATCATCCCACACCATGCACATCCCCGGAATTGAGTTCCCGCGTTGATGCCATGTCCTGCGATGGCGTGATACTCGGCAGTGAACAAATTAAGTTATCCGACTACCCAAAAATCATGATTTTTTTTAAAAAATTGACAATTTTTTTTTATGATTTTATTTTATAGGCCCTCTTATTAGCTTTATAAAAACGCCAAGTTTTTTATTTTCCATTCACTAGAACAAAAACTGCAAGTGTTTTAGTAAAAGCAGATACAATAACTTTACATAAAATGTCAAACTTTAAAATGCGTTTTACTTAAAATGTGTTTTTTTTTCTCGAAAAGTTCAAACAGGGACAGCGATTGCTCAAAAAGTTTTAAAAATAATTTGCTGAAATTTTTTGTGTATGTTCTATATAACAGTAAAAGTGTTTTAACCTTCAGATTTATCAATCACTGTTTAATTGCAAAATTTACAGTTTTTTATGTGAATATAATTATTGTTTTTTTAAGCAATTTCCTATAATCATTAAGATAAAGTGCTCTAGTTTTTGTAAACATTAAAATATCTCTTATCCTGAAGGTCATTTCAAAAAGGAATAGCAAAGTAATACATCAAAAGTGAAAAATTGAGAATTTGTTCATTTGTCAATTTTTACCCATTTTAGTAGTAATAATTTATTTTTCTCCTCTGAATTTTAGAGTATTTTCTTAAAATGTACTAAATAAATCTAAAACCGTTAAACAAATCTCATATTTCCTCTTTTTTAAAAAAAAAGTTGTCGCATGTAGTCGGATACCTTCAAAACAGTAATTTTGCAAAAGCGTATAAATGAATAATATTTATGATATTTAGTGTCACTTAGATTATAAAATGTATATAAAATTGTTTTAAGAATAGTATTACAATAAAAAATTATTTAAATACAATATTTTGATAAAAAATTAACATAGAATGACCCATTTTCAAAATATTCTCCTTTTGTGAAAAATGGTTCTATTATAATAATATTTTGTCTGTATATAGCTCAAATCTCTCTACAGAGGCTCAACTAGAATTTTTGAAATATGTAACTTAAAAGTGGGTTTATCCAGGGGAGAAATTTTAAGAAAAAAACGCCGATAATTATTTCAATGGGCAGTAACTCTGAAAATAATGTGAATTTTTCAAAAATCATAGTTGAGCCGCTATACAGAGGTCTGAGCTATATACAGGCAAAATATTATTATAATAGAACCATTTTTCACAAAAGGAGAACATATAAAAAAAAGGTTATTCTAAGTTAATTTTTTGCTGAAATATTGTATTTAAATAATTTTTTTGTCAAAATGTCCTTAAAACAATTTTATACATGTATTCTAATCTAAATGACACTAAATATCATGAAAATTATCTATTTACGCGCTTTTCTAAAATTACGGTTCCGAACGTAGTCGGATACCTTAATACAGAATAGCTCCACCTACACCACTGGGAGGACCGCAACAGCTTGAAAACATTAGAAGTAGCCCGTGATATGGAAAAGTGTGCCCGCCCCTAGTCTAAAGCAGGGGGCGAATCTTTATGGATCAAAGTGCCATGTTTTCTAAAAAAGGTTTTTAATGAGGCACAGACGTGCCGTCAAATAATTTTGACTTGTGATTATTGGGAAAATAATAAAACTGAATACTAACAACACAAAACAATTTACTGCGAAAAAATACCTTTTGCACTTTATAGTTATAAATGCTTCAGTTATACGTGTGTAATTCACATTAAAGTAACTTTAGTGTGACTTCTATTGTTGTAGATTGCGTGTGGATGACAAGTATCTTATATTAGGATCGTAAAATGTTACTTTTTGTAGAATACATGCTGAATTAGAGACGTTTGCCAAACGGTTTCTAAGCAATTAATTATTTTTACTGTGATTCACTCTTTTCAACAAGAGGGTTTGTGATTTGTTTCAAAATACCGTTTTACAGACGATGTTCTGCATACCACTATTCCAGAACATAAAACACACACGGCTCTGTCTCCTTTACTATAACCGTGCTATGTTTGTTGGTCCACCAACTTTGGAATTCTCTGTTACACTTACTATCTTGCGCTTTTTGTTCATTTGCTGAACTAGCTATGTTAAATAACAGTTAAAAATCGTAAACATAACACAGATCAACTTTAAAATACAGTTCTGTTAATGAAATTGAGTATGCAATGCGTAGACAAATTTTACATCATAAGCAATTGTAGTCTTACACCGTAACTCAGGCAAGACAATAACAAACTAGTGTACTCCCCCTCGACCAATCACTCGCTGTTGTTTGTAATACTTCATAGTGAACTTTGAAATTTTGAAATAAAATACAAACCCTTTTGATCACTGGCGTGCCAAAAATATTGTGTCGCGTGCCATCAATGGCACGCGTGCCACTGGTTTGCCATCCCTGGTCTAAAGACTCATGTATTTCAAAGTCTCACTCTTGTTCATTCATTTCTATCAGCTTATTTCCTGATTGTGGGAATTCAGCAGTTTTTGAGCGTCATCACTATCCACTTCTAGATTCATTTTTGCTTGGCAAATTCGACACAACTTCTTCTCTATCACATTACCAATTTCATCAATTTTTTTTCTCAGTCTAAAGCAGCGTTTCTCAAACTGTGGGGCGAACCCCCTAGGGGGTGATAACTCCCCGAGGGGTGCGCGGGCATATTGAAAAATCGAAAAAAAAAAGGTAATTTTAAAAAAATTATTAATTTACTGAAAGTAAACAAACAAAACACATTCTGACATAATAAAAAATATAATTAACATTTACACTAATATGACACACTACACACACTGATATGACACAATGTGTCAGTACTACACAAAAAGTATTTTACAATTAATTTAATAATACTATAAGAATAAGTTATCAATGACCCCATGGGTTTGCCATGTATAAAATTATATACTAAATTTAACAGTTACCTTGATAATTTATACGAAATCTATCTTATATTATCTTGATATGTTACGCAATCTGCTTCCCAATGCCACCGTTTTCCAAGTAGCCGAGCGTATGTGATGTACGGGGGGTGGGGGAAAAAGAATAAATAAGGAAATCCTCTGAAATAAGTACATCCTTATCAAACACTGTAAAGGTCATTTTATTATTTCCAAAGTCTTCCGAATAACTTTATGGATAGCAGGGCACAGGAAA
The DNA here is from genome assembly GCA_019973935.1 of Trichonephila clavipes. NCBI lineage: Eukaryota > Metazoa > Arthropoda > Arachnida > Araneae > Nephilidae > Trichonephila > Trichonephila clavipes. The sequence continues at coordinate 27,867 of BMAU01017914.1, forward strand.
GATCGTCCTTCGGAAAGACGTATATATACGTCCGGAACAATTAACGCTTTGGCTGAACGAGACGTTTATATACGATGGTGGTACTTAAGAAAAAGTCGTATTGCAGCTTTAGTGTTAAAGTGTAGCATTATTGAATTCAATACATTGTTGTTGTTTGTGTGGAAGAGGGTCACGATGAAAGTTATGGTTGAATATCGGGTCGCAAATATTGAAAGTTTGAGAAGCAGTGGTCTAAAGACAAATCGACGAGATTTGAAAATCGAGTATCTTTGAGTTCACGTAAATCGGGTAACGTAAGTTACGATATTACTGTAAATTAATTCCTATCAAACAAGCGCATGCAGAAAAAGGTATATGTTGCATAATATAATACGTAATGTGTTAATGACGAACATACTTCAAATCTTTGTTTTTACGAAAAGAAAATTAGAACTATAAAATAGAATTTATAAAACAAAATTTTCTTTACTGTTGTGCAGATAAAATTGATTTAAAACTGGGAGTACGTGATACAATCACCTTTCACAATAATATATTTTTTTTAAAAAAAAAATGTAACTTGGATAAATATTTAATTAAAAGTTTATCTCTCTCACTCGGTAAACAATAAACGTATAATTCTAAGTGCTTTCCATCCTTTTTACTATCAAAAAGTTACATGAAATTTATCTGTGGAAAACTTTTATTTGATTGCTATAATATGTTCAATGTTATTGTTATGAGTATTAAAGACATGCCTATGTTATTTCCACCCAGGAGTTTTCCTTATGATGTCGTTGAAAGAAAAACTGACAGAATCCATCCTTCGAACCGGAAATTCAATTCAAAATGAATAAGACATTTAATTATTGTAAACAAGACAAGAATTTGCAGCCATCAAATGGTAATTTTAATGGTACAATATATTGCAAGAAAAAATATGCAATATTATCTTACGTGAATCATTTTACAAAAAAAAAAAAAAAAAAAAAAGAACAATGAATCATAGAATTTACTATGAACTTTTGTACCAACGCTGATAGTATTTTATTTTTCAATGCGATAGATATATCTGATCTTTTTATGTTTTAATATTAAAAAAAAAGGAAAAAGTAAAAGCTTTTTGCTTGATTCTGAATTTTATTTTTTAAGGTTATCCTAGGTTAACTTTGAAAATTTTTGCCAAGTTATTCATGATGAAATTAGAATAGCCTTGTTAAGGCCTTATCACACGTACATGTATTTGGAGCAATTTTTCTTTCAATCAACCGTTTCGAGTAATTTTTACTCAGTTGCCATAGCAACGGCTTCGAACAACTTCTTACTAGCGAGTTGAAAAAACTGTTCAAAATTAAATTTGCTCCAAATTTCACAGCCAATAGGATTCTTCATCTTCTACTCGAAAACAAGATGGCAGCCTCGTCTTCATCAAGCGCAGGATCAGAAATGTACGTATTAAAATGGAACGAAATGATGGAGAGCGCTTTGATTGACGACATTGAAAAATTTTCGTACCTTTGAGAAATCCTGAAAACTCCCATTTCGTAAAAAGATTTTAAAAAATTAGCAAGCGTGCAGCGGCGAGTGACTTTTCAATGTGGTGACAGAGCGCGGCTGACGTTAGAACTTGTCGTTTTCATTACGGCAACCCTTCACCCTCAGTTGCTTCAAAAAATTGGGCGAAATGGTTGCTCGAAAAATGCGTGTGTGATATAGTCTTTAGGCAATACAAAAGAGTTTTTGTTCCTTAAAATGCACGCCTTGTCTTTAAGGTCCCCAGTTGGCGCATTTTGCTTAAACATGTTTGTTTCGACACAAATCTTTATCGCCAAACATGTTTAGTTTTTTAAAAAATTTCCTACCCTTATTATTGTACAACTTTTGAAAATATTTGTTAATTTCTAATGATATCGTACAAGAAAAATTCATTTTTTTTACAGTCAAGGTAGCAATTAATTTGTACAATTATCATCAGGGAAAAAAACAGAGTCATTAAAAAATGCACTATAAAAACAAGAAAAAAGCCTTAAGTAGTGGTACTTTGAGAGATCTAAACAAAAACGAAGCTTTAAATACAATTGGACCCCGATTTACTGAAACACTGTTTAACGATTTTCGCGATTTAACAAACATTTCTTTTCACCCAAGTACATGGTTTCCCCTTATTTAACGAATAATAAACCCCGAATTAGCGAATTATTTCAACAACCGATTTTGTTTTTGTTAGTTTGGATTAGAATAAAATGGATTTTTTTTTTCAAATGGCATATCCTTTTTGTCTGGTTCAATAAAAGATTTTTTTTGAAAGCATCATATTTCGAAGAGAGAAAAAAAGCAGCTCGTTATTAGACTTTACCGGCGGAAATGAATCGAGTGTAATCTATCGTATGAGTTTTGAATAGGACAGGAAATTCATTTCTTACCTGATTCCATTCCACAATGCAGAGGATATTATAAGAGTTTTTCCCATTTGCTCTCTTTCTCGAGAGAAGTGAGGCTTATTCTACGTATGGGACTTGCAAATTCTGTTTTTGAAAATTTCTGAAGCATGGTAAATTGTGCAAACGAAAATACAGTCGGACCTTTGCATAACGAAGTCGCTAAATCCCGAAAAAAAGTTCGTTACATGGAAAATTCGCTGTACAGAGATTCATCTTTCAACTTTCTTTATAAACCACATAAGGAACATTTTAAATTCATAAACACTATAATTAAAGAAGTAATTATTCTCACCTTTTTGTAAATTAATAACTTGTCTATTTTATGTATCTTACCTATCAAAAAAAAAAAAGAAGAAGAAGAAAGAAAAACACAAATAAAGTTTCTTGAAGCCTTTATTCACTTCCTGAAGAATTAATTTTTTTTCTTTGTGCTCAAGCAATTACGTTGTAACATTTTCGAGCTACTAGAAACGAAGTTTCCAGTACGGCTGATCAGTAATACAAATGAACGGAGACTAGTTAAAGGACATGGAAACACCAGACAACTCCACTGAGGGTATCGAAGATGTTTCCATTGAACTGGACAGTAGGGAGTTAAAGGTTGCTCTTCTTGGATGAAATACCAAGAATTCTCTATTGCTCACAGCGAGTTAGGCACTTAATAAAACCAGTTCAAGATTTATTACCACACAAAAAACACAAAAAAGTGTCAAAACGTCGAAAAATAACTTTAAAAATAAGGAGAATAGAAATTGAATCACAAGAAAAAAAATTCATTAGATAGAAAATGCACTTCGCTATTGGGAGGCTATTTTAAGAAGAAAATCGGGAAATGTTCTTCGTTTCTGGAAAAAGTTCGTTATATGGAAAAATTCGCAATATAGAGGTTCGTAATATCGAGGTTCAACTGTATTTTTCCGAGTGAAAAGATTAACATTTTACTCAAATTTGACAATAACGTTGGACCACAAAATGTTTTAGTAGAATGTCTTAAAATTTCAACGTCAACATTAGTTACAGTTATTAAACAGTGGGCAGAAATTGGTTATCCTCTTTTTGTGATGTTAAAATTCAATTTCAGTTACATATATTTCTACAGTGAGTCAATAAATGAGTGCCAAGCTTGCTTAGGGACAAACACTAGGGGCTCGCTTCAGACTGACCACCTGATCTGGACATCTGGACCAGGCCTAAGGTCACTTTTTCTGACATAGGCACAGTAGGCCCTGGCCCTCAGGAGCTGTTGCGCCACTGAGTTTGAGTTTATATATATTTCTAACTGCCGATACATAGCATCAAATTATTTTCTACCGTCCGATTTGACTCGATATTGTTCGGGTGAAGCAGGTAAATCTAATAATAAATTATTTTAAAAATATTTCGATAATTTATTAAGTAATAAGTTCACGAAAATAGCGAAATAATAAACACGTTTGCACGGAAATAATAATTTCCAGACAATTGTAGCTCAGCGGCTGAGTGGTAGTGAATCGCGCTTCTACGCCACAGGTACGGGATTCAAATATCGGGCTGGGCAAGGTCGAATCAGCCGTTCATCCCTTCAATGGGTCGATAAATAAGTACCAAGCTTGCTTGGGAACTGAACACTGGGGGTTTCGCGTCAGTTGAATATTTGACCGAAACATCTGCACATGTACCCCAGCGCCTTAAGTCACGTTTACTGAGATAGGCGCAGTAGGCCTTGGATTCTTGCAATATCTACAACAAATATCGCTGATTCCCTTACTACAGGTGTCGGCAAATCGTGACTCTATGCATAGAAGGGATTGAGGCTCTTTAGTCTTCTGAATTATTTTTAAAAAAAACTATACCTACTTAAAAATTGTTTCGTTTAATAATTACAGTTGAACCTCCATATAACGAAACTCTATATTGCGAATTTTTCCTGGAACCAAGAACATTTCACGATTTCCTCAGTAAAATAACCTCCCAATAGCGAAGTGCATTTTCTACACAACGAACTTTTTCTCTTGTGATTCAATTTTTTTTCTCCCTATTTTTGAAGTACTTCTGGACATTTCGAGTTATTCCCTCAATTAGCACATTTTATGGTGGTCAAAAATCTTGAACTTGTTTTATCAGGAGTCTAACTCGGCGAGAGCAACAGAATCCTGGGCATTTCATCAAAAGTGCAACCTTTAACCCCCCATTGTCCAATTAACAGGAAACATCTTCGATATCCCCCCCAGTGGCCTTGAACTAGTCTCCGTTCATTAGCAGTATCGATCAGTCGTACTAGTTAGTAACTTCGCTTTTTGTAGCCCGAAAATGTCAAAACGTAAGTACTTGAGCATCAAAGAACAACATTTAATTCTTCAGAAAGTAGATAAAGGCGCCAAGAAACTTTTCTAGCAGTTTTTCTTTACTTTTTTTTATAGGTAAGATATATAAAATAAATACATATTAATTTTGCAAAAAGATGTGAATAATTATTCTTTTTAATATATAGTGTTTATGCATTTAAAATTTGTTTTATGGGATTTATAAAGAAAATTAAAAGATGAATCTCTATAGAACGAATTTTCCATATAACGAACTTTTTTTCGGGATTTAGTGACTTCGTTACATAGAGGTCCGACTGTATTTAGTGAAAAAAAATTACTTGTACTTACATATACATTTAAATATTTGACTGGTTTAAGATAATTTATTTAAAGAATGTTATTACTCGGTATTATAAACTATTTTTGAATAACAAAGCTTACACAGAGTCAGTGAAAATATAATTATTTCTAAAGCAATAAAAGCCCTTTTTTTGGCAAAAATGCCACCATAAATCTACATCAGTTGACATCATCATCAGTTCCAGCATCAGTTGCAAAAATGAGTTCGAGAGTATTCATGATTTTGGACAAGAGATACACTTAAACTCCAACAGAAGTGACAAAGACGTATTCCGTATTTTATGATAAGCTTAAAGTTAATACACAAAGTGTTGAAATGACTTTAACATGCAAGAACAAGTAAAATCAGTTTATTCATGTGAACACAAAATTCTAGAAGCAAGGACCACTGACCTATACCTCCCAATATGATTTCAAGATTGACTTCGGTCCTGCTTCTGGATCGCTGTTTACATACAGAAGAAATAAGTATACAAGATGTGACGCAAAAAAACGAGACTAAGTGTGTGTGGCTTTAAAAAGAGTGGAGTTGGCGACAACTGCTTTGGTGACGTCATCCCACGCACCTCCTCTATCCATGTGGCCAATTTCGCCGAAACCAATCACGCCAGTTGGGAGTACTGCGTCATTGCATGAATACGTGCAAATGCATTCTGCCGGAAAAATGTTGAGCCCAAATCAAGTTTCTGATGAAACTAAAAAAATCAGCCATGAAAACCTTTAAAATATTAACCGAGGCTTATGGAGGAAAAAGTTTGTCTCGTGCACATGTATTTGAATGGCGTAAGCGGTTTTCATGGGGAAGAGACAAGTGTGGAAGATGATGAATATGCTGGGCATCCAAGGTAAGCAATTGCATACCAAAACATTGACAAAATTCATGATATGAAAGGGTTACCACTCACATCAGAGGTCAAACTATTAATCAACACTACATTGAAGTACCAAAAAGACTTCGTAAAAAATTTAGGAAAAAAAAAGGTCAGAATTGGGGAGAGATGGGGGGGGGGGCTGTTGCACCAAGACAATGCGCCCGCTCACATGGCCCTATCTGTCAACCTTTTTATGACCAGTATAAACATTACTGTGATGGGACATCCTCCGTGTTCACCTGATTTGGCCACATTCGATTTTTATTCAATTTTTAACTGTTAAATTTTCGTTTAAAGCAACCCATTTTCCCTCAGTTGAAGAAGTCCAGGCAAAAACAGAGAATCTCCAGAAGGGCCTTCCAAAATCCTCGTTCCAGAATTGTTACCAGCAACGGCAGCACCGAATGCAGAAGTGTTTGAATGCTCAGTAGTCCAGTCATATTAAGGTTTCACTGCGGAATTTGGAAGATTGTCTAATATTCTAATAAAAGTCCCCCCCCCTTTTTTTTTTAAAAAAAAATGCAGATGTCGTGTCACAGCGACTAAATGTGCTTTTCATAGTGCAGATATGTATGAAAACTTTTGTAAGAGTATATTCGAGTGTTTTAACATTCCCTGTGCCAACTTTTTTAAAGAACACTTCTTCTTGATGTAATTGAGTACGTCCAATTAAAATGATGAGCAAATCAATATCTTCTCCTACTATGACGGCTGTCTTATGTTGTTCCGATTCTTCAATAGCTGTTTCTACGATAAAAACATCTACATCCCTTCTGGCCTGTTTTTGTCGTGCTATCAACAAATACTAATTTCCTTTTACAGTAGTAGAGACTTTAGAGTAGTAATTTTAGAGTAGAGAGGTTGATAAAAAGTATTTAAACACGTTTTTTGGCCATTTAATTGGGCAATATTTGCAGCGCAATGTAAATTAGAATAAATTGTGTCTACGTTACTGGCAGGATGATCAATAAAAGAAAGAAACATAATCTGAGAAGAAAACTCCTTATTATTTTTAGTGAGCTATTCGAGAATGCCATTCCACCCAGACAACGATGAAATATTCTTCCACTCTTTCCGTATAACCACAAAAAATCAACTCTGTTAAAATTCTTTTTTGTTAATGCTCAATCATCATTAGATTTTTGACTTGAATTCTGCTGTATCCAGGTACAATTGGTTTTTCATATGCCAGACGGGACTTAATGTGATATTGCTGCTAACTCTTTTGTACTTGGTTTGGTTGTAAAGAGTGTTTTTTTTCCAGGTATAGAAGTTTAAGTTGGCATTACTTTCCAAGATGGCGACCGATTTAACAGCTGTCAAGTGATTTATTCTCAGTTTGGTTTGGCAATTCATCAAAACGAACATCAAGCAAGGCGTAGATTCGTCGAATGGGCTCAAAACGAGATTGCCGTTGTTCCCGATTTTCATAAGCGAATTTTGTTTAGCGATGAAGCGCACTTCTGGTTGAATGGCTACGTCAACAAACAAAACTGCCGCATTTGGAGTGAAGCTAATCCACAAGTGTATGTCGAAACACCGTTACATCCAGAAAAACTGACTGTTTGGTGCGTTTTATGGGCTGGTGGAATCCTTCTTCAAAAAGGATGAAGGCCACAACGTTACAGTCAATGGTGATCGGTATAGAGCCAAGATTACTATCTTTTTCATTCCTGAATTGAACAATCATGATGTCCAGGAGCTGTGGTTCCAACAAGACGGCGCAACATGTCACACAGCTCGTGCCACAATCGATTTATTGAAAGACACGTTTGGTGACCGCCGCCTAATTTCACATTTTGGACCTGTGAATTGGCCTCCACGATCTTGTGATTTAACACTGCTAGACTATTTTCTGTGGGGCTATGTAAAGTCATGGGTCTATGCGGATAAGCCACAAACGCTTGACCATTTGGAAGACAACATTCGCCGTGTTATTGCCGATATACGGCCACAAATGTTGGAAAAAGTCATCGAAAATTGGACGTCCAGATTGGACTACATCCGAGCCAGCCGTGGCAGTCCTATGCCAGAAATCATATTTAAAATGTAATGCCACAAGATTATCTTTAGAATAAAAAAAAATTCATGTCAAATCGAATAATACATCGTTGTTTTATTGCAATTTAAAGTTCTATACCTCTAAAAAAAACACTCTTTACATCTTTGTATACGGTCAATATATATATTTTGGAGTAACAATCTTAATCATCCCATAACATGGAGAGTATTATTATCACTAAGAGTGTGGACATTTATATCGGCATTGTCTCCAACATATCATACTAGCGCTCCTGATTCAGATAAAATACGAGGCTGTGGATGGTAAGCTGTTGAAATTTCGTACTGTACAGTCTTACCATGCGAAGCTCCAAATCTCAAGCTATATAGCACATCTATTAGTCTTTCAGATCCAGTGGCGTAACGTACACCCCCGCATCGCGGGGGACCCAGGGTTCTAAAGGGGCCCAAAGCCTGACTGACGCAAGTGCCTACCCTTTGTAAAATTCAACGTGGGGGCCCAAATGTTCTCCGTTACGCCACTGTTTAGATCTATGTGTTCTATGAAGAAATACAGAAAGGCTTAATAGTAGCTGTGATGAAAATAATCGTTCTTGTAATGCAGTCATTATTGCATGGCTTATTGACGCGCATTTTGTTTTTGAATTAGCTATTTTTCTTTTTCTGTTTTTCGTTATGACTTCCTGTAAAAAATGCAATAGACTTTTTTTTAATTTCTTGATTCTTCTTGATTAAAATTTTACTTGGAGGTGGATAACACTTGGTTTCAACGACAGATGACCGAATGTCTTCATGAATAATAGCAGCGGCAGCTTCTACAATTCGTAATCGTTCTTCTTCGGGATCCCTTTTTTATTATCATACCATGCTTTTGATAATATATTAGCTTGTGCATCCCGAAAAAATATGATTGTAAAAAATTTTGCTTTTGTTGTAATTATTACATATGTCAAATACTTATTTTTGAAGTGTCGTAATTATAGTTTTATATATAGGATTTAGTATATACTCCGTCAGGACATCTCTGAGCTCTTTCAATGTAAATTGCGAATCATCGTGATTTTCGATGTAATTAAAAATCTTTGCCGTAGCTTCTGAGACTTGATTATCTTGGCGAGGCTTCTTTTCAGTAGATGGTAGTCGATTTAAGAAATTAGTCTAGTAGAGAGAGAATGATATTTTGCTTCAGAAGCAATCAAATCATACTCACAAAGTATTCGATCTTTCACTAATTCTCCTATAGAATCACTGAGTTCTGCTTTTTTTTAAGCATTGTCTTTAAATTCAAGAGTACTCACTTTATTGATCTTGCACCTGTACTTCTCTCTTTTTTTTTAGTCTCTGTTGCTTCATCAGCTGCTTGACCCCGAAATAAACAGAGCTTTTTGAAATCAAACGCTTTACTCATTTTACGAGGTACATTAGGTGTTGATAAATATTCGCTGTTTTCAATGTGTCATTTCGTTGTTCAAATCGAATTTTTACTAATGTATACTTTTCGGCTCTCGATATGTTCATTCTCGGGGGTTGAAGAAATTAAAAAATCTATGCGACCGTCATTTTGTTCGATACTGGCTGCTTTCAAAGTTTTTAAGCCCCGCACTACATTAACAGGATCACCTTGTGATAACGATTTATTACATATAAAACACACATCAGTCATAACTGTCAAAATTTTACGTCTGTCGTTGCCAAAATACAATTTAAAACAAACGAATAAACGGGGCTAGTAGAAACTGGTTTGTTGAAAAGGGAATCTCTCTCTCTCTCTCTCTGTCTTTACTATGCAGCTTAACATTTGTCTTTTAACTAGTTATAAATAGAACGTTCGTATAATAGGGGTCCGCAGGTCCAGTTTTTATCTGTACAGAAAGAAACAAATTGGAAGGTTTATAGATTTTAAAGAAATTGTACTTCCTTTTTTCCCACTTAAAATGTAATTAGCATATATTAAAATATAATTAAAATCTATACATAATTTCAGTTAATTATTTTTTAATTATATGTACAGATGAGAGTTATTAAGAAATATACTTGATTAATGAAAACTATTACTAAATGTAATGTAGTAATTCATAAGAAATGCCAATTGTTTGTAACTAGATATATTTTTATATAAGGTTTATAGACTTTATACAGTGTATTAGAGCGTTGACCTTGCATTATGTGCTGTTAGCGATGCGCATTCAACACCCTCTATCTCAAAAATGGTTTGATGGATAAAACAATGTTTCAAACAAAAGTTATAGAAAATTTTATTCTCTACAATATTTATATTAAATGTAATTAGCATTAAGGTATACGACTACGTTCGGAACCGTGATTTTAAAAAAGCGCATAAATGGATAATTTTCATGATATTTAGTGTCACTCAGATTAGAATACATGCATAAAATTGTTTTAAGGGCATTTTGACAAAAAAAATTATTTAAATATAATATTTTGGCAAAAAATTAACTTAGAATAATCTTTTTTCCAAATGTTCTCCTTTTGTGAAAAATGGTTCTATTATAATAATATTTTGCATATATATAGCTCAGACCTCTCTACAGGGGCTCAACTCTGATTTTCGAAAAATTCACATTATTTGCAGAGTTACAACCCATTTAAATAATTATCGACGTTTTTTTTCTTAAAATTTATCCTCTCGGTTGTCGTAAAATATGGATAAACCCACTTCTAAGTTATATATTTCAAAAATTCTAGTTGAGCCTCTGTAGAGAGGTCTGAGCTATATACAGGCAAAATATTATTCTAATAGAACAATTTTTCACAAAAGGAGAAAATTTGGAAAAAAGATTATTCTAAGTTAATTTTTTTGCCAAAATATTGTATTTAAATAAATTTTTTTTGTCAATATGTCCTTAAAACAGTTTTATGCATGTATTCTAATTATTTAAGTGACACTAAATATCATGAAAATTATCCATTTATGCACTCTTGCAAAATCAAGGTTCCGAACGTAGTCGGATACCTTAAGCCATAGTAAGAAATTTGAAAAAAAAAAAAAACCCGGTTTTTTTACCTAAAATATCTTAAGACGCGGACGCGAGATTTTATGAGACAACATTTAGAGTGCTAAAATAAATGTCTATAGCAATTTTCAGCTTATTATCTTTCATTACTTTGTTGATCCTTATTTTTGACTAATATCACTGGACAACAGGGGAACTACTTTGAAGGTGATAATGTCACGGAAAACTGATTCTGCATGTACGATTTATTGGTTGATTGAATATTAACGTCGCACTTTTCAGCTACACGAGGGCTTTTGGCGACGGACCACGTAATTTTGAACCATGGTCAAGTGACGTGGACGACACCTGAGCTGGCACCCCCCCTCTCATAACTACCACACCACACCAATGGGAGGACGTTTCAGCTCTCGACAGATTTAACGTGCATCGCTGCCCTACACGGCGGGTCTTTAGTAGTACTGGGCTCGAACCCGTGACAAAGCAAGCCACGGTCCGATACCTATACCACTCGACGTACGATTTATTGGACCAGTCTCGATTTTTTTTGCCTCACACCTCGTATATCGCTTTTTTTTTACTCTGTTCGCTCATTTTTATCAATATGATAATTATTTTTTCAGTTAAGCTTCATTTTTATTGCAACATCTGGGTACATACTATCATAAAAATTTTATAAAATAAATTTATTATGAACTTCACAAATTGTCAAATTATACATACGGTTGTGTAAAAAGTAAAAACACGGTAACAGCAAACATTTTCGAATTTCGACAAAAAAAAAAAAAGTAATACAACAACAAAAACAAACAAAAAAATGTTTCAAAGGTATGGATTATTTTCATTTTGACATTTTCTCCAGAGAGTCAAGAACTGTAATTACACGATGAGATCAAGTACTATTTTTCAGTTTTTCTCGAACCAATTAAACTAATTTAAATAATAAATTTTCATGTTTAAAATTAATTTTCAGTCTTTAAAATCACCCATTGGTTGTAGAACGAGCAATTCTCCATCCTCTAATCTATTTTTTGTTTAATTTTATCAAAGGTAATTTTTTGAAAAATTTTTTTCAGCCGGTTTTTTGGTTTAAAATTTTTACAAAATTAACAACTACACTGGCCTCAAAAAGTTAAGGTACAACCGGGTTTTTGTGTTTAATTTGCAAATGAATGAATGTAGAAACAAAAAATTTGGAGGATATGTGCATTAAATAGTTTTTTATTGAATGCGTCATAGAAATTTGTATAAGTGTATTGCAAAAACGATTCATACCAAAAAAAGCAATCTCTGCGGAAAAGTCCATTCTTGGAGAAAACAGCACATCACAGTGTTATGTGGTAAAATGGCATAAAAACAATACAAAAATGGGTTCTAATAAGGAATGTGTCCACCCCTAACTTGAATGCATTGGCGGCATCGATTTCCCATGCTGTTTATTAAGTTGTCGGACACCGGAATAGGAAGCGAAGACCAGACACAGAGTAAGCCTCGTTTCAGCTCATGTAACGACCTTGGAGGAGGATTTAAAGCAGCAACCTCTCTGCCAAGATAGTCCCAAAGATGTTCTATCGGATTCAGGTCTGGAGATCGAGCTGGCCATTCCATTCGTTCCAAACCGTGATCATCCAGATACTCCTCAACAATCCGAGCTCGGTGAGGTCGTGCATTATCATCCATCAGAATGAAGTCGTTAGCAATAGCAGCAGCATATGGGCGGACATATTGATCAAGGATCTCATCCCGATATCTAAGACCAGTTACGGTTCCTCCATGGAACACATGCAGGTCAGTGTGGCCACCGAGCGAGATCTCTGCCCAAACCAGGATTCCACCACCTCTATAACTGTGTCTTTCAAAAGTGTTGGATTGATGGTATCTAGTGCGCTGTTCCCTCCAGATCAGTAGACGCCCTTAATCACTCTCCATTGTAAATCTGGACTCGTCTGTGAACAGCACAGAAGCCCATTGTTGCTGCGTCCAAGAAACATGTTCTCTTGCCCAGCATAAACGGTTCCTTCGCTGTCGTCTGTTGAGGGGAACGCACACAACTGGTCTTCTTGCATACAGACCTGCATTGTGAAGACGATTTTGCACCGTAGTAGCGGAGATTCTTCTTCCTGATGCTTGAAAGTGGTCTGCAACGAGCTGCGGTACAGTAGTGGTTCTTCTCCTTCGTGCCGAAAGAGCTAGAAAACGGTCTTCTGCAGGTGTTGTAGCTCGTGGTCGGCCTGGAACAGGTCTTCTGGACACAGAATCTTTGGATTGGTATTGATCCCAAAGTCGCTGAACAACACTACGAGACACGTTGAGACGTCTAGCAGCATCAGCTGCGACAATCCCATTTCCATCCATCCAACTGCCCGCCACCTTAACGAATTGGGTAAACGACGTCTCTGAGACATTTTCTAAACTCTATTGACTATTGTCACCGAAACTGCCAACAACTGTTGAAAATCAACACAACTTACACACAAAAGTACGAAAGCTTGATATTTGCATATTTTTCTCTCACTCATAAATATACGTTCTTTTCTATAAAATAAAAGTGTTAGCAATCGTTTTTGCATTAATGTTTTTAAAGTTCGTTATTATCATTCATGTAAACTATGCATTTTATTGTTACTGCCATTTTTTTTATGGTGAGCTTCGAAAAACATGTTGTACCTTAACTTTTTGAGGCCAGTGTATATATTATGCATAAAACCCAGAAATCAGCTTTAAAATCGGCCCCGATTGATTGATTGATTGAATATTAACGTCGCACTGTTCAGCTGCACGAGGGCTTTTGGCGACGGACCACGTAATTTTGAACCATGGTCAAGTGACGTGGACGACACCTGAGCTGGCACCCCCCCCTCTCATAACTACCACACCACACCAACGGGAGGACGTTTCAGCTCTCGACAGATTTAACGTGCATCGCTGCCCTACACGGAAAATCGGCCCCGAAACATACGATTGAATCATATGGAATATTCGAAACTGCTGCAAGCTGTGCCTCAATTAAGTTGTTGAATAATTAAAGTGAAAAGTTAATCCATTTAACAAAATACTGGGGTTCAAATTTTATATTTAAGATTATAGAGAAGAATTTTTCTAAAACATTTACTTTCATATATTTGAATTCAGGTTGCTCAGATTTGATTTTATTCAATTCCTACTATTAGCTTACACTCTCTATATATTTATTTATCTTGGTGGAATTTTCAACCATTAATAAAATACATTTTAAAGCGCTCGATTGAGCTGAAATTGGATATACATAATTATTTTGGATGACAATACAAAAATTTAATTATAATTAATAAAAGTTAATTTTGTTTAAAACTAATTATTTAAAGAATTACAAATACAGCCACGTTGGCGACTTGTGTCAAAACTTGAAAAAGTTTTTTTTCCCCTCCGTTTTAAAGCATTCAGTTGAACTGAACTTTTATAGACACGATTGTTTTGGATGACAATACGGTACTTTAATGATAATTAATAAAAATTAATTACCACTTAATGTTGTGATTCTGTCCTATGTATATACATATTTATACTAATTGTAACTTTTTGATAAAAAGTAGTTAAAATAATATTTTTCTTTGTTGGTCTAAGTAGGAATTGACTTAAAATTTTTTTTTTTTGATATATATTACTTTTTTATTAACGTCGAAATCTAAAGCAACGTTAGGGCCATGAATTCATGACCACAACCACTTTCACATTGCCCAGAGCGAGATTCTTGAGCATTTTTATTCTACGGACAAAGTATAGAAAATAAGATGAACACGCACTGACAGAAAAACTTTTTAAATGCATGTGAACATATGCATAAAAAATGAAGAAACCTAGTTGTAAAAAATATTCTTTTTCAGCAGTTTCGCTAACAAAAACTCAACAAGCGAAATTCCATCTTTGCAATACTTAAGCAGAGAAATTTCTCATGATAAATAAAAAAATATTACTGCAAAGGTAATTTTTATAAAATTAATATAAATGAAAATTTTTAATAGTAGAGCAGCGATACTTAACCTGCGGTCCACGGCAGGGCTCGGTCATGGTTCATTGCTTTGAGAAATTCACTTATTTAAGAATGTATTAAAAATTTGGTGGAAAATTCTTTGTTAAGAGGACTTGGTACCCTTTGAACAAATTTCTTTATTTACGTACTTAAAAATTATATTTTAGCATTTTATACAATGTTTCTATTCAAGAAAATGATATCAGATGAAAATTTTCATATATTATTCACACAATTTTAAAAATCTAAATTTTTTGAAGAAAATTTTAAAATCCTACTCCTTTTGTAAAAATTAATTTTTTGACCTGAAATTTTTTATAATATTCTTATGGATGTTCTAAATATTTTTTAGGGATCGATTTTAGAATAACTTCATTCGTTTTCGAGAAAAAAAATAAAATGTTGATATACAGGCTAAAAATCAACGAAAAAGCCAACATGTCTTACATTTTTTTTTAAAAAAAAGTATTCAGTTTATAGCAAAATGGATCCCTAATTTTATTACATGCTTTATTTTTAACACGCAGGAAAAAAATGGAAGTGATTGGTAAATAATTGTCGAAGGAGTAGCATTTTGAATGCACTAAGGTTTCGAAAAACACAAACTGAGAAAAACCACTTTAAAGTTTATAATTCTGAAAAAATAATTATTATAAGCTTAATTAAACTTAAAATACCACTTTAAGATATTAGTTATACTTTTTTCTTTAAAATGATTGCATTTTCATATCTTTTCAACCCACACATTTTTAAAAATGATCAACTTTTAGAGAGTACTAATTGCACAAGAAAATTCAAGAAAAACGTTAAAAAAATTTTTTTTTCTGTCACCACAGAAATTTTAGCTGTTTTTCTTCTTATAATATTACATTTGTATGAAAAATATATCAGGAATAAGAACTGAAATTATAAAATTATTTATATAAAATGCCTTAATTTAAAAATTTTACATGCACACATTTCACAAAGGAAAAAAAAAAATGATTGTATGTATTGCCTCGGAAATATTTTGCTTTATATATTGCACATTCTCTTTTTAATGTTATTATTTCTCTTTATAAATTAGATTTTTTTATCAAAACTTTTTTTAGTAAAAAGGGGTGGGGGGTGGCTGAATTGCCTAATTTTTCATATGAAGTTTTATTCAACTTCTAACTTTCCGACATGCACAAGTGCTATATCAATCGAAAGATAATAATGCAAAGAATAAGATTAAATGAAAATAAAAAAAAAAAAACCATAGGTTTGTGATTTTTGTGTGTGTGTGTGGGGTACCAAGTCCTCTTTAGAAATCAAATACAGTCGAATCTAAGTATATTGCGAACTTTTTCCTGGAACCTTGAACATTTCACGATTTTCTTCGTAAAATAACCTCTTTATAGCGAAGTGCATTTTCTATATAACGAACTTCTTTTGTATAATTCAATTTTTTTTTCCCCTCTCTATTTTTAAAGTATTTCTGGACATTTCAAGTTATTCTCTCTTTAATACATTTTATGGTGGTCACAAATCTTGATCTGGTTTTATTACATCCTAACTCGCCGACGTTTCATCCAGGAAGTGAACCTTTAACCCCCATTGTCCAGTTCACTGGAAACATCTTCGTTAACCCCTTTCACCCTCAGTGGAGTTGTCCTGTGTTCTAGTTATAAAATAATATATGTTTAATATTACTTGTCTTTAAATTAGAAAATGTCCTTCAAATTCATTAATTTTAATGTAAAATGATTTTCTTAATATTGAAAATACAGTGTATTCTTTCTTGTATTCCTTCGTTTTTTTTTTATGGGTAAGATATATAAAATAAACATATATTAATTTTAAAAAAGGTGTGATTATTTTTAATATATAGTGTTATGAATTTAAAATTTGTTTTATGTGGTTTACAAAGTATATTAAAAGATGAAACTCTATATAATGAACTTTTTTCAGGGATTTAGCGACTTCGTTATATAGAGGTCCGACTATATATCAATTTTGCCTATCGCTGTTGATGTCGTACGGATGCGAATTGATATTCTTTTTCTATTTTTAACGGTTACGGTTAATAATAACAGACAACAGTGGAGTAGTGACAGTTTTATGGGAGGAACTAATTTTAAACTATATTTTATATCTTGCAAGAGAAAATCATTTGAAGAAAACATTGTTTAGAGACGATTGAGAGGTTGACAATTTTGTAGTGAAAAACAAACATGAATCAGTAATTGTTTGATTTGTCACGAAAGTTCTGTATCTTAAAAATACCATTAAACAGGAATCTCATTCAGTAACACTTTTCCGCGAAGATCTCTTTCAAGAGGTGATAAATAGGCTTTCTTGTATAATCTTTGCAACAGCAACAAAGTGTTTTGTCAGTGGTAACAAAGACATCTTATGAAGTTTGTTACATTATTGGTAATCATATGAAATTGTTTACTGATGCAGAAATTGTGAAGATCTGTTTCTTAAATGCTTTTAATATTTAGTGTGACATTATATATATATATATATATAAAGTAATTAAAAAAAGCAAAACAAGAGTTATAATATATTTTCTTCAGTTTTCCACATTTTAAATTTCTAAAGCTATCTTGATTTAAAGTATTTCTCCCTACTCATTTATCATCATGTTGTGGCCCCTGTTAAGTAGCTAACATATGCTTGTGGCCCAGCAGAAAAAAGGTTGAGTACCCTTCCACTCGAGTGTACAAAAACAAAAAGTGATACACAATTGAATAAAGGTCAAATCTCTTTAAATTAATATATTATCTGGCAGTTAAAATTTAAAGACAATATTTAAAAAAAAAACTGCATTAAAACATTTTGTGATCCAGAACGTCGATTTCTAAATAACGATTACATAATACAATATAACTTGAACAAGAAATTCAAACACAAAAGAAAAAGAACCAATGCCTTAAACATAACATTTATTAGTTCTAGAAAGTTGTTTAAGTATAATATTATTGCGAAACAGTTTCTTGCATAGTTTCAATGTACATATATCATACATAAATTACAGATCAACAAAACAGCCAAAGGAAAACCACTCTTTATCAGAGTCCAACATCACAGATAGTTTGTGGAATTCCTGAGGATCACTTTGCTTGGGGAAGTATCAAAACTACGTGATAGGTTGTCCTCTCAGGACAATGAAGCGAAGACAACCAAAAAGCCGCACATGAAATTATTAGATAAGCTCCATATTCTTACAGGATAAGCACTAGTATGTAACGGCACACTCTTGGACTTCTGGAACACAACTTACTTAGTCATGAAAGACAGATTGATAACTTATGAGACATATGTTATCATGTTTCAAATTTAAGTTCATAAGATTTACATATAAATAAGCCAAAAAAACTTGATCACAAAAATTAGATAAAAAGAAATATATTGTTCATGAATTTCAATGAAGTAGGGAAAAGATATTGTTCACAAAAAATACATACAAGCGAGATCAGAAATTTGGTTATTATATAATTCAATATAACTAAGAGTCTTCATGTATTTAACTATGAACCAGATCAACAACAGATGTTAAAAAAAATTCAATAAGAGCACAATTGTTACACAAAATGTAATTATACAATAGATCTTATAGCTTGAAGAATAGGATGCAAAATTTTTATATCTAATATTATGGACAAAAAAAAATACAGTAATTAACAATAAAATGAATAGAATTTATAGGATCCAAATTTTATTTTTTTGATTAATCATAAGCTGATCTGTACTAAAAGCTTGGTAAGTGTATTCATAGTTTAAAGGAAAATGTAAATTGTGTGTGAGGATGAAAGTGTATTTTACCTTGCTTTTTAAAATGTGTGATATGATTTTTTTCTTTTAAAAAAAAAAGCTTTTCCTTTAAGATATTTTCAGGTTTTAAAAATATATATGCAGCTTTGAACCATAAAAATGGAAATTGGATAAAATTGAATTTCAAATTGAAGAATCATTCACATATTTAAGCTGATCTCTTGTAATACACAGAAGAATCAAATAATTTAGGCTCATAATTAAATTAATGTTACAAAACGCATAGCATTTTTTTTTTAAAAAAAAAGGAAATTTTTAACCATAAAAGTAAAACTGAAACAAACAGTATTTTTTTTTTTTTAAAAAAAGCATCTTATATCCACAAATATTTTCTTAAATCACTACAATTCAAGTTCTAATAATTTCATAAAAACTGGACATAAAATAACTTATTTATTTTAAAAGTGTAGAACTTACATGTTGTTTATAAAAATTGTTTGATTTTGCTATTACATGTTTCAAAATAGTTTACACAACTATTTATAAATTTAAATGCATAACATATTTTGCAACCCATCGTTATATATTCACACTAATATCATACTCAAAATCTACAAAAAAATTTGAAATTCTTTTATTGCTATCAAATGAAGGCTTTTATATATGGCAACCATGATAATGTTGATTAGATACATTCATTCCCTATAATTTAATTAAAAAAAAAATACATGTAACAAAAAAACACTAATTAGTAATAATAAAGTTAAATTTGAGAATTACGATAAAACATTACTCAAATTACATTTATAATTTTACCAAATACCATACTAATACTAGCCAATTACAATAGGGCAGCAATAAAATTATTTTCCTGACACTGAAAATTTTGAAGAGTGGTTTCAATGAATGAGTCATTGAATATAAAAAAAGGATCCCTCATGAAACAGAATAATTATGCTAATTTATAAATAGTTTTATAAGGATCTCATTTAAGTTCAAGTAAAATTAACATCCATGTAAAATTCATCAATTATTAATATAGATTTAATACATAAAATTCCATATTTCACTTTTTATCATAGAAAAAAAAGTAATACTTTAAATACATGTGAGCAATTTTTATCTTAAGATTATAAATATATATTTGGGAGGGAAAGATTTAATTCTGTATCTCAAAAGCATTCTAAGAAATAATACATTTTTTTAAACTCTTAGAATTATGTAAAAGAATAAATTCTTTTTAATCACACTAACAAAACTACATGAAAACATTTGGAACGCAAATTTCCAAAACAAGTAAAATTTCTAATTTTGTTATTCATTTTGTGGCATGAATGGATTTTCACTTTTTTTTCCCAAAAAATTTATTTTATTATAATATTTATATAAATTAAACAATTTGCATTGTTTTTACCAGGTACTAAACTAGATAACAAAGTATTCATAAAAGTACAACTTCCAATTTCTTTTCAAACTTATAAACCAGAGAGCAATTTTAAGGAAATTATTTATAGATAAAGGCCATAATAATTAAGTTTTAAAACTTGAGCAAATTTTCAACAACAATGAAAATATTTCTTAATATTGGCCTCAAAAAGAAGTATTACTTTCCCTTTATAACTGCCCACCACAATTGCAAACTTCATACTCAGCCATTTTCCCCAGACATAACAAGGCATTTACTTGGAAATTTGATTTTCAGTGATATTGTGCTGCTATTTAGCAACTCAACTTTTTCACTAAAAGGTACATTACAAAATAGGATTTAAGAATAAAAAAATAGTTACTATTCTGACAATAGGATACTATGATTTATTCCCCTGAAGAGTGTTGTAGTTTTGGATCAGTATTCTCATATCTGGATCCAAAACAAGGCAAAAGATGTTCCAGGGATGAGGAACATTCAGATATTCTAGGTCATCAAGAGTGGGCTTTTGAACAAACTGAAATTCTGCGGAAGAAATCCTTACATCTCTATCTATTAATTTTAGCTCATTTTGTATTCAGATAATTTAATTTCTAGCAATAAAATTTAATTAGCAATAATTTCAATAAAATTGAATACCCATTTCACAATTTTACTCTTTTTTTTTAATCCATTAAATAAGCTGCATCCTCAAAATTATTCTAATACAATCAGATAGCACTTTACCTTTAAGCATCTGATTGACATTTCTGCTATCAAACTCATTAATTCATATACATACATATAATTAATTCTTAAAATACTGTATTTACTCTGATCTAAGCCGCTCTATTTTTCTTGAGATAATGCTACTGAAAATGGGGTGTGGCTTAGAATTGAAAACAAAACATTTGTTGGAGAACGGGGGATCCCTTTCAATAGGAAAAATTTAACCATCCATTCTGGCCATTTTCATTGATGAGTCCTTCCATTTCGCAGTTTATCCTGAGTATTTCTTCTATCCTAAAAATTCATTACCTGCTTGTATTTAGGAAATTTTTTTGTATACGCTTTCTTTTAATTACCTAAATATTAAAGATATGAGTAACAGCATCAATACGAGTGCACTATGACACAAGTATGAAAAAGGAGGCAGTTTCATATGCAGAAAAAAATGGAGCAGCGGCCACTGAAAATTTGACATGGATGACACAAATATATTTTAATGGCCTAAACAAAATATAATTTTTGCGTGTAAATATTCTTCAGTCTTTAATAATTCTTTTTCCTTCTTCTATAATACATTCTTTAAAAAATGTTGTTTAACAAATGCATTGGATGGCACAGAAAACGACACCATGTGGAAAAATGGTGATGATGGCACGAGATCTGAATTTAGCTGTGGCAATGGGAGTGATAAATGATTTTCAAAACATGATATTGATGGGTAGAGTAATTATAGGCTTATAGGTATTTGAAAAATTTTAATACTAGTAAAATAAATAAATTATTAATTTTTTATTATTTCTCATAAAAATTTTGTTTTAAAATTTTCTAAGTACCTGATATCAACAAACTTCCTACAAAATTTCTTATTTATTCTCAAAAACGTGCAGAGAATTAGGGGTGTGGCTTAGATTTGAGTAAATACGGTAATACATGCTTTTAAATTATATATTTTAATGATAATTCTTAAACAAGACCTTTTTGACAATTATTTAATTCAATCATCTTTGTACACAAGTACCAAACAAGACTAAATTCAAAAATTAGAAATTTTTTTGTTTTCGAACATTTTTTTTAAGTGCAAAGATTTATCGAAACAAGAAAACTATATCGTTATTAACCGAGAAAAAAATTATATGTGGTCCTTTCTAAATTACCTACAGAAATAGATCAATAACTATTAAACCAAGAGTGCATGAAATGGGAGAGGGGATGAAATAAACAATTAAATACTCAAAGCTATGTATGAATTTCTAAGGCTAAGCAAGATTTTCCGCCACATAAGACAGGTACATATAAGTGTATTCAAAAATTTTTGGTAAAGTGAAAAACACAAAGAAAAATCAAATAATCAAGCTTCTCAGTTGTTCTCAATACATCACAAAAACAAAGGTTTATGTCGTTTTAAATCAAAAGTTAAACAAAGTACATACATCCATTATTTCAAAAGTTAAACAGAACAAAATGATACAAAGAATAACTGATTGGAATACATCATATTACTAATGAAAATGAAATCCAGTAATTAAATTGCAAAAATGAACATTGACTGATTTTTGAAACAATCTAACAGGCACATACTTTAAAGGAAATATACAAGGATAAAATTCTATAAACTTACACAAAATTTAGGCATTAAGCAAATAATTTATACAACTTATAGCAGACACAAAATAAAAACTTGATATTTATTAATTAAAGTTAACTGAAATGTCAAGATAGAAGCACAAAATTCGAAGAAAAAACTAATTCCTCTACAGACTAGACAAAACTCCTTCATTAGTGCAAATATTTTAAGCCTTTGCACTTTAAAATATAATTAAAACAAACCAAAATAAAGACGCAAAAAGCCTCTTATTCAAACTCAGAGGTTTGAAATGTAAAGCGAGCACAATATAAATATATATATCTCAATAACAAAGGAAAATTTACAAATACATATATGTATGTATGAAAAATGATAAGTTAAAAAAAAATACCATGAACCATAAATGTAAAAAATTTAATATCTTTACAATACACTCCACCACAATCAAACACGATTTTGTACTTATAAGATTCAGGAAAAAAAAGAAAAAAGGAAATTTTATTTTATTTAGAAAAATATTCATTAAATTTCAAAATGTTGAAAAGTAAATAGAAACAAAAATTTTCTTATTCTGAAACTAAAGTTTTCCCTTTCTTTAAGACTCAGTAAAAATTATAGCATTATTTTACAATATAAAGACTCAGATTCTTTAAATATAGTACATACAAGGAGAAAAAATTAATGATTTACAAAAAAGAAATTTCAAAACTATATGAATTTTTTTGGCCTGACAGCCTAAGAATTTGGAAGACACAAAGCACACACCTCTTTTGATTATGGCAATTACAATCTTATGGCACATTAATGGTTTAGACGCCAACTACAAATTACAGTTGACAAATGCATAGAAATTGATTGTACAGATTGACAATGCTTTTTTTAAACACAGGCTTGAAATAAGCCAAAGTTAATTATTTATAAGGGCAGAAAACTTCTCCAATCATTTATGTATGCAAAAATTTGAATTCTTGTTTTAGCTTGATTGAAGTACCAAATTCAAAAGAACTGATATTGGCAATCAAGTTAAAATCAATCAAATTCATCAGGATTGTGTATCAAAATAAAGAGTAAATTTTAGTTAAAATTAACATGATATAATTTAAGAGAAACAAAGGATATTTTCTTTCATTCCCTCCTCCCCCTTAAATTTTAAGTGGAATACAATATTCCTTTGGAGAAGTTGACTGTTATTTTTCTACTGAGGTAAAAAATTACACTTAATAGCTTATTTCCCACACATCATTACTTAACAGACTGCAAAAGGAAAACAATACATTTTTAAAAGGGAACAATTGAATTTACAACACAGATGAAATTTTCAATGTATAAAAATATATTTTATGTCATTTCGTAAAAAAGGCTGTCACTTTGAATACAGTATAAAAAATCACTACTCGTACATGCTTTACACAGTATTTAAATTGCTTAGTATGTCCAGTTAATTTAAAGTTTTGCTACTAATTAAGTTAAATTGACTCAAAATGCATATTTTACATAATACACACATATTGATGTAATAAAGCTTTAAATAGAAGATGAAACCAATGCACAGATACATACAGAACTCATAGTTACAGAGTTCTGTCATACAAAATATCCTATGAACATTTTGATTTAATAAAGAAGTACATATTTAGGATAAATTTCTTTGCTTCCCCTTTAAAAATTATTTGCTTCAGCTGCCTGCATAGTTTCAATACAAATGATACATTTGACAATAAAAGCACTTCAGAAAGTCTGGGATATTATTGCTTTATTTCGTTGGTAAGTTATTCTCAACTTCATTAACATCAAATCTTTTGATATGAAATATATTAATTTATATAATCTAGTCTTCAATAAATATATTTTACACACAAATTATTGGTGACATATTAACTACATATAAGGAGAACTATAAACAATGGATTTCAAATCAATCTATATCAGTTCAGGTTTTATTTTAATGGGTAAATTTTCCGGAGGTTAGCTACATATATTCATATAGTCCAAACCTCTATACACATACAACAGCAAAAAATAAAATGTTATGATACTGTTTTTGCATAGATAAGCCATAAAATGCCCTATTTCCCTCGTGGGATGGATGAAAAAAAAAAGCTGTTCATATATATACATGTATATATACTCAGCAATAGTCAAAAGATCTAAAACATAACAACAGAGATCACAAAAATTTAGGAAAAGGCGGCACATCACAACCATTTTAAGGAATGGAATTTCAAATAAGGCAACGAAATACATTCAATTACATTGAAATAAGAAAATATGTACATAATGAAACTGTCAATATGGAAAATATGTGTGCAGTTATTCTCTCTAGCTAAAAATAGTATAGTTCCTGCACTGCTCTCTGGAATGGGGAAAGGAGTTATGCATCCAAACGACGATACTTCTTGACTCTTTTCCATTCTCCGGTACTGTAATTCATTTGGAAATGTGTCTCTACCATCATGGACTGTACTGTGCCATCCACTTGATGCACTTTTTCTTCATTCTCACTCAGCATAATAGTTACAATCTGACCAAGGTGGGGACAAGGATTGTCTGCAAAAAAAAAAAAAAAAAAAAAGAAGATATATTTGATGATCTATGTGTATGTGTGTCAAATACAATTTTTTAACAGAAATAACTTTTTAAAAATTTTAATAATTACTGAAATCATTGGATATAGTTATCTTTTTCAAAAATTAAATAAAATGTACTAAAAAAACCTCCCAATTTACACACAATTTGCCATGGAAATTCACAGTTGATTAATTTTACTCCATAAATAGATTTTTAAAAGTAAATAAATATAATAAAATGACTTGAAATTTTTTAACAATATTTTTTTTTAATAATCTAAAACTTCAAACAGCAAAAATTTCAAACATTATTAATGATAGATTCAGATAAAAAAGTTACATATAATAAAAACATATAAATCATTAAAAAGGTTTTTTGTTGTTGTAACTTGCTTTTGTGTACATAGACATATGAATGCAACAAGTGAAATAGAAGGAAATAAGGGGGAGAGGAATCTAAGAAAGTTGCAATCTGAGTGAAAATGGATTGAAATCAAATCCCCATGTAATTTGTTCTACATGAGTGCAAAATATAAGTGATGTTTTGTGTCAATATTTGTAATGCAGTAAGTACATTAATCATAATAATAATAAAAAAATATAAGACACCTAAATATCTTACATACATTAACATATTTCAGAAAAAACAGCAGAGTTCAAAAACCTTCTTTGGTCTCTTTTTCGAAATATCACGTATAAGATAAAAAAATATGTTTACAACTTGCAGCATCATGTAAGAAGGTAATCAATACTTATTTTCTTCATGCATAGATCACACAAAGAAATGCAAATGATTAACATTGCTGTGCACATGCAAATAGTGTATTAGTAGCACCAGCTACAAGCCCTATGTAAAGGGAGAATAAAAAGCTATTTTTAAGTATTGGTATTTTGTTGACTTAATGTTATTTTACACCATAAGTTTCAGTTACTTAGTTACAGAACTCAAGAAACTTTGCAAGTTTCATATAAGAATAATTATGGCTAGTGCAGATTGCAGATTATGCACCTGCTTTTTGGGTAACAGATCAAAGAAAATGTCTGGCAATGATAGCAGTATAATTTGGTGAGCAATGAAAAACTGTTGTATGCTGTGTGTTGCAAGCAGCCCTGCATTGACCTAGCTTAGGGTAAACACACAAAAATTTATTCATATGGGGAAATTATTTTTAAGATAAAGGATGAATACTTTAAAAAAAAGATAATATTTATGAAAAAACATTAGGCATAACTTTTGGAATTTTTATGCAATAAATTTTGCAAGATTATTCAATACAATACAAAATAAAAAATAGTACAAAATAAGAAGCATTTTAAAATCAACATTACTTAAAAATGTTTTAAAATATAATTAAACATATCTCATTCTCTTTTTAGAGAATACAAAATCCTGACACCAATTGTTTTTTTGTTAATTTACTTAGTTTAAAGTTTAAATATAAATTTCTAATGATATTCTTTAATTTATATCAAAAGTCTTGAATTTTCTTAAAATTATTCATTTGATTAATTTATTCTGAAATTTTTGAAAAGATTTCATACCACAAAAAGTTCATCAAACTAATATGTTAAAGAAATTAATAGTAATACGTACCTCTAGAACCTGCTATAAAACCAAGTATCAATGCCTTCTCTGGTCTTGTAACCTTATTTGATTTATTAAACATTTCTTGAGCTTCTTGCATTTGCTCTTTCTGCAATGGAGATAAAAGAATTAATGTCATTCAAGCAACATTTTTCTTTTTCACATTTCCCTCAACTAATGATTGAAAATAATGACTAACTCAAAACTGTTACTTCCAATAAAACATCCGGAAACCTCAAATATATTACGAAAATATATAATATCCCTATATAAATATCCCAATACTTTTATTTCACCCTTTTTATAAAAAATTCCTATTATTCCAATACATTCATTACAGTTGAAAATTTTCATAAATGGTACATATTTCATTCCTCAGATATAAAAAAGTGTTTTCAATATTCATCCTTTAGAATGAAACCAGTTTACATTTAATATTAGGATCTCAGGAAACCATATACTCATTTATGTTTTTAATTTTTCTTCTTTAGTTAATCTCTTAAAATTTTTTTAAATGTTTTTGTTTGCTATAGATTTAAAAACTAAACTGTATTTTTTAGAATATTTAATTAATAACTGGTTAACTTTAAACTGGTTAAATTAATAAATCATATACTCTACATCTTTAACATTAAAACTAGTTAAGAATCCAAGTAGCGAGAAAATTCATTTGGATTTCCTTAATTTCAATAAAAATTAAAGATGCCACTGATATATTTTTTACCAAATCAATTATAATATTAGTCCTTTGATACTGCTTAAGTCTTTTTTTCAATCAGTAATTCCATTTTACCTAACTATCTTGCCATATCATTATATCCATCCTACTTATATCAGAATATACTAATTGGTCTATCATATTTTTAGTTTTTTTCTGTAAGTATAAAATAACATCTATTAAACAGTTAAAGATATTCCTCGGACTTGGTATCTTAATACTATTTTGGTACTAACTGGTCAAGTAACATTCTTTTAACTAAGGGGGAGGGGAAATTAAAAACTGCAGAAATATTTTGCTTAAAAGAGAAAGGTGAGTTGCAGAACTTAGAGAAATTTTTTTTTTGAAGCTATAAATGTAATATTGTTAAATATAATTTTGATTATAACGTTCTAAGCCAGGGGTATCCAACCCATATGACCTTGCTGGCCACTTCGGAAAAACGTTATAATCTCATGGGCAGCACATAAAAATATGTACCTTTATATCAGAATTGGAAACAAAAAACATTTATTGGAGTGAAAATTTAAAACAAAATGAATTATGGTTTTCATTATTTTCATGTATTCAGATATAGATACTATAATAATGCAATGATCAAATAATGTTTAAAATATTAACTACAGTTGCCCTTTTCTAGAAAATTACAGTGTTCCGTTTGAATTGATCTTTTGTTACTCATTGTTGAAATTTGATTGTGCTGTCATTCACAAATGATTAAGTATACACATTACCCTTTATCTTAACCACCCTGAATACTTTTTTTAAACTTTAGACAGCCTCTTACTTTTTGGCATGAATAGAAATGAAAGTCGCACACACAGAGAATTATGTGCCATCCATAGTAAAGGATATGCATAATGCAATTCGGAATTTATTAAAAAAGTAATTTATTATAGTAAAATCAAATGTAACTGTTTGCTAAAATATAAATGCTAAATTTAATCTAAAGGACATTTCTATTATCAAAAAGGATTTATTTTAAAACAAGAGAAGGTAACAGGCAAATACATTGTAGATTTATATATATAAATATAAACTTCCCCTCAAATAAATTTCAAAATGAAAAAACTTTAAAAACCTGATAGTTAAATTTTTTTAAAAAAGAGTGGGCAGGCCACAACTTATGTACTGGCGGTTCCCCCATTGGGACACCTTTGTTCTAATAAAATAGTAGCTATTTTTTTTTAGTCATTAAAACACAAAATGCACTAATTACAAAATAACATGCTTTTTGTTTTTATAGGCATATTTTTCAAAATCAAGAGGTCTTTAAATTGTGTTCCACTAAACTTTGGGGTTCCACGAGTCAAAACAAAAATTCATAGAGAAAACTATGTACATAAATGTGTATACAAAATAGATTTACACATTCTTTGTGCAATTGAGACACCTGGAGCACAAATTAATTTTATTAATGAGTAAATTGCATTAATACATTAAAAAGTTTGATAACAAATACAATACTTTTTTAAAATTGTTTCTACATAAGGTAACAAGAGCATGTGTTGATAAACTTTAAATATTCTATTAAGGTATGTTCTTCTAAGGGTGGAATGAGGTTTCCCGAAAATACCTCATAGATCTAAGGGTTCTGCGAGTAAATAAAGTTTGAAGACCACTGTTCTAGATAATAAAAAAATATTCTTAAACAAAAATTAAAATTTTAAGAGACAAATACTTTTGAGTTTATCACATTACAATATCATAAAACTTTCCAACTGACAAGCATTACTGTTTTGATGGTGCTTTTAAGAATAAGGGATGCGATTCCCAGCGTTCATGCTGCTTTATGCCCTATAAACTGATTTTCCAGCCCATGCAACATATTGATCTTCCTTTTTCTGATATATAGTTAAAGTATTTGATTGGTAGAGTTAAGGCTTTAAAAATTTACCTCTCCTCTTTAAAAATAAATATAATTTGAATTTTCAGATAATTCTAATATTTTTCAGGTCCAAATAATCCAACCCTGAATGTATTTTTTATGAACACAAAACTACACTTACTGTTAATGAAAGGCTCTTTTTAGGAGGCGGTGTAGGTTGAACTATTGTATGCATCTGGACTTGTTGTGGCGGCTGTACGGTCGGTGGTGGTTGTAGGATTTGTGTAGGTACTTGTGGTTGTTGCTGCTGCTGCTGCTGCTGTTGTTGTTGTTGTTGTTGCTGTTGAACTGGCATGTGCTGTAATTGTAAAGATGTGCCACCAATAGATGTCAGATTACCAATCGTAGTGGTATGAATGACCTGTGTCTTAGGAGTTTCTGGCTGCACAGGGGTAGCATTGACAGTCTGAGCAGGAGTTGGCATCTGATTGGTCGGTTGCTCAAGGGTGGGAGTTGCTGCTGTGAAACCTTCTCGTTTTCCTGCAACTGGAGTAGTCGGTGTTGAAACTGAAAAATATCCATAAATTAAAATCAAACTATTTAAGGGCTTGACATTCTCAATTTTAGAAAAAATAAAATAAATTCAGTAAAAAACACAAATATATAAAACAAAACTTTATGTATTCATCTGTAGAATAAAGAACTTTTTACAAATTATGATGAATAATTTAGAAGAAAAAAATATTTGTGCCAATTGTAGAACAAAAACTTTTATCTCCAAATTAAGAAAATCAAGGAATTATTTTTTAAAATGTTTTGTGCCTGCACATGATTTTCATTTAAATTCATTATATTTGATAAACTTTTAACAGATAAGTTTAAAAATTTTTAATTGCCAAGAAAAAATATGAGCCAAAAAGTTAATGAATGCTAGCAAAGTGCATGGTATACAATTGACAAAGGAATTTCACTTTATAATATGACCTTCTCAATAATTAAAAAAAAAAATCAGACAAAAACTTTTTTATTACTATACACAAATGAGTTTATTCAGAAATTTAATCCTTCAACAATAAAAAAAAAAAACTCAATAAAAAATTTCTTTTACAAAATGTACAAAAATGAATTAATTATTCAGAAATAAAATGTGAGTTGCAATGCATAAAATATGTATAATTTCTTCAATATCAATGAAAATAAATAAATAAAACAGAATGGAATGATAGGGGCAAGTGGACAAAAAAAAAAAAATATCCAAAATGTTTCAAATAATCACACAGGAGTTTTACTTGCAATAAACTCAATGTAATAGAGATCATAAGATAATAAACATTACAAGAGGTAAGCAATGGAACCTTTTTACATTTTTCTACATTAATCAGCTGCATATTAATTCCTTAGTTAAAAATCAATGGATATCAAAAATCTTAAACTAATTCAATATAAATTTGACAACACTTGGAAAAATATATAAATGATCACAATTATGATTAAATATCTGAGTTTTAAACATGTCTCAAAAGATCTGTCTTAAACCAACTCTCCCGACTGAAAAATAAAATAAAAAGGCAAACCACAAGTACAAAATGGTTAAAAAGAGAATGAAGTTAAGATTCTCCAAGTTTAACATTGATTCTATTTGTTGAAATCGAAATCATCTAACTTCTTTATGGGGGGAGAAAATAGTTTGCTGCGTGAAATAGAAGCAAAAAATTACTTAGAAAGGTACAAAAAAGAAAAAAAAAAAAAGAAAAAAGCCAAGTTTTTTAAAAAGCATTTTTAAACAAAAAGCATAGCAATGACATAACATAAATCATAGCATGGCAAAATAACAAAAACACATAAATTTATATAGGGTAGAAGGAAAATATCTTTTCACCTTAGATTAAAATAATAATGATAAAAGAAAGCACAAAGAAGTAATACTGGAAATATTAAGTATATTAGAATATAAGAGAAAATTAGGCAAAGTTTAAAAAAAAGCATTTTATTCCTAACAAAATATGAGAATTACAATCAATGATTAAATGAATTATTTCCAGTACATTTATAAACATCCACCGATTTTGATATTTATCTCACTAGTAGCCTAGGTTTTATTTTCTTCACATATTATACATCAATTGAAGGGGGGAAAAAAGTCTTTAAAGTAATAAAACATAATTAGTTTTTTAAAAGTTTTCTCTAAAAAATAAAAGCATATATATAGCCCAAAACAACGAAAGGAGAAACATTGTCTTTAACTTAAAAGAATTTTTTTCATTATAAATTTCACCAGTGATTTATTTCTTTGACTGGCACAGTGTCGATTTAAGCTCATCTCGGGCCATGGGCACAATAGATCTACAGGCCCTCTTGGCTTTGGTGGATCGAAATTTTTTACCAGAAAATCTGGTTAAGTCCAGTTTATCCAGGCCCCTGGGCGCCCCAAGCCCTCAATGGATTAACTGGTATTGGAATTGCAGTATTTATACAATAGTATATAATTTAAAACCCAGTAACAACATTCTTTAAGTATTTACTTTATTTTTATCTTTAACTCTTTAATTTGAAAATTCACTCAATAATCACCTTTTTTGAACCACAAAATTAAGATTTTTTCCATGTCACATTTCTGGATGATGTAAATTATTCTAATTATTATGATAAATTATCTATTTATTGTTTTACTTTTAAATTTGAATTAAAGCATCTTCAGACGATCAGAAAAATTCAGATGATTTACACAGAGATAGAAAATAAGAGAAAATAGTCATACAAGGAAGGATAGCCATCTCCTTACTTCCCAAATCGGTCAGTAAAGTGTTTGTGATCGTTATAAACTGAATCAAAATTATATTACCCGCTTTTCTGATTATTATTTTAACTACTGCTTTACCAGGTAAAGTAGGAGTAGTATTTGCCACTGTTGGAAGCACATTGGCAGGAGGTGTAGGTGCATAGTTTGGAGTGGTACCAGATGGGGGTATAACAGGAATGCTTGGACCAGAAAGCTATAGAAATTTTAAAAAGATCATGATATTTAAAAACATGTTACAATATATAATTCATACACATTAATTATTAATTGCAAAATCTGGAGAAAAAAATGACAATCACCAAATTTATAAGTTATATAGCTCATGAAATGAATAAACTTTGTTTGATGAATAGAGCAAAGTCACACTAATAGAAATAAAAATATTAGAAATTTATTTTAAGATATTTTCCGCTCTTTCTAAAGGTTATATAACTTTTAAAAAGAGAATTCAAGAAAATTTAAATTATATCATTAGGCAAAATAATTAAGTGATTATGAAGAATTTCTTTTCAGTTAAATATAAAAATTACACAAAAGATAAAATTAATGACTGACTGGTTTTCTACAGCTGTAATAATATTCCATAACTGTTACTCTAACTTCTTGTATCATGCCTAAATATTTTACAACATACAGATTTTATTATAAATTACAGATAAGATCTTATAAATACTTTTCTTCAAACTTATATAAACAATAGCAAAAATGTATAATCCAATCTCATACAAATATGTATTTCTAATAACTTTTCTTGAAATTTTTATTTTTTTAATACATCAATAACATATTTGATATACTTTTTAATAATTCAAATGGCAGAGCAATAATATTACTTCTAAGAACTTTAATGAATAGTTCGAAAAGGGTCACTTGACCCATCATGATAGGTTTAGTGTTAACATGTTTGTATCATCTTTAGTTTATTCAATGCCAAATAATTTAAAAGTGATTGATTAAGTAATCAGATTGATGTATAGCTTCATAGTGAGTAAAAGTCTTTTTGTCTATTAATGAGCTTAGATAACTTAGTGTATAGATGAATCATTATTCTTAACATTATTACAAGTTTATAATTTGCAAAGCCAAACACCTCATAAGAGAATATACATATATAACTATTCATCCAGTCTTCCAATAGAAAACTATGAAGGTTTTTGAAGCAAAACTGTGAATGTAGATCATTATTCAATAGATGCTTTAAGAGTTTGCATTCGTGTTTAAATGCATACATTAATTCTTCAATAGAAAGAACTATTACCTGTGATGTAGTGAGAAGACCAGCAGCATAATCTGGAGTACTTGGGGAAGAAGTGACTGGCGGAGTGGCCCCGTCTTTCTCTTTGCGAGCTTCAGGAGTTTCAATTTCTGCAAAAACATTTGAGTTTCAAAAATTTGTGTGTGTGTGATTACAACTTTAACTTTTCTTTAAAAAATTTCTTTACATTAATTTTTTTACATGAATTATATTCATAAAAAATAATGTCTTAACAGAAATGTAGAACTTATTTTACTTAATTCCATTTATAAGTTAAATATTACTCTTGATATTTCATAAAGAAGATTTTCAATAACTGAAATAAAATCTTATATTTGCAAAATTTTTAACACTCAAGCATTTTTGAATCAAACTTTGAAAACATTTTTGAGTGCAAGCAAAAAAATAAATTATACCAATTAAAAATTCTAATAAAATACACCCCAAAATCAGTAAAAGGAAACCACATCTAACACATGCGAAAAACTAATAAAAAAACATTGTTATTTAAAAAATTTTGAATAAAAATATTAGCAAACTATAATTAAAACGTTTAGATCTTCCCTCTTCTAATAAAACAAATAATTCCAAGAGTTTATATGAATATTCAGAATTAAAAATGAAGTAAAAATTTTCAATGTAGTTTACTACATAATAAACATTTTACACAAACTAAAATATATGATTGACTAATTCATATACATAAATGGATAAAAGTAATAAAAAAATGGCAAAGATGTTAGATTATAATTACAGTTAAGCCCTAAGGCTAAAAACTAGGAAATTTGACTAGATCATTATGATTGACATCGTACAGTTATTTTTTGATAAACACTTCATATTTTTAGTTATTATTTACAGAGATAAATGTTTGAAAAGGAGGATGAACAAGACAATGTTTTTAAATAACTTCACACTGAAATTTTTTTTAAATCACACACCTGGAAGTTTCTTTCTTCTTTTGGCATCACGACCATAACCCATTGGTTGTTCATCTATTTCTAGAAGCTTTAAACAAGAGACAATTTATTTATCAAATGAATTTACAAACAATTTCAAATAGTATATATTATAAACGAAAAATATTCTAATTAAATAAACAACAAGTATTTTCAAATGCTACTCTAAATTATATAATCAACCACACATTTAAACTTTTCTGCACGTATATTTTTCCTATTCAAAACATTATATTTTGACATCATGCTATATAATAAAAAGTAATACAAGCATAATGCTTACATCATTTTTAACCACGAAGAGGCTATTACTTTAGTTATGAATAAATGATACTTGTCTATTTTTAAATACTTACTTTAACCAGTAATGAACTTTAAATTTTAAAATGTAAATACAGAGATACATATTCTTATAATTCGTATATCCATTTCTTACAATTGGCTGAAACTCATACAAAAAACAAAAGCTTCAAGCATTTTTATAAAAACCATTGATAACGTGATAACATACATAATCAAGAAAGAATCAAAGTATAAAAAAATTATTAAAAATTTCCTGACAACTGTGAGGCTGCTAAGTTTATCTCAAAAATTATTTCTTCATAATTTGGCTTTCTTTGACATTTTTTGGAAAAACTTTAAACTTTTCACTTAAAATTTTTGCTTACAGGCTAAATGAAAATTATTTATTGAAGTCATCAATGTAGTAAACATAATCATAGAAAGTTTAAACATGTAAATAATGCCCCCCCCCAAAAAAAATCAATCATTTGACATAAAAAGTAGCTTTTAATTTTTATAAATTTGATTCTAAAAAAATCATATGAGCAGGTATATAAAAATTTAAGAATATATTATCTTGATGACTAAAACTGCTCTTTGCAAAACAATGGCTGTGCATTAGGCACTACTAAGTGTTGATGCGTTTTGATCCAGGAAGTTCATCAACCCCCATGTCATTGGTATCCTCCCACCAAGCATGGGAAGAGAAATTGCTCAACTTTTAAGAATAGTCTTAATTATAATCTTTCATTATATACTTGAGCATCGCTATGTAAATTGTAACATAGAGGTGTGTGTACTAAAATGCTGTTTTGTTGAAATAGTAGCATTTACTTCTCATTAAGTTATTATTTTTTTTAAAACTAGGAATCTATGACTCTGATAAATGCCAGTAGAAAACCGAAGAGTGAAGCAAAAATCGTTGTGATTGTTTCACCATGTACTTTTTTCAACTAGGCCTTAAAAAGTGATAACACTAAGTAAACAGTTAAAATTCTTTCCAAAAACAAATTGTAGATAAATTTACAAAACTAGATATAGTTCAGAAATAAAATCTTGGAGCTGCCTCAGAGAAATAAAAACATGAGTAATGAGTTAAATGGCTTCATGAAAGCAAAAAAATACTACAATAAAATGAACCAACTATCAGCAGAACTAGAATATATTATTAGCCAGATACTGAATGAAGTGCAGAGTGAAGCTAAGATTTTGCCCAATATACTGAGAAAATTTAAGCTGTCAAAAATTGAATTTAAAAAGACAATTAAGTCTACTATTAATAGCTAGCTCTCTTGCTTATCAATCTTTAATTACTAATGTGTATTTGCAAACAACAGTTTTAAAGTTGTTCAATAAGAGTAATGAAATGGTTTGGGGTTGTTTGCCAGATAATATGGGTCTCAGAAATCTTACCTAACTCAGTGAGTAACTGATTATTTTGAGTTTAAACTGGTGTCAAAACAAACTGTAAGGAGGAGAAAGATATCACCAAGGAAACATTTCCTATACAATATTTATTAATATGGATGACAGTTTTTCTTGATAAATTAAAAATCCTCTGAGAAAATAAGACATGGTGATACTCACATAAAGTGAAGGATTTACAGGTGCTATCAGAAATTAAAAAAAAAGTTATTGTGCCACACAGATTTGTGTTATTCTGTAAATTATTCTGATATGCTTTTAAATACTGATGTAATTTTGAAAGGCAATACATTAAAATGGAGGTCGAATCTAATAGATATTGGTATTATGTTAGGGTTTACTTTAATGAGCAAACCAACTGAACCAGATATAATGAGATATCATACTGATATTCCCATACCAGCCACTCAGGAAAAACAATTATATGTTTTTAAATCAATTGTATGTTAAAGAATTGTAGGATATTGAAACTATAGGATCAGAGATACAACAGAAAACATTAAAAGTGAATTACAACATTCAGATACGATTGAAAGATTAAAAAAAATATATAGATATTTTTCTTGATGGCAGATTATGAAGTGTTGTTACCTTTTAAAATAGAAGGCCAACTTACAGACAATAAAGACTTAAATTTGAAAAGACATAACAGGACATATAAAAATATGAACAAGAAGCATTAAAAATAGAAGAAAAAGTCTCTGAAATTGAAAATGATGATTACTTTCCAATAACAAAAATAAGACCTGTTATTGATGCAGCAGCTATAGAGGGAAAAAATCCTTTGCTTACATAAAAATTCTAATTTGATAGAGTTGATACTGGATATTTTGGATAGATTTCAAATATATACTATAGGTCTATCTGCTGATATTGAAAAGGCCTTTTTAGAAATAAGTGTCACTTCAAAGCATAAGGATTTTTAAAGGTTTTTCTGTCTTCATGAAACCAATAAAATAGTACATTGACATTGCCACATGGTGTTTGGTGTTCAAGCACATTTTTGATAGCTGCGTCTGTCAGTCAGTTACCTACTAGATAATACTCCCTCAAAATAAGTAGCTATCATATCAAAACTTCCCCATTCCTTATATGTTGAAAACTGTGCAACTGGAGTTTCAGTCATTTATTTGTAATGCTTGAGAAATTTTGGATAGTGGATGCTTTAACTCGAGGGAAATAAAAAGCAATGTCAAAAAAAAAATCTATTTCAGAAAAATGAGGGCAATACAAGTATACTAGATTTTAACATGGAATTTAGATAAGGATGTTTGTTAGAGATGTTTTGTTAATTTGGAAAAACTAATAGAAATTACCAAAAGAACAATTTAGGTAGCTATTCAGGAAATATTTGATCCTTTAGGGATTTTAACAGATACTACCCAACTACCCAAAATTTAATTGGAAAAAATCTTGAAGTTTAAAATGTCTTGGGACAGACCCCTACCACTTGTGTTATGTGGCAAATTAAATAAATTGTTTATAAAGAACTTTTGCCACTTGAAAATGAAGAAATTCCAAGGTATTGCGAAATAAATTCTGAATCAATGTTTTTGTTGATGCATCCAAAAGTACTTATGCTGTTTGCATTTACCAAATAAGCTTCAGGTATTAAACTATATTTTATTAGAGCTAAGTCAAGAGTAGCACCAGCTAAATCAGTGTTGATGCCTTGGTAAAAATTCTGGCTTATATAGAGGGAGAAAGATTGGATATAATTCTATTAGCAACTCATCCAATATACCTGATTTAAGTAAAAAAAAAACATTGGACAGACTCTATGGTGGCCCTCTACTAGATAAAGAATCACAGGAAATAATCAATTTTTGTTTCAAACCAAAAAATAGGTAAAACATCTTCTCTGTAAAACTGGTGACATGTCCCAGGACGAATGAATCATACAGATGTTGTCTTGTGGCTGCTCTCCATGACGTATTTTAGAAGTTAAATGGTTTTAAGGTTGTTTCAGAATGGCTTCCGGGGAATTCTAAGACTTGGTTGATGAATGAGTTAAATTATAAGCTAAAGATCTCGATTGCGACAGAAAAAATTGAAACTCTAACCTAAATGTAACAGATAAGAGAAACACAATAATCGAATTAAGTTCTCCAATTACCACTCTATTATTCAGGTGATCGTTTGGGTTTTGAGATTTTTATGTAACTGTCATAGGCAATCTGAAAATGAAAATTTGAAATTGAAAAGGTTGAAAATATCTTAAAAGTACTAAGCGAGAGTACAAAACAGAGTATTTACCTAACATATAAAAAGTAACCTGCCTGTAAATACAATAAAAGTTAGCCAGGACTTAATTCAGGTTAAAACTAGACTCACAGAGCATAAAGAGATCTCCTTTTTGTTTCCTATTCTACTTTCAAATAACTGCATTTTGATACAGAGGTTGATTGAATATTTCCATAAGGAAAACTGTCATGCAGGAACCTAAAAGCTTGTCACAATTCTTAGAGAAATTTAGGATTTTGAGGGTAAGAGGGACCGTCAGAAATGTCATCCTCAATTATGCAGGATGTAGGAGATAAAATGCAAACCAGTTAAAAGCAATTCCATATCTTTAACCTGCTGATAGGAATAAGGGATACTAATGTGAAGTAATATATATTGGTCTGGTCAGATCTATCTCAAAAATGGTGAAAAGGTGAGGATTGTTCTCTACAAATGTGTGAGCAGTACATTTGGACTTGGTTCCATCTCTGTCAACCAACGACTTTCTACTGTGTTTACATCGCTTAATAGACAGAAGGGGCAGGTCTCTCTTTTGTCATGTACACTGGTAACAGTACTAATTTTCAAGGCGCTGTCTAGCACTTGAAAAACCTTGAGTGGACAAAAATTGTGCATAAAACAGATTCAACACATAAAATGGAAATTTATTCCTCCCATTGCAGCTAAGTGGAGGGGCTCATAAGTACACAAATATCTGTTAAAACACACTTTCAGGAATGCAGTTTTGACGTATGAAGAGAATTTACTGTTTTATGTGATTATGAATCAATTATCAACAGTTGTCTTTTGATCTATGAGTCAGAAGTCTGGGATGCAATCTAGTACCTATAACATTTGCAATGTTCATGATGACCAACAAGTCCCCAATTGTGACTTATTTAGACTTTAAGTGATTTTAGAAAAAGAGTGAAGTTTTGAGCTAAACTTTTGAAAGATTTTAGAGAAAGATTAACACAAAAAAAAAAAGGAAAAAAAGAGGGCTATTAACTGCACATACACACACACAAAACTCTTAAACCTTAAAAGTAGGCCAGATAGTTCTTGTCAAAAACCATAAAAAAAGGCTTTACTGGCCTTAAGACTGATCCCTAGACGAGATGAGAAGTCACATCTTAAAATTAAAATGCTGCAACTGAAACTATTCATCCTATTCACAGAACTTTCCCCTTGGAAATACAATATGTTGAAACTGCAGCATCTAATGATATTCCACTGGATGTCGAATCACCAGCTAAAATTTCTCCATCCATTATTGATATCTTGGAGAATGCAATGATGCTCCTGCTATTGATATTCTAAGGTGTTGAGACATGGACATACTATCCGAAAACACAAGAGAAGAAAGCTTTTGAATGTAGTTACTGTTTTTGACTTACAGTAAACTAAAAAAAAAAATAAATAAAAAGGTTATGCTGAGTTTTGATCCATGATTTATCAATCACCATACCACAAGTAGCCTAAGCAAAACCAAAACTCTCAACCAAAAGTAGCCTAAACAATAACCCTTTTCATTTTTTCATTATATGCTTGGATGTTGCCCTAAAATGAAGTATAGAGTGAGTGAATATTAACGTTGCACTGTTCAGCTACACAAGAGCTTTTGGCGACGGACCACGTAATTTTGAACCATGGTCAAGTAACGTGGACGACACCTGAGCTGGCACCCCCTCTCCTAACTACCACACCACACCAACAGGAGGATGTTTGAGCTCTCGACAGATTTAAAGTGCATCGCTGCCCTACACGGCGGGTCTTTAGTGGTACTGGGCTTGAACTCTTGACATGCCTGCCATGATCTGATACCTTGACCACTGGGCTACCACAGCCCCTAAGATGAAGTATAGAAGTGCATACATTAAAGCTAATGTTTCCGTGAAATAGAAGCATTTATTAAACTCCTCAATGACTTTTCTACATCTCAGAACCTGGTTTAACATTTTATTTCAATATTGTAAATGTAATGATCAAAATATTTGACAGAGAATCTTAATTTCACTCATACTTAACAGCACATCAATCAATTTAAATTTGTAAGCCTAAAGCACTTCACATAAAACATTATAACATACTTGGTCCAAAATTAAGAATAAATAAAATTTAAAATCCTCAAATTGTACAGACATATCTACTGATGTTAATCAATAATTGTATATGGCCGTGGGTAGCCTAGTGGTTAGAGCATCGGACTCCAGACCGGAAGGCCTGGGTTCGATGCTCGATGTCACCAAATACCCTCTGAGTGCACACGGAGTACGTGCTCGTTAAATCAGTGGGTCCGTAGTCTTGTGGGCTTATTCACTAGCGCAGGTACTGGAGAATATTTCCCTCCCCTTCAGTTCACTTGCAGAAATTGTGGAGGTGGAGATAGAGGTCGTGTCGCCATCTATCGTCCCTTCGGGGAAGTTTCTCTGAGCTTAAATCGCACTGTCACCTGTATGGTGCTCAAGGCCAACGACAGGCGTACCTCTTGCCCATGCCACGATGAATTTCGTGGGCCTCGTTCTGACTACGTCAGACAGGTGGCATTAGCCACAACAACAACAATTGTATACATGCAAAATTTTATTGGTAAGTAATGTGACATGTTAATGGATTCCTGAATGTTTTTTTAACACCATATTTTAAAGATACACATGGGCTAATGGTCAACTTACTTAATAATCATCTATTCCTCGAGTGATAAAGACAACACAAGAGCTGTACCCAACTCTCCAAACTTCCATTCTGCAGTAATATGAGGACTTTAAAACCTCAACACAGAGGTGCACAACCTTTTTCGGATTAAGGGCCTAAAAATTTAATAGGATCAAATCGAGGGCCAAAGTAATACCCGATAGCAAATATGTTATAAACGCGAAAACACTGTTTTATGACAATACACATTTATCCCAATTATTACTTTACTTATTTTACTCATGTACACATTATGCAGTTGATAAATGGATGAAACACAAACACTTTCGGAATGATTAAAATACTTTAGCTCAAAACAAAAAAAATCCTGCTGAAAAGGTGGAAATTTGAAATTATATAACAGAGGAAAAGTTTTGCTGATTATTTATTGATTTTACTTGTTATGGCAATACGCAGAACAGAAGAAAGGTTCTCATCTGCTATTTTATTTCTTATTTTGATTTGTTTTAATTTATTAGTGAGAAAGTTTGCTCTCAAATGTAAGTACTGCCAAAGAAAGTGGCACATGCAGTTGCATTTTGCTTTAAGCACGAAAAATCTTCGGGTAAGTTTTTATAAAATTTTAATATCAATTTTTTTTAATCAGAATTTTGTAAATCAATTAAGGCTAACTGCATACTCTTATCCACTAGATTTATATCAACAGAAAATGGAGAAGAAAAGATATAAATTTTTGTTTGGCACTTTTTTAAATCTAAAAACCATAATGCAATGAAGCTGCAACAGTTCTACACCACAATGGGCAAAGCGTTCTTTAAGCAGCATAGCCATTCCAATTTTCATGCCAATCATTGATTTTGCTCCATCTGTGGTAATACTGACACAATTGTTCATGTTTAAGAAAGCTTCCTTGCACAAATATATCAAACTGGAAAGAAGTTCACTTCCAGTTGTTTGCCCCTTTATGGGAAACATTCCCAGAAGTTCTTCCATATAACACAAAATTTTTTATCAATTCCACGAACAAACACAAGCGCACAATTGGCTAACTGATGCTTGATCTGTAGATTCATCAACTAAAAAAAAATATACAAAGTTTGAAGTGGCTGATTTTATTTTATACTTAATGTCATAATTCAACTGTTGAATTCTTTGAATAGTCATTCTATTTAAGCTTATATTTTCAAATTTCCTTTTTGCTTCAGGGCAAAGTTTTTCAGATGCAATTAACAAAATCACTATCTGTGAATGGCTGACCTTTTTTAGTGATAATTTCAGCGACACTTAAGCTCACTTCCACATATGAATTAAAGTTGCACAGTATATTTTTGAAAAAAATTGGCTTGATTACTAAGCTTTTTTGAGTTGTTTGATTTTTTGCGATCGTTCATATCCCTTTCATAGATGCAAAATGTTTATGCTTTGTTTCATAATGCTGTTTTACATTATACTCTTTTGCCACAGCAATCTTGCAACTACATATTAAGCATGTGACAGTATCATTGTGATAGATAAAATAGTATTTATCTGTCCATGCAACTTGAAATTTTCGATTTTGAAAATCCTCATTTTTCTCTCTCATTATCTAAAATATTTTATATGGCTTTATAAATAAATGATACAAGACAAAAAATGCGAAATTAAAAAAGCATATCAGATTCGTTCTGTGACGGCAATTTCAACATTCCTGATCTACTAGCAAAACCACAGGGTTGTTTAAAAGAATGATCGTTGCAGCTAAGTAGAAGTTAAAGTTATTATTGGTAGCACTCACCATGAAGAAAAACGTGAGTTCGATAGGTACTTTTGATTGGCTCAACATAATTTTGAATTGAGACTGTTCTGGCAAGTGTGCGTGAATATGCATTTGTTCTTCGACTTTCTCTTCCAAGCGAAGGAAGAAATAATGGCTTCCAGTGATCACGTTCATGAGCTTCTCCTATATGAAAACTCATACTTGCAGATAGCCATTAAGGAAACATGTTAAAAAGCCGCATAATTGAAAAAAAATTTAACGAACTCCAATGTTCTCCAATGAATCATGTTTCAGCTTACAAGTGATTTTTATCACAGCATAAGCTGAAGAAAACATGGAACAAATTTCCACTTCAAAACAATATCAAGGTGGTGCTGTATTGATATGGGTGAACAAATTGCCAACTAGACACAGACCATAGTGTCTTTGTGAGAAGCTTTGTTAACGGAACATGGTACAGAGATAATATTCTGGAATCTCTTGTTCCTTTTTTTAAGAGGCATTATAAATTCTCATTTCTTTTTATGGACCACAATGTCATATCAAACCATCTGCAATTCACAGAGGAATATCTTGAAAATGAAGAAATCAAATGTGTGCAATTGCCAGTAAGATCCCTTTATTTGTTAAGCATGTTTCAGATTTACTAGATGAAAGCTCCTCTATCTCCACCAAGAAACATTGCTATAATCAAGATTATTCTGCTACAGGAATGATAGAATATCTTGTAATTGATCCAGACTCTAATTTGTAGCATGAAACACTGTCAAAGTGCACATCTAACAAAAAATAACAGCTTTTTTCTTCTTCTTGCAGCCATATATCACAATTTTCTCCATTTTGTGTCATAAGCATAAATCATGCTTTGATGCTGTGAATGAGAATGAATTGTGGAGACAGCAAAATAATTTTGAATTATATAAGATATTTAAGGAAGCAGAAGCCATTAAATCTTTTAAGATTGATCATTTGAGATTTGCAGGCCACATCATATGGATCCCTCATCCTTGACATTCAGAACCTATTGGAACTTGAACCAGGGGTAGGCCCAAATTGAAATGGGCTGATTGTAACAACAATTTTAAAGTTTTAAGAGCAACTAATTGGAGATTTGTTGCAGATCGGAATGGAAGAGGGTACTTGAGAAAACCTTGGCCCACCCCAAGGGCTGTTGTGTCAACAAAAGCATACATCATGCAATACATTTATTTTAATCCTTCTTCAACTGTTCTCTTTATTTGCAATAGCTTTCTAAGTATGCCAAATTTCATTCCTTTCTGCCTTTTATTTCTCATCATACTAAAAGAAATAACTATTAATTTTAACTTTTGGACACCAATATACAGTTGGACCTCCATTTTACGAATTTCTCTATTTTGTGAACTTTTTCCTGGAACCAACCTGAATAGTATATTGAAAGATGAATCTCTTAAGAAATTTCCACATTACAAACTTTTTTCCAGGATTTAGCAACTTCGTTAAATACAGATCGGACTGTATATTTGAACATAATGAAACTCTAAGTGAAACCAAATGTATTATTTTAAGTTTTTAATTAAACATAAATGCAAAT
Source organism: Trichonephila clavipes (assembly GCA_019973935.1). Classification (NCBI taxonomy): domain Eukaryota; kingdom Metazoa; phylum Arthropoda; class Arachnida; order Araneae; family Nephilidae; genus Trichonephila; species Trichonephila clavipes. The sequence goes on from BMAU01017914.1 coordinate 71,896, forward strand.
AAATGAACAAATCATTCAACTAGGAAGTTAATTAAAATTTGTTCACGTACTTTTAAAAGAATAAAAACAATGATACAAAATATATGGAAACTAGTATAATTCAATGAAACAGAAGTTGAACTTACTTTGATACCTCCATCTTTGCGTCCAGCGGGTGTTCTAGGTGGAACTCTACTTGCAGGAGGAGTGGAGTTGATACGTCCCAGGGGACTGGAGCGGGACTTAAGGCCACCTGGGTTTATACGACTTGGAATACCTCGCAAGGGAGCTGTAATATAAGTGAAAATAGAATTATAAAAAGAAAAATTATTTTAAGAAAAATTCAATGCTTGTCATCACAATTCTTGATTCTACCAAAATGATTACTGTTTTAAATGTATTTTAATCTAAATTTCATTCATCCAAGGCTCTTAACTAATAATATTAATGCAATTAATATTTTTTTTAAAAAAAATTAGTAAAATAAAAGAACTACAAAAAAATAGGACAAACTGTCTCTTACAACTTCCAAGTTATACTAATATAAGCACTACAAAGCTGCACGAGGGCTATTGGTGCAAGACCATGTAATTTTGAACCATGGTCCAGGGATAAGGACAACATTTGCCCAACTTGTAAGATAGAAATAACTTTCAAGTGAACAATGTAGTTTATGGTCCACAATATAAGGCACATTTGCCTATTTTTAAAGTAAGAATTAAGTTTTAAAATGAAGAAAAATATTTGATGCCTCTGCAAAGAAACAAAGTATGCTGCAATATTAATTAATAAATGATAATTTTTTTTACTTATGAAAATTTAATTTCTTTGGCAGGTTAAATTTTCAGTTTCAAACTTTGATTAAAAAATTACTTGAATTAAATATTGTTAAATTTGGTACAACATTAGCAAGCTTCTGTTTTATTTTCTCATTAACTTGACATTTATACATGCCAAAAATGTCAGACAACATAGGTTTGAACACACAAACATATACTTTATTCAATAAAAAAATACACAAACTACAATTAACATATATATATATTTACTAAAACCCCTCAGCTATTATCTTTTAATAAGAAATTTCAAATAATAATAAATAAAAAAAACTGCTACATTTCTTTTCCTATAAAAGATGACTTTCTTACTTGCATCATTTATTGGTTTGATAAGGCCTCGACATCGAATAGGGACAGATGGAGTAGTTGAATTTTTCTTTGAATTATTGGCTGCATCAAGAGCTGAAAACAAAATAATTGCTTTGTAAAAAGCATAGAAATAGTTATCCACAAAATGCATTTAATGAAAATCAAAAACTATGTAAACCTTAGTTGCATGAAATGTATAAGATAAAACTATTTTTTTCTTTTATAAAGAATATTTCAAATTCTATTAAAATATACTTGACACAGCAAACATATTGTCACCTTAAAAGAAATCTATTATTTCAGAATGAGAAATTCAAGTAGTGATAAGGTAAATCCAAATGGAAATGTTAAATTAACAAGTTCAGGCTTAAAACTGAACTGCTGGGATGAACATAAGGTTGCTCAAGGCTGACAGCAAAGGCTTTCAAACAGGACGTCTAGTACCAGAGTCTATCCAGTGTAATGTGCAGCAAAAAGTTTGTTCAGTGATGCTCACAGTTGCTCATTGATTACAACTCCCCACAATGGTAGCTCTTCTGTTGAAGTGGACAACTTTTACAATTCTCTTTCCATGAGAGTATTCAGTAGCCCGTGGAGACCACAGGCCAAATATTGAGACTTGGCTTTCTCTTTAATAATGTACTCTCTTGTAAATATTACTTATTTCTGGTCTTGAAAATTTTACAAGTGAAGCTGGTTTTCTAAAACTGGTTTCAATGCTTCAAGCACCTTCAATCATGAGCTGTTTTATCCTCGTTTTTTTGCAAACAACATAGTACAATTGATGTTTTAATAATATTGCATTCTCTATTAATAACTATCTTGCCCTCTAGGGGTAACAATGTGAAGTTACAGACAATCTCCATGTAAGTATAAGGTAGTCATAATTTGGTTATTCAGTATATAGGTGTGTGTGTAAATATCAAAATGATTTAGTTGACCTTTTCATTTCTAAATTAATAATTTAAAAAAAACACAGAAAAAGTATTCTAAACTGTAACAGCCAAAGTATTATCTTAATTATTCTGCACTTTAGTAATTATTAACTATTACACATCTTGAATATATATATATATATATATATATATATATATATATATAATATTATTACCTCCAAAGTTCTAAATCATTATTAAATTAATTATGGTTTAGGGAGAACTAAAAGATCAATAAGACTGTTTTAAGAACATGATTTCACCTCAAGAATAAATCAAGGTTAACTTCACTTAACACAGAACAGGAGCCAAATTTTTAGAGAGAAAAAAAATATGACCCAATATTAAAATAAATTTGCATGGTTTTATAACACATATTTCCAAATATCACTTCCTCATAATTGGCCTGAGTAACACAAGTTAAAATAATTTACAAATACACCATTTTTCACTTTAACAGATAAAATTAAATCTCAGTATAGTATTACAACATAACAATTGGAAGCATGAACAATATTTTATACAGGAGAAAAAAAATGAACAGTTTCAAACAGAATGTGCAGTTTAATAAAATATTCAGCTCTTTGTAAAACATTGAATATTTTATTAGAGACAGAATATTGTTCTTTCAGAGAAATGGTGTCCAGTTCTATTTTTCAATATTAGGTGAAGATAGCTTCAAGAGAGAAAAGATAGAAAATAGTCATGCATAATGAACTCAAATTTTTTGAACTTTGGGTGAGAGAAAACAATAAAGAACTAGTTTTTGCAAGAGCTGTTCACACTGTGTGGGTATTTATTCTCATTCAGTAAATGAAATGAACACATGAAATTCTTAACCCTTCTCTATAATAATGATGGTTAAATTCACACAACAAGAAAAAAGTAGTTTTACGAATTACAAAGAGTGCTTGATAAAAATAATGAATGAAAGAGAATAACATGGTGGGGGAGACCTATGTACCTAGGGCCACTTTTTTTCAATACTCAAAAACAGAGCCACTGGCTTCTTTAAAAAGGTAAAACTGACATGCATTCATCATTATACTAACTACCATCCAATAGGAGTTATTATAAGTACTTAAAATAATAAATTCTGTGAAATAAAAGGTTTTTAAAAAAATTCACAAATGGCCCTAGGTACAATGATGCCATTGTACCTAGGGCCAGTAACTGCTGTACCTAGGGACCTTTCCCTGGAACTTAGGTTTCACACTGTAATCAGTAGAAAACAAACATACATACATGAATTTAATAAAAGAATCAATATTAGCTAATATATTGATTTATCATGCAACTATTTAATTTGCAATGCGCCAAATTATTAATGAATTACATGTGTATTTTCATTCAACATAATTTAAAAAACTGGTTACAAAAGTGAGCTGCATACTTTGTCACTCTGAAGCATAAACAGATTGTGGTTTGGGCAATTTGAACACAATATTTCTGTTGTCACAATTTCATAAGTTTCTTCTTTATCATAAAGAAACTTATTTGAACGAGCAATATTCTTCAGAAATTTGACACTATTAACTCTATTGACACTTTAACATCTATTATTTCTGCAACATAAAAATGTTGTTATTTTGCCTTGCATTTTTGTTAAACAAAATTTCCCCTTTTCAATAGTATTTCTTACATTAGCTACTGTAGAATTTGCATCAGCAATGGAATGAGAATTTTCAATATATGATAATTCTTTGGATAAATTTGCCTTAATTTCAAACTCTGGTTTTTTTACAAGTTTTCTTTCTTTCTTTTTTCTTTTTTGGAAATTTTAATAGCATGATGTTTTTGATATCTTCATTTTCAGGAGTATCAGTCAAGATTCTACATCTTCCTGGTTTTCGGCCACCTCTGTTGGATTTACTTCGAGAATTATGCTTATTAGAAATAATTTAGAATTATGCTTCTGTGTTTTAATAATTATAAAGAATTTTTTTTATAATTAAATGAATTCTTACGTTTGTGTAAACAAAATAATAATCCTGAATAATAACAATAATGGTAGCAAACATATTTTTTATAAATCAAGCATATTGAAAGTTTCAGAAAATATACACTCCTTTCATTTAAAGAGCATCAAATTATAATAATAAACTTGACTAAATCAAAATGGTTCATATAATTAAGGCCACTTTCCTCCTTTTATTATAAGAACTTTTTTTAATAAAATAATAAAGAATATTAATTGCAATTGTACTTAGGGCCATGGCCCTAGGTACAAAGCAACTATGTGGTCCTAAATACAAGACTAGGTAATTTCATACAAAATGTCTTCTGAAGAATACCCCACATGGAGAGGGGATTTATTTAAAATCTAATTTAGTACTTAATGTTACAAACAAAATTATGTACTAGAACCCAAAGAAAAATATTTCACTTATATTTATTTGTACAACAATAAAAAGAGATGAACTGCAGAATTTTACTTTAGACTGTGTGTAAAATTCTTTTTCAACTCTAACTTGCCACAGCTTTCTTTTGTAAATTTTCAAAATGAATTCCAAAGTAGGAATTGTGGTGTTGTCACTCATCCAACTGAGCTATAAAAACTTAGAACTAAATATTATTCAAGTAAAATGGGGTGGCCCTAGGTACATGATGGCCTTAAGTACACAGGTCACTCCTAATATTAAATCACACATAAAGTCATAGAAACCACTCTGTTTTGTATAATTTAAGCATTGAAAAAACCTAATTTTAGAAATAGCTATTCTGAATTAATACGAAAATATATACAATTAAAACATGTTGATTTTCCTTCAAATTTGGAGGAAATGGAAAGATGTTCCTCTTCTACTTTTTGATTTATGGCTCTTTATTTTAATCTAATCTTTTCATGCAAAATCATAAAAGAAACATGGAAAAAATTTATCAATTTTTGATAGTTATTCAATACGCTCAAATGACATTAATGTTACACACAGCTCAAAATCTGCAAGATTAAAATTTTTCAGTAACAAAAATATACCCGCCAAAATGATAAAGAATCCTCTTACATTTCTGTAACAGCTCTGCCCTCAGAGTAGCTGATTTAGGCTTTTGTTTGAGGGTAAAGTGCTTGGCAGGCTGCGGCAGTTGCCCAACCACAGAACTCAAGGCTGTACGGTTTAGGTACAGGCACTCCATTGGTAGCATTGCCTGGTCACTGTGTTTTCTCACTGAAATTACAAGCATAATCAGAAAATAATCTTTATTTACCCCCTCCAATATAAAATATCTCCTAACAAACAATATGCTATGATTATGTCTTGGATCTAAAGTGGACAGCTTAAAACTTTTGTCATTGAAAACTGGCATCAGTTTACAACTACTAATTTATTGCATTTTTACCTTTTACATAAATATAATGTTTATTAGTAAACATCCTATTTATTGCAGCTAAAATTGATGAGTTTTATTTATGATTAGTGTTTCCCCTATAAAAAAAATACAATTTGATCAATATTGTACCCAAATATATTATACAAGCTAAAATTAACTTAAATAAATAGTTCAAAAATTTTATATAGTATATTAAACAGCTGAGATTTTTCTATACATGCAATAAATCCGTTCATATCTTATCTTAATGGTATTTGAGTGCTTTTGCAGCCAAGTGAAATTAGGTAATCCCTCTTCCTGTTTCAAAAGTATTCAATTTTTCTTTTACAAAATGCTATACTCGTAAGACCTATAACATGCTATTTAACTATTACTTACAAGTTCATATTTGTTAATATCTGATGATAATTTATAACTATGATAAATGAACTTGCAAATACTCCTGAATATAAAAGACACTTTTGTGATAGTTCTCAAAGAGCATATAATATTTTTAAGCCACTTTACATGTTTCAACATTCAACACATAATTATTATGGAGTAAAAATGTTCGTAAATTGAATTCGTAATATAATTAAGTACTAGTACTTAAGATAGAACTTCCTGAAATTAATTTTCAATTTGAGCTTTTAAAATAACTGGATCTCAGAATAAGCTCAGATATGGAGAGGAAATTAACATATTAAATGCAAAAAAATGTACTATTCTTCTTTTCACCCTAATTATCAGCACTGAATTCATTCATTTACCATTTCAACATTTGGGTTTCATGGAAAAAATATATGTAAGGATATTCTTCCTATTTTTCTACCCAAACACATTTGTGTTTTAATAAGTTTCTTACTCTTTCCATATGATTTCTGGTTTTTCTCAAAGCTGAAAATATTGAAGAGAAATAACTTGTTGTTTCTTCAATGCGAAGAAGCAACAAGGAATTTTTTTTCTTTTCATAACGTCAATTCTCCGGAAAAAAAAAATCACTAGAAGGAACAGTTTACTTTTTTAGTCCATTGTCTCTATGGTTTAATTTTCTTACGTTTAAAGGAGATACTGCAGATTAAAATAGTCCTCACTAAAAAGTAAAACAGAATTAAATTTCTTTTACAGAAAAGAAATTTAAACAACTAGTTGACAAAATTTCATTTCTTAAATTGCTTTTAAAAAAGATCCTTAGCATGTTTTTAATTCCCCCTAATTCTCTTCATAAATGGAGTATCATTTTAGTAATTAAGAGAAACTTTTAAAATTTACAAAAGGCAGATAAAAATAATGGTAAAACGGAAATTTCAATAATTCGTTGCAATACAAACAGGAGATAACTCACCTAATTTTTTTAGGTCATTGACAACATCTGTGAAAACGGAAGCATTTTCTTCAATCTGGAAATTTAAAAGTCCAGTACTGGGGTAAGACTTGAGAAGCTCGGCTAACATAGACACCCATTGGTCACTGTCTACTAAAGCAACTTCAAGGATTTCCTCAAGCTCAACCTTCCACTGAAAATAAAAAATCTTTTATTTATTTTTTGAAATTTTTGTTAGTAACTTGCATATGTTTACAGAATATATTTCCAGCTTCCTTTGAAACTAAATTAAAAAATTCTCCCCAAGTTCAAATTTTATTTCACACAATTTAACTTAATATTTTAATACAATATTGAAATATCTACACACAATATTGGATACAGCCTTGGTGCATTTCATTTAATTATCATTCTAAATTTCCATAATAGCAACAAATGCAAAAATTCTAAAAGTATAAAATTTAAATTATCTATAATGTAAACTAACATATAATGAAAAAGACAATACTCATTTTAGATATGTTTATTGAAGCAACTCATTTACACTGTCCTTGAATCTTAAGATCTCATATGCAAGTCTCTTTCATTTATGCATTTACAACCATTGGTAGGGAAAAAAAAAGAAAAAGATTCCCATACTTAACAAGAACGAAAAGAAGTTTTGTAAATTTTCTCAATTATATGATTAGTTACTTCTTACAAATCCAAGAATAAAATTTTAATTGATAGCCTACTACATCAAAGATATATATATATATATATATATATATATATATATATATATATATATATATATATATATATATACTTAAATCAAACACCAAGTCATCAAAAATGAAAAGAGAAGGACCGTAAAATCCAGCATATAATGCATACTTTTAAAACAAAAATAAAATGAAGGGTGCATGTTATACGCCAGTTATAAAAATGATAGCCTGAAAAATAAAAAAAGAGATAAATATAAGGAAATTAGATTCCTACATAAATCAAAATACTGTTTATTTACAAGAAATGACATACTTAAAGGGTTGTGGTTCTAGGAGTATTTCTATTCATTCAAAAGCCTGGGATAATACCTTGAATAAATGACTTCAAAACATAAGAGCATTGAACATAAGAGCATTGCATAGGTGTATTTCAGTCTCTTCATAAAAAGGGTTTGCGCATTATACAATGAATATACCCAGTGGCATAGTGTAGGGGGTGCAGAGGGGGCAATGGCCCCGGGCGGCATACAAAAAGGGGCAGCAGCAAGCACCATGATATTCAAATTCAAATCACACCGCGCGACGAAACTGATGGAAACGAGTGAAAGCTTTAATGCATGCACAGATACAGGAAGTTTATTAGTCACTATGCAATCCCATTCCTTTTTATGTTACTTAGGCTTCTGGAAACTGGTACTGTGTTAAGTCAATGATGCTCAAAATTATTTGCAAACAGAGAGACTGAATATCCATCAATGTGTTTTACAGACCGTACTAGAAGCAAAATGAGAGGAATTTGTGGATGACGCTTTAATATATGCTAAAAGGTTGTGAGAGGAGCTTGAAATTTCTTTTGAATTCCCAAGACGAATCAGGAGGAAGCATATATTTGGCGACGGAAGATGTTCAGTTATTGTACGAAGATGACAAGAGGCGAACAATATTTACTTCAATAGACAAAGCAACTGCTAAAATTCGAGAAAGATTCCAACAGTAGCAGAATCTAGAGCAAAAATAAGCTTTTTTAAGGCCTGAAGTTATATTGAGCATGGATGAACTTAACTTAGATCAAGCTCCTCAAGACATTAATAAAGAAGAATTCCAACTTGAGCGCATATGTCTACAAGCTTTCGTAGCTGCAACAGACCCAGGCTGTAAAAAAGAACTCCTTAGGTCCGGTTCTATGGGTTTATTAAAGTATATTATTGAGTCCAAACTGAGAAGATGGCCTACCAAACACTGTCATAATGTTGAGAATTTTTTTAACATCTGCCATCAGTTTATGCCAGTTGCGAGAGAAGCTTCTCTAAGCTAAAATTAATCAAAAATTATCTCGGATCGACTATGTTTACGTTAAGGATAACAAATTTAGCTGTTATGGTAATTGAACATGACAAACATATTGATATTGACAATTGTATAAAAGATTTTGCTATGAAAAACACAAAAAGTGAATTTTTAATCAATAAAAAAATTTAAAGCTGCTTTTTTTTTTAACTTTTACTAATTTTCTTGACTGATAATTAAAATACTGAGGCAACAAATTTCTGGTCAGCCCCAGGCAGAGAAAGTGCCTGCTACACCATTGAATATACCTTAAAATTAAAAAATGCTGCTCGAAAGTATAGGGGTGGGTTATATGCCAGATTTTATGGTATTTCTTCAAGTTTCCTACAGAAAAAAAAAAAAAAAGCAGATTTGGATACTTGCATATAATCAAGTCAACTAATAAATTTAAGAATTTGTGCCCAGGTTCAATAACTGAAATAATTAAATTTAAACTGCATTTCATTACTTTAATTCCATTATTTTAAAAAAAACTGTTAGGTTTTAAATAAAACAATAATAACTACATTATTTAGAGGCTGCTCTGTTTTAAAATATTTAGACATAGTGTACTTATTAATACCCTTTGATGCATTATGGTTCGAAATAGCTTCAGAAATACTTTATTATGTTCTCATCCTTAGAAGGTTGGGTCTTAAATTTTAATCATTGTTCACAAAAAATACATGAAAAGGACTTTTTGAACAGGTTACGTAATTAGTACAATGGCATTTAATAACATTTTTTGATTTTTAGAATTTGGTGATGAGAAAACAAAAAGATTTCCTTGAATTTTGTATTTATAAATGGACTGAATCAAGGAAAAGCAACCTCTTAACATTTTATGTATAACACAATTATGTGGTGTAAAGTGTCTAAGAATTGTACCGCATGCCATTGGTAGCAAACATTTGCAAGTGTGCTCTAGCCCAGAGGTCGCCTAAGTGGTGGTCCGCAAGAAAATTTCACTGGTTCCCAGAAAAATGTGGAATATACTCACTCATCACGTTAAGTTTTGTTTTAAGGTGCATTGATTGTGCTCTAAGATAACAATTCTTTTTTATAAATATATTTAACATTCACAAAATCCTATTAGTGGTCTATGGGATTTAAATTATGAATTTACTGGTCCGTGAGGTCAAAAAGTTTGGCAACTGCTGCTCTAGCCTATATTAATTGCTAGTATTATAAATAGATGGTGTTCCTAAATATCATGACTTATACTAGTTGCTGATATTATAATAAAGGATTGTTATTTACAAATATTGTCAATTCAACTGCAATTCTTTTTATATTACACCAATAGTTAGATTTTTCTAACATTTTTATACAATGAAATTTTGAAAGCTGCCAATAATCGAAGACACTATAACAGTGATTCCTAAAGTGATCTATATAGACCCCCAGGGGTCTATGACTACCTGCAAGGGATCCATGACAGCGAAAAAATAATTTGGGGGTCCATGAGGTGTAAATGGGGGTCTACAATAGTGGCTCTCATTAAACCAGATCGTGACTAATATTAAAAGGAAATTTAATCAAGTAGAAACTAGACTTACCTATTTAACAAATTTATTTACTAAATTTAATAAGGTTAATTTGCAGTTACAAGGAGACAGCATAACTATTATTAAAACAATGACCACATTTCAGCCTTTCTTGCCAGAATTAAGCTAAAGGAGTATAATTTTGGGCATCACCAACATTTAAATGCCCTTTTATTAGATTTTGAAAACTAGGTTTGAGAATATGGTTTAACTATCGTAATACCACAGTAAGTAATGAATTCACATGGTCACTTTGGAAAAAAAATATGTTAAGTAAAAGTTTAAAGTAAAGTTTATATAGAAACGATGTCAATAAATTTGGCTTTAAAAAGATATACCTATTCTTTATTATGGAATATCTTGAGAAAGTTTTTAACTGTTTTTCTGATTGAAAATGAGTTTCAGTGTGATTGCCAATCTCCAAAACAAAAAGAAATACTGGACACTATTAACTGAGAAGATTTTATTAGGGTTAAAACATAAGATTAATGCCAAATGTTGAAAATTTGTTATTGCATCCCCAGATTCATCCCTACCTCTAAAAGCATTTGTTTGTTGCTCCGTTATTTTATGTAACATGTGTTTTCTTTAGTTTTAAACACTCTATATTTCACTACAGTTAAAAAATTTAATCTTTTTAAGTAAATAGCTCTATAACTGCTGTTAAAAACACATTTAAGTTGTTCAGTTTTCAAAACTTTAGTATCAGGAAAGCAGGGTCTACCCCAAACTGAAAAACCTGTCAAGGGGTCTATGAGGTAAAAAAGTTTGGGGGCCTCTGCACTATAAGTTTGTTTTTCAATAAAAAGAAATTTTACAGTAACAGCTTTTTTGACTATGCCATCATATCATATGCAGATAAAAGTTAACAAAAAGTGTTGCTAGAGGTATAATTTCATCGGTGAAATACTGGTTTTTATTAAATAATTCATTCTCAGAGATTCAGGATTCTGTTCACAAAAATAAAGGCTTTTTATAAATATACTCTCTATTGCTGAGTTGATAAACTTCAACGTCATGGTGTTAAAGACAGATGGACTTTCGCCTAGAAACAACATATATAAAGTGACATGCCAAATGACGAGGATATACCTGAGCTAGTTTAATTTTGTTGGAGCATTAATTGTTTTGAAATGTACATTCTGAAATATATAAATTTAGTGTTTTCTTATAAATTTTAAAAAATTGAACAAACAGAGAAAATTACATGTGATATAGAGATGCATGAATAAAGGCATTATTTTGACTTCGAGTATCATGACAGATACTTTCTTCCGAGTATATCAAGATAAATGTATGGATGAAACATATAGATGCATATCAATACAATCATCCAAAAAAGCAGTCCAACAAAAACTTGAGCTCATATGGCAAGAGATACCAGAGTTCATACACAAAAAAAGATAAAATATAGCAAAGTCATTTTTGTATCTTTCTTGATGGTTTGATATAGTGAGTGAATTTATCACATTTCATTATCAAATGCAGTAGAGCAACTTTTCTCGAAAAGTATACTAAAGGTGCTATTCTTTAGTACTACCAATTCTACATTTCAACAAAATTAAGATTATACGAAACTACATTCCAATAGCCATTCATTAATTGAAACCATATTGTTGAGACAAGAATGATACTGAGCACGAACTTCACACTTTCCATGTCCACATCAAATGAAAACTTTAAATCCCATTCTCTTACAACTGAATTTAACAACCAAAACCCTCTGTTAATAATGGTCTTTAGGGTTAAAATTTTATATTTCACATTTGAATAAATCACAAATCTTTCTGTTTTTTAGATTATGTGATAATAGTTTTTAGTAAATTGGAGAAATGTACTGCAATAAAAAAATAGCTAAAAAAGAATACAGAAATTAACTCAAATACTTATTATTATACCCTTCTTGCCCTACCTAATCATCTAAATGCATTGATGTAGCTAGTCCTGAGTGGACTTTGTACCCAAGTTCCTTGAGGGCCCTTTCTAGAGGACCCTTAACATTTTGCCACTTTTTGCTTACATGTTTTGGGGCCCCATATTATTGATACGGTGTTAGCTACGCCCGTGTGTAAATGTTTTTAACATTTTATAAATGCATTTTCAATTATTGATAAAAAAAAAAAAAAATTCATTTTTTTGTCCTCATGTTTTCATCACAGTATTGTAGAAATTTAAGCAAAACCTCAGTTTCAATAACACATTCAGAACCATTTAGATTATACATGACCACCCGCCCTCCAATATCTTATTAGCATAAATAACATATCAAAACTTAAAAGTTTTCCCATACATCTTCATTAAAGCTTAAACATTCTTTGATCGAATTTGATTGTAAAAATTTCCAGAATCCTATAATAAAAGAATTCTTATCAATAAAGATATTTCCATTTACTTAAGATAGGTTATGCAGACATATAGTGCTACACCCCATTTCAATTTAAAACTTGAATTTTTTTGAAACATTGTATGAAATAAAACAGCATAACATCTTTAAGATAGCATACCTTCCGTTTTTTTGTACAGTACCTTTTATCTGACCCAGAATACATCTAGAAAATTACCTTCCACTGTCACTTAGAGGCTAGTTAACCCTTTAACTGCTGAGGAAAAGTTGCACAATTCGCTACCCAGTGCCACTGTTTTCACACAGGGATACAGTTATGAGATGTATTGGGGGGAGGGAGGAAAAATTAAAAAAATCCTTTACGAAATAAGCAAATCCATTGCAAATCTGCCAAGGCATTTGCATTTTAAATCCTTCAGAATATTTTTACACATAGCATCACAATACAAAGGTTCATACTTCAGAAAAGCGTACATATCTCCTCAAGGACAATGACTGCACCAATTGAGAGAGACACCACTAGCAACAATTAAGAGTTAAACAAAGTTCAGAAAATACTTTTATATAATCATTTATTGTAGTAGACTTTTGAATATCATGGTATTAATAACTTGATGATCATATTCAACTTTCATACATTATCATAGTTTATACCATTCAGAAATTGTTCACATATTACTACTGCTCTTTTAAAGCTTCCTGATAAATTTTAAACTAAATAGCAAGTGAAATAATTATGAAAACATAATTGGATTTATAAAACAAATAATTCTACAAGGCTACCATGATAAGAAGAAACTTTGCTTGAATCAATTCATATTCTATTTAATGATTTTATCTTATTTCAAGAAAATATCGAGTTATGTATAAATCTAGATGCCTGTACTCTAGAAGTGCCATAGTTTGTCAATAAAAAAATAGGTCAGTTTTCTCTTACAATGTATAATATTTACCATAAAATCCAGTGTATTATGTGCACCTATACTTTCAAGCTGATTTTTAAATTTTTAGGTTTATTCACCGTATAACGCACCCCCCTCCCTTTTTTACGAAGAAATTGAAAGAAAAGTATATATTGCTCTTATGTTTCAAAGTCACTTATTCGAGGTATTATCCCAGACTTCTGAAAAAAATAGTATACTTCTAGAACTACAACTTTTTTGTTTCATAAGGTATGTCGTTTCTTTTAAATAAACAATATTTCGATACATATAGAAGTCCATTTTTTCTTTATGCTCATCTCTTTTGTTATTTTTAAAGCTATGGTTTTTATACCCAGCGTTATACACCAGATTTTACGGTATCCATAACAGATGTTTCTTAAATACCGTATCAGGTGTTCTAATGAATTAAAAAAGAATTAAGAGTATTTCTTAATCATTTAAAAGAAGTAAGTTTTTTCTAATAGGATGTGTAAACTGAAATATGCTATATCATAATCATGAAAGGGATTTTGATGCATCAAGAATATAATTTTAATTATAATTCATTTTTCAAAGTCAACAAAAAATGTGTCCCGATTTCTAACAGTTTTACAAAGAAATTACAACTGATATGAAAAGAAAGATTTCGTTCAAATAAAATTCCACGAGATCCAAAATTTAAAAGAGTTTTATTTAAAACTTTTTCATTCGTAGATTTTAAAGATGTAACATATAGAATTAAACTTTTAAACTATCAAATTCTTGCATGCACGTTTCCCGCTTTATCAACAGGATAATTTCAGGCGAATATAAAGTTGGCAAGACTAGTAATAATCAGAACAATTTTCTTTAAGAAAATTTAGTTTCAACCCTCTAAATGTTTCTTAAGTTAATTACAAGCATATGTGAGAAATTTCTGGCGATGAGCAAAATTGTAAATGCGGCAAATCTATCAATGTTTATATTCAATATAGCTGATAATTATTTAGAACTGTTTGGAGCTACGCACAACTAACTTTTCACTACGCAAAAAGAATTAGTATTCTAAGCAACAACAACCTGAATTGTAAATGTAGGGCACACGATTTATGGCACCATGCCAGTCAATCACCTTAATTCTACTCCTACCAGTCAAACTGATCATTCTTCAACGACTACAATTTAATTATAACAACCACTCAAAATCACTTGAAGCTCATAATTTATCATGAAAATTGTTCACAATTGACTTTTAAATCGAGGAATAATTTTTATTAACAAAGATAAATAATTAAACTTTTGTAACATATGCTCATACCTCCTCAACGTTTCTCCTGGGTATGTGAAGAAATGATAACAGCAATTTCAACTTAACTTGTGACTGTAACTCGATGAAACATTCACGAATATTTCTTAAGACATCTTGATTTAACTGGGAACAAATAGATCCACCAGACCATAAATCATTACTTGTTCCAAGTTTATTATGAAGCCAGAGAGACGTGTCACTGTCTCTCACGTGCGCCATATTGGAAAGTCAGCCTGGCCAGCGCCATTTTGTTAGTACTTAAGATTGTGTTGCCAAACATAAGTAAAAAATTGTTTGTAAACATTGTGAAAATACGTTAAAGGTCATAGCAATGATGCGATTCTACACATGGTTACCATAGTAACAAAATAGTATACATAATTTTTTTTTAAAATTAAAAGTTTTCCAAATTCGAGCCCAGGAGAATAATGAAGATATTTTAACTAACTTTAATTCTTTAAAAGAAATGAAACTTTCTAAAAAAATGAACTTTAGTCACTTGTATTCAGTTAATCTCTTTTTGCTTTGCTGTTCATTTTGGCATAAAGCATGGATAAATGCTTTGTACTAAAATTGAAATATCTGAATAAAGTAATCGATTTAAGTTGACTCAAATGAATGCAAGTATATTTATAATATTGTAGAAATTTTTGTATGAAAAGTTGGTTGAAAAAATAAAAATCGTATCGTTGTTATAGTAGAAATTGTGAAATGAAAGAAAATTTCAAAAGATTGCTAATATAAACTTCTATAGCACAAGTGTTAAAGCTGTGTTCAGTTAATGTTAAAGAATAGGACCATAATTTTGAACATTTTTTCAGATATAAAAGAAATGAAACATGAATATTATATTCTGGCTTCACTATCCTTTAGAGAGCAGAATTTTTTATTATACTTTCCATTTTTAACTAAGTTTATTAATTTTTTTCTGGTATAAAATGTGCTTCGCGCTTTTTCTCCTATGCCGTAGTGTTAAATGGGCTATACCTTCACGTATTATAACAAAAAAGAAAATATTCATGGAGTATATTTTGATATATTTAAAAATACTATATTGTTAAAAGAGGTATGAGTTATAATATCGCAAATTTCCATAGAAATTGAGGCATTTTTTTTGTTTGAAAATGTGCTTCGCGTTTAGTTGAAGCTCTCGTACTTTTACCGAAGACAGCCTTAAGGTATCCGATTACGTTCGGAACCGTTAAGGCGGAAATAATAAAAGAAGCCGGTGTTGATGGTTTTCTCCGAATTTTTGAATCTTTTTTGATCGCATTTGAGTTATGCTTAATAAAAAGCAGTTTAAATATAATCATGTACCATATAATACGTATAGAAAACTCTTTCTGCGTAGTATAACACTTTCTTGACATTTTGCGTTTCTAATATGCTAATGTTTCTTGTCCGATTAAGCTCTTATCAGAAGTTTCAAACAGCTCCAACAGTGTTTTTACACTATTCCAGAAATAATCCCAAAAAACTAGTTTGCAAAATTAAAAATGACCGCATTTAAAATCTCATTTTATGAATGATTCTTCGCATGTGACCTTGAGAAAATTATTTTCAGAGTACAAATGCTTTTGGAAAGAAGTTGTACATTATGTAAGATCACGCAAATACAGTTATAAGCTAAAATAAACTAAATTACATTTCGCATCCTACTAAGGAAAAAATACTTTTGAAAAACGATAATAGATTTATAATTATTTGAATACAAAGGGGAAAATATATGTTTTATACAGTTTAAATATCGAAAAATTGCCAATTCTAGAAAATACGTCTTTATAATTGTGAAGAAATTCACCGTATGTACTTGTGTAATAATACATCACTTGTGTAATTGTCTTGGAGTTCAACTATCAAATAAGATAAACCTTCATTTTTTAAAAAATAAAATAACCAGGTTAGGGTAATCGAAGTAGAATGCATAACCAAGCTTTCTTCCTGTTTCCATCGATTAAATCCATTTATATGTAAAGTTTCCTTTAGTACTTTATGCGAGACACCATTGAAATGAGCCGTTTAAAAATAAGGGTATTTTTCAAGGCTCCCGTCGACACGTCACCACAAAATCTCGAGCGTAATGTAAATCCTGTGTAGTTTCTTTCTGTTCTATTTACATCTAGGGTATTGTTTTTAATTGCATGGAATAAAATTCATCTAAAAAAGCGAGGGGAAAAAAATTAAATTCTTTAATTATTTCAATTTTTTTTTAAAAAAAATTCAAAGTATTTTTAAGTATTATTTAAAGATCTGAAAGTTCATATCTAGTGCATTGAAACGATCATAAAAGTATTTTAAATTATCAGATAAAAAAATGTAAAAACAGGAATTTTTCTTCTTTTTTATGCTCTTTCAAATGCATATAGTTAAAGATTTTTGGTTTTGATTATGCTAAATATGAATCCATTCTCATATACCCTTGCTTATGTCTTCCACGACACTTTTCTCTTTGACGCATTCTATTTCAAGACTAATACTAATAATCGTGATGTTTTTATTTGCTTTTGTACTTATAAAGCAAATTTGTGTTTCTTTTTTGAGGAAGGAAAGAAGCGAAAGGCAAAAAGAAAAAGATCATTTTAATGACATAAATATAGAAATCCTCAAGAAGTTCTGACAGCTAGAGAGTAAGAGAAAATTTCTCAGAGAAAAGGAAAACGTAATGCACACATTTGTTTTGTATGCACATACATTTTATTCTTCACCACAGGCAAATGACGAGGACGTCACCTTTCTTTCTCCACTCTGCCAACAAAACTGAGCCTCTACAAATTTAACATCTATCAAACCCTCTGCATCATGGGTCTTATTGCTTGTAAAATTATTGTCATGCTATTTGTTTGTTTGTATTATTGAGAATTTCTATAGCAGGGGTTTCCAAAGCTTTATCAGTAGCGATCCCTTTCGAAAAAATGATTTTCTTTTCAGTCCCCTTACATTTTCTGTAATATATAGCATACAATATAAAAAATATGCTAAGAAAATGACACTCAAAAAATTTTACAAGAATAACTTAACTAAAAATATTGTCAGAAAATTAGGGGGAATATGCTTTACAAGATTTCTTTTATTTTCCTAATTTTTTTATAAATATAAACAAGATTTCAGGAACATAGATTGTAATTTCATAATAGCTCAATTTTAATTAATATAGTAATCGGCTTTATGTATTGATACAATTTTATTTTTTGTATTTGCCCTGAAATTTTGCTTTTCATTTTCATAATCACCTAACTAACGCAACAAATATAAATATTTATTTTATTAAATAATCTTTCAATTTTACTGAATTATATATAAATGTATTGTAATTTTTAACAAAAAATCCAGGCTTTGATGCTTTTTTGTAAAATGGTTGCCGCCTATACGGCATAGTAGTTAGTGACGCCGACTGTTGTACCGCGGGGCCTGGGTTCGATTCCCGGCGAAGACCTGGCTGGTTGTAAATGTGTAGTGCCTTTGAAGCATGGGAGGACTCCAGATAGTCATTTAGCCACAAATCATCTCGAGAAGTTGGGGGAAGAGGGGTGCGCCATATACCCCCAGTTTATTATTATTATTTTATAAACATTGGGGTTTGAACTTTTATTATAATATGATAAAAGAATAAAAGATAAATGCGAATTTTTTTTGCCAGTGAAGAAGAGGAAGCAACTCTCTTATTGACATTTCAACTGATTTTACGTTAGAAACTAAAATTAAGCAAGAATGGGGCTCTTTAGTTTCAGGTTATAAGTCCATGCAGAATGCACAAGATTTTTTCACACAGCTCTAAAAATTTTAATACCAATCAGAACAATGTGTTTCTCAATGTATGGAGAAACAAAAAGAAGGTGTCAAAGCAAATTAGACATAACATATGAAATGCGACTGCAAATAATTTGCTTAGACTCAATTGCAAATAATTTGCGATTGAGTGAAAAAAAAATGCAAACACACGCACATATCCCAATTACTAAGTATAACACATGGGTAGGTGACACCTGGGGCATAGGTTATTATTAATACGGGAATTATATTAAAATAGTATGAATTTTTTTATAACAAATGCAATATATACTTTTTACAATCCATAAAGTATCTATAACAAGTTGATTAACTTTAAATATTGTTTCAGGAAATATTTTTCTATTAATGGAATGGGGTTCCCCCCAAATGCCTTGTAGTTCGTTGGGTCACTCAATTCAAAATGTGTTCCACAAAACCCTGGGGTTCCCCCCAAATGCCTTGTAGTTCGTTGGGTCACTCAATTGAAAATGTGTTCCACAAAACCCTGGGGTTCCACGAGTCACAATAAAAAAATTGAAAAGAAACTTATAAAAATATGTATACAAAATGGATTCATGTTCTTTATGAAATTTGTATTGTTACAAGTATCTAAAGCTCATCTTATTCATTAAAACTGAAAATTTTATTTATATAAATAACTTTATTTTGCAACACTTTTAAAACTTTTATTATAATATAACAGAAGAATATTAAAACACAATTTTATCTTTGTATATATATACGTCCTGCTAGATTGTGAATATTCTATTGTTTTTATTACCTTGGGTTTCACGAGATAATTTTATACTCTTAAGCACAATGTCTAGCAAAACTAAATAGTTTTCTAACTGAAAATGCACCCTTTTCCCATTTGTGGAAAAGAAAAACACGTAAAATGAAGGAGAGGAAAGAAGTTATCGGCATATCAACAAATTCGATGTTAAAATCTAAATTGAAGCAAGAACAACTCCAAATTTTATATTACAAACTTTTTCATGCAAAATACTCAGTATATTTCACACAGCTGTAAACATTTTAATGCCATTCAGAAAATTATGTTTAAGTCAAATATATTTTTTAATGTGTGGCTATAAAAACAAATTAAACTCAGAATGCGTAATGCGATTGCATTTAATCTCAATAGACCAGATTTTGACAGTGTGTGTGAGTAAAGGCAAACATCTATCACAGTTATTGAATGTAAAGCATGGGTAGGTGGCACTTGGATCACAAATTTATATTATTAATGAGTAAATTATATTAGAAGTTTTTAGTAATAAATGTAATACTTTTTTACTTTTTTTAATTGCCTTTACATAAGTACCTATAGCAGGTTGATCAAATTTAAGGTATCTGACTACATTCGAAAACATGATTTAAAAAGCACATAAATGGATAATTTTCATGATATTTAGTGTCACTCAGATTAAAATACTTGCATAAAATTGTTTTTTAAGGTCATTTTGACAAAAATATTTATTTAAATAAAATATTTTGGCAAAAAATTAACTTAGAATGATCTTTTTTCAAATTGTTCTCCTTTTGGGAAAAATGCTTCTATTATAATAATATTTGCCTGTATATAGCTCAGACCTCTCTGCATAGGCTCAACTATGACTTTTAAAAATTCACATTATTTTCCGAGTTACAACCCATTGAAATAATTATTGGCGATTTTTTCTTAAAATTGCTCCCCTCTGTTGTCGTAAAATATGAATAAACCCACTTCTAAGTTATGTATTTCAAAAATTCTAGTTGAGCCTCTGTAGAGAGGTCTGAGCTATATACAGGCAAAATATTATTATAATATATTAATATTTCACAAAAGGAGAACATTTTGAAAAAAGATTATTCTAAGAATTTTTTGCCAAAATATTGTATTTAAATAATTTTTTTTCTCAAAATGTTCTCAAAACAATTTTATACATGTATTCTAATCTAAGGGACACTAAATATCATGAAAATTATCCATTTATGCACTTTTGCAATATCACGGCTCCGAACGTAGTCGGATACCTTAAATATAATTCTGAGATATATTTTTTTGAGATGTGTGTGGAATGGGGTTGCACGAAAACACTTTCTAGTTCTTGGGGTTCCACAGAAACACCTTCAAGTTCAAAGCGTTCCATGAGTTGAAAAAGTTTGAAGACCACTGATCTAGAGCAATATAATTCGTTATTTGCGACACATTTTGTAATTTTATGCCAAGGGGGACCAACCCGCGGCCCGCCTTGAATAATTTTGTGCCGCACGAGATTCATTACAAGATACGATTATTTTGTGCAATATTTTTGTTTTTAATCTAGTATTTTGGAACAAGTATATTCCATAACTGGGTTTCTATTTTATTACGTTGCTTCTGTTTTAATACATTCTTAGACGTCAGCAGTATTGCATCGCAGTGACTATTTGTAGCATCACGCTTGATTTTTGTAACTTCATCGCGTTGCCTATTGCTGGGCCAGTGCTTCTCAAACTGTGGGGCGCGCCCCCCTGGGGGGGCGCGATGACCTTACGAGGGGGGCGCGAGCATATCGAAAATAAAAGATTTAAAAAATAATTAGTTTACTGGAATGAATTAAAACAAAATACTTTCAGACATAATAAAAGATGCACTTTTAATCTGATATAATTTATAGGCGATATTAAGCCATCAAAAATAAAAACTTCTTCAATACCTAATTAGCTATTTTTGATCCTATAGCCAAATAAAAACTTTTATTTGACTTGCTGTCATCCCGTGATGAGAGATTTTTTATTACGCTTTTTTTAACCTAACATATTACTCTTTCAGAGAAAAACCAGATCCAAGACCCAGAATCGAAAAACTTTAGGAACATAAAAAATTCATCACTGTCATTATTTTTGAAATACTGCACATTATAGCTGTAATCTGTTTGACCTTCTAAGTTATTGGTACAGTTAGTTATGGCCCCTCTTTTACGTGTTCTCTGTTGCACTTTTTTTTCATGCAAAAGAGTTTTATGATATTTGGAAAACCACACGGAGAGCACAC
Organism: Trichonephila clavipes; assembly: GCA_019973935.1. Lineage (NCBI taxonomy): Eukaryota > Metazoa > Arthropoda > Arachnida > Araneae > Nephilidae > Trichonephila > Trichonephila clavipes. Next base: position 93,513 of record BMAU01017914.1, read on the forward strand.
ACACACACACAAGCACATGAAGGATTACTTGGCCAAGACATATTTTTATAAATATTATCAATGTATAAAGCATAACGAAAGACGTTTCACACAATGTTTTAGCAGTAACATACATATTATCATAATGAATATACTTTTTACCCGGAAGTGGTCGCGCGGGACACACAGATTACGAAATCGTTAATTCTGGCAAAACTGTTTATTTATTACCAAAGAAAAATTGAAAAGTCCTTGAAAGTAGGTAAGCAAACTTTCTCTTAGCTAAATTATTCACTGGAATCATGATTTGTATCGTGTACAATAAAATAATTATAAAAAAAAGGATTGGGGTGACTCAATAACCCCGACCGTACCGAGTGCGCGCCTGCTCCCGGGTTAAAACATGTTGAAGTCTTTTCACTTTAAATATTAAAAATAATACAATTATTCTTCATCGATATTTTATATTATTGATCATTATTTAACATCAGTGGCGCACACAAGGGGAGGGGGTCCGGACCCCCCCAAAGCCCTTGATTTTTTTCCGATTGATTATAATTCTAAGTTTATAGTACGCAAAATTTAGTTAAGTATTTGTTATTAATGATTAATTTTATTAGTTAATGCTGATTATTTATTCAAGAATTAGTTTTTTACTGTGTTTTGTTCCCGAAAATCGACAAAATCAAAAGGAACCTGATACAAGATTGGTGAACTTTCGAACCCGGACCCCCTTGAAAAATTCCTGTGTGCGCTACTGTTTAACATCAATTATAAATGCTAATTCTGTGAGGCTTAAAATTACAATTCGCTTAAAACTAATTATAATTTGAGCAACGATTTAAAAAAAAATCATTTTACGTTTTTGTAAACATTGTCGAGCACTTGGTTTTTCTTCCCTTACAATTCAGCTATTATATCAATAATGTTTTATTTTCTTATGAATGAACTCGAGCAAAGAGCGGGCACTTCAGCCGGTATACTTTTAATGTATCAGTGCTGCACAGAATATTTTATAACTAATTAATTAATACTAAATTAAGAACAAGTTTAATAAGTATTAATGACGTCCATGAGCTTGTCTTGGAAAGCAAAGTTTTTATAAGGAATGCTTATTATTAGAAATTGACCCTCTGAGTTCTTTTTCTATATTTAGCAGATATCTATATTTTGTCTTCTAAGCAGCCACCGCATTTTGTAATATGTTCAATTTAAAAATTAGAGAAAGGAAAAATAACATAATAATTATCCTATTATTTTATTTATTTATTTATTTTGTTTAAAAGTAGTATACAAAAGTTAATACTTATGTTACTAATTTGTATGGTTTATAATTAAGATCGCCTATTGTAACTTTAGCGTCCAAGTGCATTATTATTGCATTCAGTACATTATTAATGTATAAGGGGGGCGCCAGTATTGAAAGTTTGAGAAGCACTGTGCTAGGCATATTTGATCATTGCATTATTATTACTAAATTATCTATACTTGTATGGATGAGAAATATGGAAATCAATAATAATTCATTCTGTTTTAAATTTTCACTCCAACAAATGTTTGTAATGGGTCTAAATATAATATAAAGATCCATAATTTTTATATGCAGCCCGAAGGATTATAATGTTTTTCCGAAGTGGCCTGCAAGGTCATTTGTGTTAGCTTTCGCTGTTCTAAGCCAAGATTAGATAGCGAGAATAGCACTTGAGTGTACTGCTTCTTTGCATTTTTCATGACCTTTTTTGAACTTGGAAATCTCGCGTCTTTAGCTATTATGGTATCTAATCTTCTGCGGTTTTAAACGCAAATCTAAATTATTTTGTTGTTATTTATAAAATATATTTCTGGTTTCTGTTTCGATATTAAAGATGTCACATTAGTATGAAATATAAGAAAAAAATTTAGTATGATTGGGGGAAGAAGTTAATTGAACTCGAAATCTCGAATGCAATAGTTTTAAAACGAAAACTATTGCAAATATAGCTTCCTTTACCACAGTTTCATTCAATTTTTTTATCTGAATTTATATTAGAAATTCCAACACTAAAACTGTCCATCCAGAAAATTGTGTGCGTCCCAAAACCAATATTCAGAGTATACGCCCAATATACTTTATTAAATTTTTTTAAGATTTTTTTTTGGTTACATGTCTTAAAACGTTTTTAAATACAATTATTGAACTGAATTGGAAATAAAGAACTTAACTGAAATATTTCAGGAAAGAGAATAATTTAAATCACATTACACCAGGGGTGGCTAACTCGCTACACGTGTGCCACAGTGTGACACGAGAGAGTTGTATCAGTGACATTCAAATGTTTACTGAAAACTTAAAATTTTTTTGAAAAGATAATAAATAACAATTCCTTACAATTTTATTGAAGTGGGTTGTCTCAGACAAAAAACCTCAAAATTTAGATCAAAATATGCATGTGAATAAATTTTTTCTGCCACGAACATAATAAAATAAATATCACTCAAAACTAAATAATGTGCGCCTATAATAACGTAATTTTATTAGCATTTGTAAGAGCTAATCCTAATATAGATGACTTGGTAAAAAAAACATTTTAATTCAAAAGCCATATTAAGTAGATACTGAGCGCTTAATAATTATTTTGAATTGATTCTTAATTCATTTATTTGATTCAAGTTACTCATTTTTATTTTGAACCTAACCTAACTGTTTAGCTTGATGGTAAAGAGTTCGCTCTCTATTTTCATTTATTACTTCCTTAATTTTGTATCTAAACTTTTCAAACCTGACATATATATATATATATATATATATATATATATATATATATATATATATATATATATATATATATATATATATATATATATATATATATATATATATAGAATTGCATTATATACTATCTCCGTAAAAATCCAATAATAAACTTATAAGTAACATTTTTTCAATTTTCCATATTTGTTTGTCACAAAAGTTGGAAGAGGCACGCATAACTATTTTTTTTGTGTGAAATAGTGGGCACTCATTCCAAAAAGATTGGCCACCCGCATGATTCTATTCATTCCATTACACTTCTAAATTTCTCTTGTCATTAAACTGCTTATGAAAAAGAATTTTGATACAATTTAATACTGACAATTATAACACCAAATTGTTTTGAATAAACACTGGTGTGCAAAAATTAAGGACGAGACGGTTTTTTCAATATAACTTTGTACAAAAGCTTTCAAAATCAACACATTTAATACCGTAAGATCCTCAATACGTAAGAACATGTGTAATGTAAGCAACACTTACTAAAAGAGAAATCAGAGGGATAAAAAAAAGCTTTATTGAAAAAGTAGCATGGAGCGCAATGCGACTGAAGGCCGAAACATCCCTGTGATGGGTGTCCAGCAAGAAACATCCGGTCTTTAGTAGGGGATATGATCTCCCCTGACTGCTAGGCAGGTTTCACAGCGTCTGCCCATGCTGAGAATGAGGGTGTCAATGAGTTGTTGAGGCATTGCTGCCCATTCGTCTTGCAGTGCCAATCGAAGCTCCCGAATCGTTACTGGTGGTAAGGTACGAGCTGCCAAGCGTCTGCCAAGAAAATCCCAAACATGCTCGATGGGGTTGAGATCTGGAGATCCTGCCGGCCAATCCATACGTTCAATATCATCACTCTCTAAGAGCTGTTCGACAGCTACTGTGCGATGACATGGTGCATTGTCGTCCATGAAAAGGAACTGCAGACCCATAGCGCCTATAAAAAGACGCACATATGGAAGAAGAATCTCGTTACAATAACGGGTCCCGTTGACTGAACCTGCGTCGAAGATGTGAAGGTCTGTACGACTACTAAGCATGATGCCTCCCCAAACGAGAACACCGCGACCTCCATACCTGTCCCTTTCAATGATGTTCGAGGGATGATTGCGGCTTCCCCGCTCTCTCCAGATGAGTATGCGATGAGAATCGCTACTCAAACTGAATCTGCTCTCATCTGTAAAGAGTACTCGTCCCTATTCATTGTCTCTCCAATTCCGGTGTTCCCGGCGCCACAGAGAACCGCCTTCTCCGATGGGCAGGCGTTAAAGGTACACACCGTACAGGGCGTCGTGCAAACAGACCACCGCCGTGCAGTCTTCTGGCCACGGTAAAGCGCGATATCGGTCGTCCAGTCGCCCGTGTCGTGTGTCTAGCGATTTCTCCCGCTGTCTGCCGCCTGTTTCTTCTGGCCTGTAAGACAATGTGCCGGTCATCTGCGGGTGTGGTTCCTCGTGGACGACCACTACTGAACCCCCGGATAGCGGTTCCTGTAGTTTGAAATTGTCTCCAAAGTCGTGAAACGATGCTGTGAGCAATTCCGAACTCTGCAGTCACACTGCGGCCTTCCTCCAGCTTCCCAATGATTCGACCACGGGTAAAAGCATCCAGATGTCGTCTAACACATTGATTATTCGCCATTTCTCACTGAGGCAGCAACTCGGTGTGATTTTAACTGCTATACGGCGTGCAATCTCTTTGCCAGAAATACTGATCTTACACCGACAACATGCTATATACTACTCAGACACTTCCCCATTACGTCTACCTGCATATCTGCGCATGTGCTACCGTACATCACCTTACTTAATCTCCTGATTGGTCTTTCTGTCCGCTCTGCCTCTTTGTTCAGCTGATATGCTAATTTTTCGACTTCGTCCTTAATTTTTGCACACCAGTGTATATATATATATAAAGGTTTCTGACTTACTCCAAACTTATATTTTTATAAAATTAATTGCTGTACAAAATTCGGAATATTCCTTATTTCGTACTCATTGAAGATATTTAATTGTCACTGTAGATCTAGCAAATGAAATCATTGGATTAAAAAAATTAATGAGTCTAAGCTAATGACAAGAAGAAACAGTGAAAAGAAAAAAAAAACCCTGTTTCTTTATATAAGTAGTATGATGGGCAGTTTTTATGTACGTGAACCATGGGTAAGGCAGTAAAAAAGGGTCAGTATCATATAAAGAGTATTATAATGGTTGTAAATTGGACCCTCAAAACAAGAGGAACGCAGGACAGAATACAGTAGACAAGGAAAGAGGAGGGGTTCTTGTCTAGAGCTGCGATAGAACTAGGAAACAAAAGAAAATCCTTCTCTCAATTGTTGTAGAAGTGGCTAGTATGATTCTTTGATGTGACTTTCTTTCATCTTCACAGCTGTCTGAACATAATCATCAGAAAATGGAAAAAAAATAAACGGAAATTTGGAAAAATAATAACATGAAAAAAATAATTGTTTCAAAGTCGAGAAAAAAATGAAAGCTAAAAAAAAAAAAGCATATAATTTATTATTTATGAAGGAGCTATTTACCTTCCATCATTACAAACAGAGTTCTACATCAGTACTTCGCCCTCCATTTGTACACTCTCAAACCTCCCACCCGGAAGAGGTCACTTTCATCATTTTCGAGTTTGGATTCCTGTTTATGGGCCGTTTAATGTGGTGGTAACATTTAGGAATCTCTACCACTCCAACTGGTGTAGATGGATACCACAACTAGCCATTCTGACCGTAGTAGCTGTCTTCAAACTACTCATAAGTATGACCCTATGTGAAGAGGAATCTGAAAGGAAAAAAAAAACGAAACAGAAAAAGTGTTCACTCTAAAACACGAAGGGGGAAAAAACAGGTTTTTGTTGCTAAATGCAGCGGACATTGCAACCAGGTGATGACAGTACAATGTTTCCTATAGGCAGTAGCTGGGTTAAGGCGTTTATTTTATATTGTTGTTTTTTTTTAACCTCTTCGAGTATTCTATCGATATTTTCCTTTGGTGTTGAAATCTTGCAGATCTTCACAATGGTTTTGACAGCCTGAAGTTCAACTTCCTGTTCTTTTTGATCCAAGTGAGCTTTGGAAATTTCATTTACATTAGGTTTATTGCTCATTTCTGGAATTTCGGGACTGGTATGTGTTTCCTCTATCTAACGTCAGAGTGATGAACATTGATTTGCATTTTAAGTTACCTAATTATTTTGTGCTATGCTTTAGAAGAATTATCCATAGTCTAATCACTATCGTAAAACATAATATTTGCATAACTTAGTTAAGTCCATGTGATCTCCTAACTTTTTTTGATCAGTGTATTAATTCATACACACATTGGCCATTGAATTAGAAATCTTTGAGATTTGCATTGGAGTGCGTGCTAGAGGGATGAAGAATGAAAATTTTTTTATAACGTGGGTTACACTTGGCTAGAATGCTAGTAAAAGTATGTACTTTTCACGATGAATGAAATAAAACAGAAATATGACAGTTCTTTCACCATTTGTGAAAAAAGGGCTTATTGTTGGTGCCCGTTTAGCAGCGGCTTCTATTTCGAAGACAAGGTAATCTTATATAAAATGAGACAAAAGATTAAAAAGTATAGAGTGAAAAAATGTGACATTAGACCTAAAATAACTTTAAAAAAGAATCCATAAAAAAGGGAATAAAAGGGAAACCAGGAAAGAATTTTTCCCCAGAGTGTCTATTGGTACAAAGCAATCAACAGCAATTGACCAAGTGAGAGAGATCATGGAGGAATAATTCCTCACAGTTAAACGTTAATAGACAAAACGAACAGATAAAATGAAGAATGAGGACAGAAATAGCCTAAAAAAGGAGGAAAGGTCCCAATAAAAAAGAAACTGTCGGTTAAATGACAAAGTCAACAAGAAGGTAAAATGGGATAAAATATTCCCTAAGCTAAAACACGATTAAAAACAGTAGACCCTCGAAAAGTGGAGAGGGATCAAATTCTACATAAAGGCGTTAATAGACGCAATAAGCATTCAATCCCCGAAGGGCAAATAGTGAGTTGTGAGTGAACATTAACGTCACTCTATTCCGCTACTCGAGGGCTTTTGGCGATTGACCTTGTAATTAAGAACCATGGTTAAGTGACGGATGACACCCCCTCTCCTAACTTTCACACCAATGAGAGGACGCTTGATTATCAGCATATTTAACGTGCGCGGGTCTTCAGAGGTACTAGGCTTGAACTTATGATACGCTGGCCACGAGTCCGTTACCTTGACTTCTAAGCTACCGCGGCGGCCAATGACAAATGTAATTAAAACTAGAGAGAGAACCGCACCAAGGCCTACATCGGAGAATCAAAGCTTTCAGTTATGCCGGTTCCACAGTGACGCACAACCAGTCACCAAATGCAAGGCTCAGTGTCCCCATAGCCTACTTGCAGCACGTAAACGGGGCTCATACCAGGGATCAAAACAGATATGACCCCCGATATGGATCCACAAAGGACTCTGGAACTGTGACATCAGCACCCTGGTACAGCGTTCGTCAGGGGACAAACTCCTGGTTAGCGATTTGCACCAAGAGCTCCGGCTGAAAGCGAAGAACACCTTCCGGTCAAAGGATGGGCCCTCTAGAGGTGAAGTCTTGACACAGCAAGTAAAAGATTTTTGGTGTTATGAAAAAAAATATTAAGTTGGGTGGAAAGGAATATAGTATATTTTCTGTAAATAGCTGTAGAGATCGATATCTCGTTAAGTATCGATAAAACAATTTCAGATTTATGCTCGTTGTAAAGGTGACATTTCGCACTAAAAATACTTTTGCTGTTTTTTGTTCCATTCAATTGTAAGCTAAAGGTGGCTTAACTGGAAAATATACCGAATTTTCTCTTTGTGAACCTTCATGTTTTTCTTTGACAAAGGTGAAAATGCGAGCCACGCGGCTGAAATTGTGAGTGGTGTTTATTGTCCCGATATTGTAACAGACAACTACTTGCAATTTTGGCTTCATTGATTCCGTTCAGGTATGCTCGTCATTGAAAATGTCGATAAAACCACAGAAATAATCAAAGTTGACCGGCATTTTAGTAGTCTTGTCATCGCCCAGGAGCTAAAGATCGAACACAGAATCGTTTCAAATCATTTGCACAAAGTTGGATTCAAAAAGGAGCTTCATATGTATGGGTGACACAATTTAAAACTAAAAACATTATCGATCAATCACAAAATGATCACATTTCTAGCTGCAAAGCCTTAGCCAAACGGAATACAATCGGCCATATTTTTAAACGCATGATAACCAGGGATGAGAAATGGGTCCCATAGAACAACGTTGCCTGAAACCCATCGTGGTCAAAGCGTGGTGAAGCAGCTCAAACGGTGGCCATTTGAGGAAGGTTCTACTGTGCATTTGGTGGGACTGGAAATGTATATAACTCATTATGAATTCTTTCGGTATGGCCAAACACTAAATTCGGATTTCTACTGTTAACTATTGAACCGTTTGAAGCTAATAATGCCCCAGAAACGGCCACATTGGGCAAATAGGAGAGAGACTGTGTTCTATTAGGACAAAGCCAGGTCACACACGTTTATATTGGCTCACCAGAAACTCTAAGCGCTTAATTGGGAAATCTTCATGTATCCACCATAGAGTCTAGACCTGACACCAAGCGATTGACAAGTTTTTTGCATTGCAAAACTTCCTTGAAGATAAAAATTTGGCATCAAGAGAAGATTAATTGTCGATTTTAACAGTTTTTCTCCAATTGTGACCACCACATAGAACAGGCAACACATCTCCCAAAACAAACCACACATTACACACAAAAAACCCACACATCCACAAAACAAACCACACATCACATAAAAAAAACCCACACATCACACAACATATAATGGACAACACAACATATAATGGACAGTACAAAATATAATGGACAGCACAACATATAATGGATAACACAACATATAATGGACAACACAACATATAATGGACAACACAACATATAATGGACAACACATTATATGATGGACAACACAACATATAAGGGACAACACAACATAAAAAACACAAACACACACAACACACAAATGACAACATAGAATAGACAATACAACACAAAATAAACCACACAACACAAGCATACATAACACAAGCACACTCAATATAAACACATACAACACAAGCATACATAACACAAGCACACTCAATATAAACACACACAACACAAAAACACAAAATAAACAACACAACATAAATTTTCAAGATAAAGGTAAATTTCAAGATAAAAATCTATTTTTTTGTAAACCTATTCAAGTCCATTCCAAATTAGTCATCCAGGAAGTAGTTATAAAACTTGGCACAGAGACACAGATATTATCTCAGAAATAAGATCAAACTTGTACTTCTTTATAAATACGAAAAGGTAGATTTTGTCAAATGATGATCAATTGAGACACAAGAGAACTCTCCACTTCTTCCAAAGTTTTAAAAAAACATATTTTAGATAAGTTACTGGATACTCTTAAATCTGACCTGGGAGCAAAATCAACCGCCAAATCCTGAGCTAACATGCAAGATACTTGGACAAAGTTTTGTCAAACACAGAGTATTTTCCTGCAAGATAAGTACTAGCCAAAGAGTCACAAAAACGTTCTGGCATTTGCAAACTATACTAGAAAGCAAAGTCTGAATGGAAAAGAAACATTTTTCTAATACAATATGAAAAGCAAACTTTTTATGCAAGCTGCATGAAAAATACCCTGAAGCTGAATGGACTGATGTCTCTATAATACAAAACAACACTGAGTCTGTTTAACGTAAACTCTCTTTCCAATGTACTGTGGAGCACTTCATGCGGAATTTTGATACAGAAATCCTTTTCCTCTCAATAGGTCTTAAAAACCCCAAGAACAAGATTGATTGTTTCTCTAAAGCTGACATTCTGCTCCGTTCCCAAGCAGCCATGCAGGCTGTGGTTATGAAACATGACAGAGACACAAAGATTATCTCAGAAATAAGACAAATCTTAAACTTTCTTCATACATAAAACAAGACGCACTTGAAAAACACTTGAGGAATAAGACACCCCACAATGTAAATACGCACTTGTGAAATATTCTTCAGTGAAATGCTCCAATGTCGAAATGCAATTACTTGTGAAATATGTAATTACTTGTAAACTATTCTATCCTTATTGAAATATTCTTCATCACTGAAATATATTCAGCAATATCGAATTGAAGTATGTCGTGTACAGTCGAGTTTCATACTTTCAACATTTAAAATCTTGATGTCGTTTTCTATATTAATCAAATTTAAACTCCTAAATTAATGACTGCTAGAGTGAGAAATCAATGTCAAGGAAGTGAGCTGCTGCATGCATTACATATCTACCACTTGTGCTATACTTAAAAACAAAAATATATTTAAAGGATTTAATGTAAATTAAAAAAATTTAGACACACAGGCTGCAAATTTCTTATCTAAATTTAAATAGAATTTAACAACACGGATTTACCTAAAAAGCTATATTTAGTTCTGAATATTTCATATGCATTCCTTACTTTACAAAAATTATTTTCATCACATATAACATCTTATATATGAAAAAGCATCTTATGTTTCAGATCATATATATCATAAGTTACTCAAAAGGGATGACCTCTTCCAAGTCGCACTGAAGAAGGGAGCCAAGTGGCCATGGTCAATAACTTTCATCTGGCGATGTCTGGTCAGAGTTTGAGTCCTTTTTGCACTAAAAACAGTCGTGTAGAGGGTCGTGGTGTGGATGTTTGAAGAGGGAGAGCGTAATTCCTACAGTGTCATGTTAATAAAAAAATTATCAGAATATTTAATAATACAAAATATATTATTTTGAACTTTCAACGGTTGTTTTTACCAACTGATACTCATTATCAATTTCAAGAGAAAAAAATCAAAAAACGGAAACTGGGATTACGGAACGAAAAAAATGTTACTCAATAATTTGCTTAAATTCCCCCCTTTTATGTCAAGTAACTCCTAAATCCATGATTTTTAATCACCTACAAAACGATATACTTCAATTTGAAATTACTGTCCTAATTTAGATAGTATTATAAAGTTAATTAAACCACTTGTCATGTTTTTTCTTGGCATATAATTTATCTCTTATGAAGGAGCTATTTACTTTCAATCATTACGACCAGTTCAACATGAGTACTTCGTCGTTCTTTTGTACACACTCAATCCTCTCTCCCGGAAGAGGTCACTTTCATCATTTTCGAGTTTGGATTCCTGTTTATGGGCCGTTTAATGTGGTGGTAACATTTAGGAATCTCTACCGCTCCAACTGTTGTAGATGGATACTACAACTAGCCATTCTGACCGTAGTAGCTGTCTTCAAACTACTCATAAGTATGATCCTATGTGAAGAGGAATCTGAAAGGAAAAAAAAAAAAACGAAACAGAAAAAGTGTTCACTCTAAAACACGAAGGGGGAAAAAACAGGTTTTTGTTGTTAAATGCAGCGGACATTGCAATCAGGTGATGACAGTACAATGTTTCCTATAGGCAGTAGCTGGGTTAAGGCGTTTATTTTATATTGTTGTTTTTTTTAACCTCTTCGAGTATTCTATCGATATTTTCCTTTGGTGTTGAAATCTTGCAGATCTTCACAATGGTTTTGACAGCCTGAAGTTCAACTTCCTGTTCTTTTTGATCCAAGTGAGCTTTGGAAATTTCATTTACATTAGGTTTATTGCTCATTTCTGGAATTTCGGGACTGGTATGTGTTTCCTCTATCTAACGTCAGAGTGATGAACATTGATTTGCATTTTAAGTTACCTAATTATTTTGTGCTATGCTTTAGAAGAATTATCCATAGTCTAATCACTATCGTAAAACATAATATTTGCATAACTTAGTTAAGTCCATGTGATCTCCTAACTTTTTTTGATCAGTGTATTAATTCATACACACATTGGCCATTGAATTAGAAATCTTTGAGATTTGCATTGGAGTGCGTGCTAGAGGGATGAAGAATGAAAATTTTTTTATAACGTGGGTTACACTTGGCTAGAATGCTAGTAAAAGTATGTACTTTTCGCGATGAATGAAATAAAACAGAAATATGACAGTTCTTTCACCATTTGTGAAAAAATGGCTTATTGTTGGTCCCGTTTAGCAGCGGCTTCTATTTCGAAGACAAGGTAATTTTATATACAATGAGACAAAAGATTAAAAAGTATAGAGTGAAAAAATGTGACATTAGACCTAAAATAACTTTAAAAAAGGATCCATAAAAAAGGGAATAAAAGGGAAACCAGGAAAAGATTTTTTTCCCCCAGAGTGTCTATTGGTACAAAGCAATCAACAGCATTTGACCAAGTGAGAGAGAGTATATGGAGGAATAATTCCTCACAGTTAAACGTTAATAGACAAAACGAACAGATAAAATGAAGAATGAGGACAGAAATAGCCTAAAAAAAGAGGAAAGGTCCCAATAAAAAAGAAACTGTCGGTTAAATGACAAAGTCAACAAGAAGGTAAAATGGGATAAAATATTCCCTAAGCTAAAACACGATTAAAAACAGTAGACCCTCGAAAAGTGGAGCGGGATCAAATTCTACATAAAGGCGTTAATAGACGCAATAAGCATTCAATCCCCGAAGGGCAAATAGTGAGTTGTGAGTGAACATTAACATCACCCTATTCCGCTACTCGTGGGTATTTGGCGATGGACCTTGTAATTAAGAACCATGGTTAAGTGACGAGGATGACACCCCCTCTCCTAACTTTCACACCAATGAGAGGACGCTTGATTATCAGCATATTTAACGTGCGCGGGTCTTCAGAGGTACTAGGCTTGAACTTATGATACGCTGGCCACGAGTCCGTTACCTTGACTTCTAAGCTACCGCGGCGGCCAATGACAAATGTAATTAAAACTAGAGAGAGAACCGCACCAAGGCCTACATCGGAGAATCAAAGCTTTCAGTTATGCCGGTTCCACAGGGACGCACAACCAGTCACCAAATGCAAGGCTCAGTGTCCCCATAACCTACTTGCAGCACGTAAACGGGGCTCATACCAGGGATCAAAACAGATATGACCCCCGATATGGATCCACAAAGGACTCTGGAACTGTGACATCAGCACCCTGGTACAGCGTTCGTCAGGGGACAAACTCCTGGGTAGCGATTTGCACCAAGAGCTCCGGCAGAAAGCGAAGAACTCCTTCCGGTCAAAGGATGGGCCCTCTAGAGGTGAAATCTTGACACAGCAAGTAAAAGATTTCTGGTGTTATGAAAAAAAAAATATTAAGTTCGGTGGAAAGGAATATATTATATTTTCTGTAAAGAGCTGTAGAGAACAATATCTCGTTAAGTATCGATAAAACAATTTCAGATTTATGCTCGTTGTAAAGGTGACATTTCGCACTAAAAACTACTTTTGCTGTTTTTTGTTCCATTCGATTGTAAGCTAAAGGTGGCTTAACTGGAAAATATACCGAATTTTCTCTTTGTGAACCTTCATGTTTTTCTTTGACAAAGGTGAAAATGCGAGCCACGCGGCTGAAATTGTGAGTGGTGTTTATTGTCCCGATATTGTAACAGACAACTACTTGCAATTTTGGCTTCATTGATTCCGTTCAGATATGCTCGTCATTGAAAATGTCGATAAAACCACAGAAATAATCAAAGTTGACCGGCATTTTAGTAGTCTTGTCATCGCCCAGGAGCTAAAGATCGAACACAGAATCGTTTCAAATCATTTGCACAAAGTTGGATTCAAAAAGGAGCTTCATATGTATGGGTGACACAATTTAAAACTAAAAACATTATCGATCAATCACAAAAAGATCACATTTCTAGCTGCAAAGCCTTAGCCAAACGGAATACAATCGGCCATATTTTTAAACGCATGATAACCAGGGATGAGAAATGGGTCCCATAGAACAACGTTGCCTGAAACCCATCGTGGTCAAAGCGTGGTGAAGCAGCTCAAACGGTGGCCATTTGAGGAAGGTTCTACTGTGCATTTGGTGGGACTGGAAATGTATATAACTCATTATGAATTCTTTCGGTATGGCCAAACACTAAATTCGGATTTCTACTGTTAACTATTGAACCGTTTGAAGCTAATAATGCCCCAGAAACGGTCACATTGGGCAAATAGGAGAGAGACTGTGTTCTATTAGGACAAAGCCAGGTCACAAACGTTTATATTGACTCACGAGAAACTCTAAGAGCTTAATTGGGGAAATTTCATGTATTCACCATAGAGTCTAGACCTGACACCAAGCGATTGACAAGTTTTTTGCATTGCAAAACTTCCTTGAAGATAAAAATTTGGCATCAAGAGAAGATTAATTGTCGATTTTAACAGTTTTTCTCCAATTGTGACCACCACATAGAACAGGCAACACATCTCCCAAAACAAACCACACATTACACACAAAAAACCCACACATCCACAAAACAAACCACACATCACATAAAAAAAAACCACACATCACACAACATATAATGGACAACACAACATATAATTGACAGCACAACATATTATGGACAGCACAACATATTATGGACAGCTCAACATATAATGGACAACACAACATATAATGGACAACACACAACATATAAGGGACAACACAACATAAAAACACAAACACACACAACACACAAATGACAACATAGAATAGACAATACAACACACACAAAATAAACAACACAACACAAGCATACATAACACAAGCACACTCAATATAATTACACACAACACAAAAACACAAAATAAACAACACAACATAAATTTTCAAGATAAAGTTAAATTTCAAGATAAAAATCTATTTTTTTGTAAACCTATTCAAGTCCATTCCAAATTAGTCATCCAGGAAGTAGTTATAAAACTTGGCACAGAGACACAGATATTATCTCAGAAATAAGATCAAACTTGTACTTCTTTATAAATACCAAAAGGTAGATTTTGTCAAATGATGATCAATTGAGACACAAGACAACTCTCCACTTCTTCCAAAGTTTTAAAAAAACATGTTTTATATAAGTTACTGGATACTCTTAAATCTGACCTTGGAGCAAAATCAACCGCCAAATCTTGAGCTAACATGCAAGATACTTGGACAAAGTTTTGTCAAACACAGAGTATTTTCCTGCAAGATAAGTACTAGCCAAAGAGTCACAAAAACGTTCTGGCATTAGCAAACTATACTAGAAAGCAAAGTCTGAATGGAAAAGAAACATTTTTCTGATACAATATGAAAAGCAAACTTTTTATGCAAGTTACATGAAAAATACCCTGAAGCTGAATGGACTGGTGTCTTTATAATACAAAACAACACTGAGGCTGTTTACAGTAAACTCTCTTTCCAATGTACTGTGGAGCACTTCATGCAGAATTTTCATACAGAAATCCTTTTCCTCTCAATAGGTCTTAAAAACCCCAAGAACAAGATTGATTGTTTCTCTAAAGCTGTAATTCTGCTCCGTTCCCAAGCAGCCATGCAGGCTGTGGTTATGAAACATGACAGAGACACAAAGATTATCTCAGAAATAAGACAAATCTTAAACTTTCTTCATACATACAACAAGACGCACTTGAGAAACACTTGAGGAATATGACATCCCACAATGTAAATACGCACTCTAGTGAAATATTGTTGAGTGAAATGCTCAAATGTCGAAACGCAATTACTTGTAAACTATTCTATTCCTATTGAAAGATTCTTCTTCACTGATATATTGAACAATATCATATCGAATTTTTTCGGGGACAGTCGATCTTCGCACTATCTTTCAACATTTAAAGTTTTGGGATTGCGTTCTAAATTAATAAAATGAAATACAGTGAGTGAGTATTAACGTCGCACTGTTCAGCTACACAAAGGCTTTTGGCGGTGACTTTGTTATTTTGAACCACGATCAAGGGAGGAGGACAACACCTAAGCTGACACCCCATCTCCTAAGTACTACATCACACC
This sequence comes from Trichonephila clavipes, assembly GCA_019973935.1. Classification (NCBI taxonomy): domain Eukaryota; kingdom Metazoa; phylum Arthropoda; class Arachnida; order Araneae; family Nephilidae; genus Trichonephila; species Trichonephila clavipes. The sequence continues at coordinate 109,239 of BMAU01017914.1, forward strand.
ACGGGAGGACGTTTGAACTCTTGATAGATTTAACGTGCATTTCCCCAATACAGCGGGTCATTAGTGTTACTGGGCTCGAACTCGTGACATGCCTGCCGCGATCCGATACCTTGACCACTTGGCTACCACGGTCACCTTCTACAGTGAGAAATCATTCTGAAAGACGTGAGTTGCTGTATACATTACATAATCAGTTTCATATCTACCGCTTGTGTCATATTTAAAAACAAAAACATGCTTAAAGGATTTAATTTTAATAGAAAAAATTAAGGTACACATGCTGTAAATTTGTTACCTTAATTTAAATAGTATAATTTAAATAGTATTTAACAATGCGGATTTCCCTAAAAAGTTTTTTTGTTCTATATATATATATTTCATACGCATTTTTTAATTTACAAAAAACTTCATCGTATATAACATCTTATGTATGAAAAAAAAAACGTCTTATGTTTCTGATCAGTTATAGTATACATATAAATCACAATTTACTCACAGGGGATGTGTGTGTGTGTGATCTCTTCTAAGTCTCATTGAAGAAGTGAGTCAAGTGGCCCCATGGTCAATAATTCGCTGCTGACGATGTCTGTTAGCACTAAAAACTGCCGTGTAGAGGGTAAGAGACATGATCTTTGTCAAATGTTTGAAGAGTGAGAGCGTAGCTTCTATATTGTAACGTTAATAAAAAAAATTATATCAGAATATTTAATAATACAAAATATCCTATTTTTAACTTTTAATGGTTATTTTTACCAACTGATGCTCATTATCAATTTAAACGAAATTTTTTTAAAAAAAATACGTAAATTGGGATTACAAAACGAAGATAATATTACTCAGTAATTTTCTTAATTTACCTCGGTTTATGTCAAGTAACAATTAAATCTATGATTTTTAAACACTTCCAAAAAGAAATACTTCAATTTGAAATTACCATCCTAATTCAGAAATGGCATTACAAAGCCTTTTACTGGTATATAATTTTAATTAACTAAACCACTAGTCATTTGTGTTCGAATGCATAAGAAGGAAAGCATTATAGGAAGTATACTTCTTTTCAATTAAGTCTACTAAGAAATATATTTAAAAAGAAGTTACATTTTCAATAAAGATATGAGTTTTTAAGAGTAAAGTAGAAAAAATTTACCATAAAATCAAAAAAAAATTCAAAAGAGAAAAAGTTACAGAATAAAGTTAAATGATTTATAGATTATCTTAAAACTTAGTATGCATATACATGTATGGTTTCTAAATAGCTTTTCTTGGCATATCAAAAAGTAGCGATTTTATATTTAAATAATTTTCATACAAATGTGAATGTGTTGAAATTTATATAAATAAATTAATTTACACAAATATAACGCGGTTAATTTCCTTTAGAGTTAGTAACTGTGCAGTCAAATTTGAAAAGCTGAAATGAGAATTATGAAAAATTAAAGGTTACCCTTGTGAACAAAAATATGGTGCTGATGTTAATCTTAAAAAATAATTAATCCGTTAACCGGTCATTTATTTTTACCCAAAATGTTAAAAATGGCACATTTTTATTGTGTTTACACCATACTTAATAAAATAAGAAAATGGAAGAATTTTATTGTAATTTTAAATTTGTAAGTTTTTACATCATTTTTTATTTTACAAATGTGGAACATAAAAAGTAATTAATGTTGACGTATCTAGAATGGGCCCTGTATCCATACTCCTTAGGGGACCTTTCTAGGAGCCCTTTAACATTTGGAGACTTTTTTCTTATACGTTTTGGGGCCCCCAAAGCTTGGGGTCCCCGTATCATTGATACAGGCGTACCTACTCCCCTGATGCTTAATTTTTCTTAGTACAGTCTGCATGACATGAAAAGAATTTTTTTTCATATATCTTAGAAAATTTTTTATCTTAATACTTTCTCAAATGGTTGAGAATAATCTAAATAATCAGCAAACAGTTCTGAATTCGTATCCAAATTTAATTCATAATTTCACAAAAATATGTTTTCATTATTTGTGTTAAATGTAACTTCAAAAATGGCCGTTCTGAAAGCAAAATCATTGCTTACAGTAGAGCACAATTTTAAGGATCTAAATTCTTCTATTCATCAAAGAGAAAAATTCCTATCTTAATCACAAAAAAATACCAGATAAGTATTTCAGAACCACAGTCAAACTGCATCTCTCTCTCTTTTCAAAACTCTAGCCTTAAATAATATCACCATAAGAATTAAAAATGCGAGCAAATCAAAGAAAGAAAGAGAAAAAAAGGAATAGGTTAAGGGGTTATGAGTTAAAATAAAGAAAGTTTTAAGTTCATAACAGTACAAGCAAATACTTTTATGTTCTCCAAAAATGAAAACATATACGAAATCAAATGTCATTTGTGTGTTAATATTCAAAACGTTTTTTCCTTATAACTGAATTGGTGCAACTGATTATTACACCTTTTTTTTTATCTCATCTACATTATTTTGTTACACTGAAGATGGGCATGCTAATGCATTTGAAAGCAAGACTATTCCATTAAGTAAATTGTGTATCATCCAAATAAACCTTTGAAACTTTACAATCTAAAAACGCTACTACAGGAAAGTCATTACAAGCTTCGGCCATTTTTAAAAAAAAAATGAAATAATTGCACTATAATTTTAAACGAAGTAGAAAAGAACAAGTAAGCAAAAATGTATTTACTTTTTTTGTGGAAACCCAATCGGAGAAATATGATTATCAGTACTTGAATAAGTAGAATACGAGGAAATTAGAAATGGCTGGAAAAGAAGCAAAAAAGATAAAATATTTAATGTGGAATCTGAAAAAAATGAAAATAAATAAATAAATAAAAGTAACTGTAAGAAATTTTAAAATTTTCGAATTTCGAAAAAAGAAAGTATTATCAGGATGTAAAAAGATTGATGGTAAAAATGTTATGGAAGCTTAGGAATCCGATTCCTCGAATGCATCGTTAATATATTCAGTTAACTCGAATATATTGAAAATAATTCGAATAATTTTCTATATATCCAAAAATTACGAGTTTCGTTAAGGAATTTCATCGAACAAGAAACATTTAAAAGTGCATTAATTAAAAATAAAATTGAAATAAAATAAAGTTCAAAATAGCAATTCCACTTGCAGGAGAAATGTAATTATTTCTGATGGATTAATTATTCTGACCACGCAAATTTGTACCTTACGATCCGCAATAAAAAATACGGTAGTCAAATTTCTTAACCTCTCTATAAAATGTTTTCATTTTGCTACCACACTTATCACATTTCATAACGGCTGAAATAAGCGAAATCTTACATTATAATTAAACAAATAAGAAGAAAGAATTAAATTAAGTAGAATAAAAAAAGAATAAGAATTAAAAAAAAGCTATTTGAAAACAAAATGGGCAGAAAGTGCGAATTCGGTAATCCTTTTCAACCATACAAATTTAAAAGGTTAGCTTTTAATATTATTCTAAAAAAATATCCTAATACTTACCGATAATGTTCGAAATATCCATGTTCTAATAAATGACAGAAGACGAAAGCTGCAATCTAGACAACGCAAAGTTGGGAAATGTTTAAGTTAGTGAAAAAAAATAGAATTAAAATCGTTTGGAATTAATATCGATAACGCCATAAATATAAATAAATAAAAAATTAATAATATGAATACTGTAATAATAATTATAAATAGTAAAATAATATACATAAAAATAAATAATAAAAAGACAAATGTCAAAAAAATAAATTAAATCACAAAAAAACAAAAAACAAATTTGCTACAAAAAAATTAAAATTAAAAACAACTTTTATAAATATAAAAAAGTAAAGTTTGATAAGTAAAATAATGATGGCCGCCACACAGAATCAACATTAAAAATCGAAGTAACCATATTAAAATGTTATCGCCCAACTTGGCGAGTATCAACAAGATTTTTTTTTGGCGCGTATCGTACTGATATCAGATTTTCGATGACAATTATAAAAAAAAAATGCAACAAATAAACAACTGATCGTTCTAAAGTCAACTTTAATTTATTACGAGTACTCCAAAACACAAATAAACGTGAGACATTCTTAGAAATGGAATTCTGCTATTAATATTTCTTGTTTATAAGAATACTCAGCATTCAGTAATGGAATCTTCAATCAAATGCCTTATAAACCAACCAAAATTTAAAAATAATCAAAATTATGATGTATAATATTTCAAATTTCTTATCTTTAGTAGTTTTTTCATTCTTTCAAATGAGTTAAATTATCAAAAAAAAAAAATCAATTCATACTATAAAAAATATTCATCTGCATCGTAATGACGCTAATGGAAGCATATCTTTTTTGGAATAATTGTATAGATTTTTGAAAATTTTATTTTTAGACAACTCCTATAAAAAATAATGCTTTTAACACAAGCAACATTCTAAACTTGCCAGGAATAATTTAAAAATTACCCACAATTAGTGTTAGAATTGCGTTCGAATCTGGCGCTATCCAGAAATACTGTTATTTTTACATGGCAGTCGGATTATCGACATATAAACAGTAATTCCTCCAAGTAGTCATCTATATATATAAAGGAGAAAAGCGACTCACTCACTCACTGACTAATCACAATATCTCCGGAACTATTAAACCTACAGACTTGAAATTTGGTAGGTAGGTTCCCTTCATGGAGTAGACGTCAGCTAAGAACGGATTTTGCAAAGTTCGAACCCCAAGGGGCGTTACGGGGGGTTATAGGGCGTTATAGATAATTAATTCCATTACTAAACTATTAGATGTACAGTTGTGAAACTTAGTATACAGATTTCTTTCATAAAGTAGAGATTCCCTACATAAAGATTTTTACGAAAATCGAACTTCAAGGGGCGTTGAGGGCGCTTAAGGGGCGTTATACATAATTATTTCCATTTTTAACCTATTAGACGTACAGTCTTGAAATTTGGTAAGCGGATTTCTTTAATAGAGTACAGATCCACCGCAAAATGGGTTTTGTCAAAATCGATTCCAAGTGGCGTTGTAAAGAATTAAGAGGCGTTATAGGCAATTAATTCCTTTTTTTAAACTATTAGACGTAAAATCTTGAAATTGAGTAAGCAGATTCCATTCATTGAGTAGAGAACCGCTATAAGATGGGTGTTATAGAAAAATTCCTGTTTTTGATTTTAACCCATTTAATTGAAATTTGTTGAGCACGTTTCTTTAATTGAATAGAGTTCCTCTAAGAATGGATTTTACGGAAATCAACTCCAGGGGGAAGCGGGGAGAGTTATTGGGGCGTATTGATAGACAAAATTCCCGTTTTCGAACAGCTAAGACTATAATAATAAAATTTGGTTTGCATGCTTCTTTTGTTGAATCAGAATCCGCTAAGAATGCTCTCAACGAGGTATTAATGATAAAAATTCCGTTTTTGCTCTGTTAGATTTAGACTTGAAATTTAGCACGCATATTTATTTTATGGAGTAGAGATCCACTAAAAGTTGCTTTGGGGGAAATCCACTTGATTATTAGGTTAAGTGAGTGCAAAAAATCTTTCTACTTCTATTGTAGATATAAATAGAAATTAGATATTATAATTTATATTCTTTTTATATCAAGGGGCGAGAGTGTAACAGCTATAAATATATTTTTCAATACAATTGAATTCTTAATGCTAGATATCAATAATTCATATACTATATGTAAACAGTATACTTTTATACAACATAGTGAAATACCCAGTGAAGCGGATGGGTAACGACTAGTTCAACTGTATAAACAAAACGTATATTATATTCCAATGAGGAGGGAAAAAACGTCTGCGCTGTCAGTATATTTTTTCTCGCCTGCTATTGAACAAAATAACGCTTGTGCAGAAAGTAGATTATGTTGTGTAATTAGTCTAAGTCGACAAACAATACTCAATTTAGAAAAATAGATTCTGTTCTATCGTATGGCTATTACGATCCTCGCAGTTTTATGAGATATTAAAAGAAATCCAAATTTTTTATTCGGTATTTGTTGTTTTTATTTCAACTTCTAATTACAGTTGAATACCATAAGAAGTCAATGAAGTCGTTAGTATTAAGATATTTTGAATTTCTATACAGTTTAGAATTAGAGTGTGTAATTGTATGTAAATGATTTTAAACTTTTTTTTTAAATATTACAAAAAAAATTCGGTAAAATTTTACCTTGGTCATACTAAAATGAGAAATTAATAGTTACTTAAATTAATCCTTGTTTATGGTATATTTCAATCAGAATAGAATTATTGAATATTTTTCCCTTTCCAAAATCATTAAAATTTGGAATTTTTTTGACTAAGCAAACATTTTTTGAAAAACACTATCAATTTTTCCGACAATATTTTTATGTAGGGGTTTTCGAACTTTTTCAGCTCACGGAGCCCGTAGGACAATAAGGTGTTCTGGGGGAACCCCATTCTCACTGGCGTAGCTAGTCCTGAGTGGGCCCTGCATGAAAAATTTCTTGGGGCCCTTTTAGGGCCTAGTTAATGTTTTACGATATTTGTTTACACATTTTGGGGCCCTTGTAGCTCGGGGGCCCCGTATCATTGATACGGTGGTAGCTACTACCCTACACATTCTATATATACACCCTTAGAAGGATAAATCTTAATATAATATTTAAAGTAGATAAAAATATATTTTAGGGGCTTTATATAAAAACACGCAAAAACAAAAAAAGTATTATATTTGTTTGAAAATATTAGCCTAGTGGTTAGAGAATCAGACTCCAGACTGAAAGTCCTGGGTTTGATGTCCGATGCCACCAAATACCCTCCGAGTAAACACGGAATACGTGCTTGTTAAATCAGTGGGTCCGAAGTCTTGTGGGCTGAGTCACGAGCGCAAGGAACTGGAGAATATTTCCCTCCCCTTCAGTTCCATGCAGAAATTGTGGAGGGGGAGATATGTGGTGTCGCCATCTATCGTCCCTTCGGGAAATTTCACCGAGCTAAATCGTACTGTCACCTGTATGGTGCTCAAGGCCAACGACAGGCGTACTTCTAGCCCCTTGCCACGATGAATTTCGTGGGCCTTGATCTGACTACGTCAGACAGGTGGCAATAGAAAAAACAACATTAATTTGCGATTTAAATGTCACCTACTCATGCTGTATGTTTAGTAACTGGGATTCGTGGTTGCATTTTTTTAAACAAAATGTCGAAATCTAGATCTATAGAAATTATCTGCAGTCGCATTTCACAATTTCTGCTTTTAATTAGTTTTATATTTTGTTTTTGTAGCCACTCTCGTCTAGACATATTTTTTCACTTAATAACATTGTTCTAAAGGGCATAAAAATGTTTATAAATGAGTGAGATTATTTTTTAAAAAATTATTAATTTACTGTAAGTAACAAACAAAATGCATTCTGACGTAATAAAAAATAAAATAAACATTTACACTGTTACAATACACTTATAAATGTATCGGTCTATACAAGGGATGGGCGGACTTTTCATGCGTACGGGCTACTTCTAATGTTTCTCAAATGTTGCGGTCCCCCCCCTGTGCGTAGGTGTGATCATTCTGTATTAAAATTGAATGTTTTCTTTTCTTAACAGTTGTTTTCGACATTGTACCCGATTTTTAAAATATGTCAGATTACCATGTTTACTACGAAAACGCATGAAAACACGAAAATTTTCATGTTGTATCCCTGAACAACTGTGAGCGACTGCTAGACCGTGGTCGTATTCAATATAGCGAGCAGAGAACATACGAGAACCGATTAATCTGAAACCGACGATGTACTTAATTTTTTCTCTGCCAAGTCAGGCCGCATTGCGGGACTTGACGTCAACACAAGAACCCTATCCCATGAAAGCGCGGGATGAGGGATGTTGTTTCAATAGCCAATGCCCAACTATCACGGGAAAAGCTATTTTCACATTAATTCTCCCCTTTAGTCGGTATGTGGGGAAAAATTCCTTGAGAGGTTGACATCACTGTGACCGTTTTTTCCCCCTGCATTGGCAGTGAATGTGCTAAGCGTCATCGAGCGCTTCCTATATCGTCTACACATTTATCGAATCACTTGCTTAAGTAAACACAGTCGCATTGATTAAGAAAAGCCGATTCTTCATTCTAGTTGTTCCATAAATATGTTTCCTTTGGTATGCGGTTCTTAGGCTCTAGTAAAGACTGCCCCCCCAAAAAAATGCCTTGGAGGTCCACCGGTCGATCGTGGTTATTGCCCATTCCGGGTCTATGCAGTGTATTTTTTTTTTATAATTAATTTAACAATACTAAGTTAAGAGCAAGTTTCATAACTACCAGTGACCTCGTGATTTTGTATTAAAACTTACCTTGGTAATTTGCACAGTTTATAATTAATACCTTAATTGCCGAATAAAAGTTAAGCGATTTGCACTCCAGTGCCACCGTTTTTCACGTAAATGTCCATATGTGATGTTTTTTTTAGGGGGGCGGATAAAAGGAAAACATATGCAAAAATCCTCTGAAATAAGTAAATCCTTCGCAAAAACCCTGTCAAGGTCCTTTTATTGCATTCCAAACCCTTGGAATAATTTTACGGACAGAAGTGCACAGAAAAGATCATACTTCGGAAAGACGTATATATACGTCCGGGGAAATTAACGCTTTGGTTGAGCGAGACATTTATGTACACCAGTAGCACTTAAGGTATCCGACTACCCTAAAATCATGATTTTTTTCAAAAATTGACAAATTTTGTTTATGATTTTATTTTATATCCCATCATATAAGCTTAATAAAAATACCAAGTTTCTTATTTTCCATTCACTAGAACAAAAATTACAAGTGTTTTAGTAAAAGCAGATGCCATAACTTTACACAAGATGACAAACTTTAAAATGCGTTTTACTCGAAATGTGTTTTTGCGAAAAGTTCAAACAGGGACAGCGATAGCTCAAAAAGTTTTGAAAATAATTTGCTGAAATTTTTTGTGTATGTTATGTATAACAGTAGAAGTGTTTTGATCTTCAGATTTATCAATCGCTGCTTTATTTTAAAATTTACAGTCCTTTATGTGAATATAATCACTTTCTTTTTAAGCAATTTCGTATAATCACTAAGATAAAGTGCTCTAGGATTTGTAAAAATTGAAATATCTCTTATCCTGAAGGTCATTTCAAACACGAATAATAAAGTAACACATCAAAATTGAAAAATTGAGAATTTTCTCATAAAAATTTTGTACAGAGCGGGCCCCGTTTATGTAATTTTTTGTACATTTTTACCAGTTTTTTCCCATTTTAATAATAATAAATTTTTTTCTGCTTTCAATTTTAAAATTTTTTCCTTAAAATATACTAAATAAATCTAAAAATCACAAAAAGATCCTCATATTTCCATTTTTTCAAAAAAAAGTTGTCGCAAGTAGTCGGATACCTTAAGAGGCTTAATTCGCATGTTAGATTTAGTGTCAAACTATAGTGTTATTGAATTCAATACATTGTTATTGCATGGAGGGGGGATGCAATGAAACTTATGATTGAATATTGGGTCGCGAATATTGAAAGTTTGAGAAGCACTGTTGTAGGTTTAATAGTTCTATAACACCCTTTAAGCCAAGGATCAATTTTCGCATAACTCCTTTTGTAGCGTAACTCTGTTCCACCAAAGAATATTTGTTTTCCAATAAATGCATTGTGGCCGGGGTAACCTAGTGGTCTTGATCGCAAGCTTGTGGCCGGAGTGTCATGAGTTCGAATCTTTGTGACATTAAAAACCCAGTGAGTAGAATACGCGTTAAGCTTATACACGTTAAATCTGTCGTGTTTCAAATCCTACTCGTTGGCGTGGTGTGGTAGTTTAGAGAGGAGTGCCAACTCAGATGTCATACTTGTCGTCTTGCGTCGTTCACTAATCTTCTAGTGAAAATTCTCGTGATTACGTTGTTTGATTATAAATTGGCTTCCTATGAAAGAATCATGATTTATGCTAATGCGAGTTGCTATTGAAAGTCAAGTGAAGAGAGATAGGAGTCGATTGTCGTCAGGCTGATACTGAAGTTAGAGTTATAATAATTGAAGCTACCAAAATTTAAGTAAGGACATCTTACGTTTCACGGAACAGGATATTTCGTCAAGTCAGGACGAGTAGCATTGCGTCGGATTTTATCGACAAAGCTAAGTTATTTTATTCATTCCTACTATTAGGTCACACTTTCTATTTATTTATTTATTTATCTTGGTGGATTTTTCTATCATTAATAAAATACATTTTAAAGCGCTCAATTCAGCTGACATTTTATATACAGGATTATTTTGCATGACAATACAATAATTTAGCTATAATTAATAAAAATTAATTGAGTAGAACTAATTATTTATGGAATCACAAATACAACCCCGTTGGAATCATTTTTGGTGACTTGAGTCAAAACTGAAAAGGTTTTTTTCTCACGATTTTAAGCATTCGGTTGAACTGAAATTTTATATACACGATTGCTTTGGATGACATTACGATACTTTAATGATAATTAATACAAATTAATTACCACTTAATGTTGTGATTATGTCCTATGTATATACATATTTATATTAATTGTAACTATTTAATAAAAAGTAGCTAAAAGAACATTTTTCTTTCTCGATCGAAGTAGGAATTGACTAGGCCGTGAGTAGCCTAGTGGTTAGAGCACAGGACTCCGGACCGGAAGGCCTGGGTTCGATGCCCGTACCGTCAAATACCCACCGAGTACACACGGAGTACGTGCTCGTTAAATCAGTGGGTTCGAAAGTCTTGTTAGCTGAATCACGAGTGGAACTGGAGAAAATTTCCCTCCACTTTAGTTCCATGCCTAAATTGTGGAGGTGGAGATAGATGGTGTCACCATCTATATCGTTCATAATAAATATAACTACTTCAAAGAGACACCAAGTATGCTTAACCCTTTATCTACCGACAGTACTTATAAGTACCACTCACTTTAAAGTCACATAGAATAACCATTTTTACGAATGACGATATTTAGCAGGAAAATTCTTTTAAATCCACTCTTCCAAAATATATGGAATCACGGGTCCGTGAAGAGTATTTTAGCGGCGAAGGCGAATAGTTTTATAGCATAAATTGTGTTTTCAGCTGACGGCGTTTTCAGCGGATTGCGAAGATAGTCATTTTCGTTCCAAAAAATAGTTAATGTCAAAAGTTGTGTCTTATTTTTTGTATGTTAATGAAGACACAAGGAAACGATTTGAATATTTATTTAAGGGCACAGTGTCTATAATTAATTTTACAGTTGAATATCTTTAATTAATTAATTAGCTCTAATGGATTAAATTTCCCAAAATTGAATATTTTTTTTATGTGAAGGGTGTTTTTTTAGAGGTATAGAACTTTTTAAATTGAAATAAAACAACGATGTATTATTCGATTGACATGAATTTTTTTTATTCGAAAGATAATCTTGTGGCATTACATTTTAAATATGATTTCTGGCATAGGACTGTAACGGCTGGCTCGGATGTAGTCCAATCTGGACGTCCAATTTTCGATGACTTTTTCCAACATTTGTGGCCGTATATCGGCAATAACACGACGAATGTTGTCTTCCAAATAGTCAAGCGTTTGTGGCTTATCCGCATAGACCAATGACTTTACATAGCCCCACAGAAAATAGTCTTGCGGTGTTAAATCACAAGATCTTGGAGGCCAATTCACAGGTCCATAACGTAAAATTAGACGGTCACCAAACGTGTCTTTGAATCAATCGATTGTGGCACGAGCTGTGTGACATGTTGTGCCGTCTTGTTGGAACCACAGCTCCTAGACATCATGATTGTTCAATTCAGAAATGAAAAAGTTAGTAATCATGGCTCTATACCGATCACCATTGACTGTAACGTTGTGGCCTTCATCGTTTTTGAAGAAGGATTCCACCAGTCCATAAAGCGCACCAAACAGTTTTTCTGGATGTAACGGTGTTTCGACATACACTTGCGGATTAGCTTCACTCCAAATGCGACAGTTTTGTTTGTTGACGTAGCCATTCAACCAGAAGTGCGCTTCATCGCTAAACAAAATTCGCTTATGAAAATCGGGAACAACTTCAATCTCGTTTTGGGCCCATTCGATGAATCTACTCCTTGCTTGATCATATTTAAAATGTAATGCCACAAGATTATCTTTCGAATAAAAAAAAATTCATGTCAATCGAATAATACATCGTTGTTTTATTGCAATTTAAAATTCTATACCTTTAAAAAAACTGCCTTGATATCTCTTAATTTTCAATGTAGGAATTCAAAAAAAAATATTGCATAATCATAAATCATAATGCGGTAGATAAAGGGTTAAACAAGTTGTAAGTCCTTATTTATAACTATCTCAGTTATTAGACGTCTTTTATCTTAGATAGTATACTAGCTGAGACACGGCCATGCTTAGATGTGGCTTTGTTGTAATACGTTTATTTAGTATTTCTCCAAACTATTCAATGCAGTAAAATTAATCTTCGCTTACAATTTTGGAGAGACGATGTTAAGCATAAAACAACATTATTTTTTTCATTTTGCATTTTATTCACCTCTTATTTGAATATAGTAAAATGCATGAATTACTTACGAAGTTGTTGAAGATTTAATTTTATAAATGAGTAACGATGATTTTTAGCATTTTTTAATATTATGCTAACCATTTCAAATTATAACAATAAATAATTTTAATAAAATTAATAACTATTCGGGGTGCACAATATTTTTCAGTAACCTCTCTTTTGCTAACTCAAATAGATTTGACGGTTTCCCCACACGTGAGCATGCAACAAAGAGTTGACCATGCAGGAAACATGAATTTTCTATGTCCAAGCCCTAAATGAACATTGATTTTGAGATTTATATATGGTCCTTGTGAAGGCCAAAACACACAAATTGGGAATTAAAGCATTTTGAACGATATTGGAGATTCTGACGGTATCAGAGGAATACGCTGCAACAGGACGATTTCTCCTTTAAACTTTACAATCAAATTGGTTGCTTCAAAAAGTTTCCCTGTCGGCCGCGGTTGCCGAGTGGTGTAGGTATCGGAACGTGACTGGCTTTGTCACGAGTTCGAGCCCATTACCACTAAAGACCCGTTGTGTAGGGCAGCGATGCACGCTAAATCTGTCGAGAGCTGAAACGTCCTCCCGTTGGTGTGATGTGGTAGTTAGGAGATGGTGTGCCATCTCAGGTGTCGTCCACGTCACTTAATCATAGTTCAAAATTACGTGGTCCGTCGCCAAGAGCCCTCGTGTAGCTGAACAGTGCGACGATAATATTCATTCACTCACTCACTCAAGAAATTTCCCGGTAGTTCTTTTGATGACCACACGTGTACCGTTGTATTATGTAGGTGGATTTAAGTTACGCAGCAGAATAACCAGTGAACTAATCTTCAACAGAAGATTGTGTGTATGTGGTGGCATTCCAGAGAAATCCAGAGAATTCAAAAACTCAGTTGGAAAATTAAGGGTTTTGTTTTCATCAACAATAGTGTCGATTGATTTAAAAAGCAATAGGTCACCTGGCAATAACTCGCTATCTGGAAGTTTATTTCGTCAACATCAACATATTTTCTGTCTATGTATCAATATTACAGAGTCAATCATTAGCTAGATAATTTTTCGGTATATATCTGGGAAGGGATTCTCAATCAATTCCTTTTTTATCTGAACAAAAGTGCAGACATTTCCTGGCAATTTAATACATTGTGTTGGGATGCAGTTTTGCTTCACCGTTTCCAATATCCAGCATTTGGCTTGAAAATATTTGCGCTGATTGAACATCTTGCAATTGCACTCGCATGTTTATGATCAATCGAAGTGTTTCGACATTTCGGCATAAAAACGATTGTTTTAAACATGTGTTAATCTCGTGAACAAAAGAACAGCGAGGAATTTTTGGCAATGCCTGTCGAAAATCACCAGACAATAGTAGGATAGCATACCCAAATATTTTTTCGCTGATGTTTAAATCTTGAAAAGTTCCATGTAATGCTTTGAGTGAATGATTGTGGGCCATGGTACATTTATCCCTGTTTATGGCTGATCTCTTTTGAAATACCGTAGCCATTTCACTTCTTTTTTTTAATGTTACAGATTGCGTCTGGCTTCTGATGAATGTCTAATGGCAGCTTGAATGCTGAATGTGCAGTTTGTTCACCATCTAACAAAGTGGCAACAATATTTGAAGATGCAATTGCTAGTGCAGTTTTCGGTTGAGATCGTATTTTTGCAAGGCTGCGCTTTCAAGTTCAAGTAACTATAGGGAATGGAAATTTGGACGCGAGACTCGAACGCAAAGCCTTTCGACCTCATTCCAGCAATATATAATGCAGTTACGAAGTTTCTGAAATCTGAATCCCGATTCTCCTATCCCACCCCCGCACCCGGCGCCCAATTTCGACGTCCATACTCCTGCGAGTTCAGTCCCTGAAAGGGGCATTACGGTCATCCGACATTATCAGGAACGCACTTTTGACTTCCTGAGAATTCTAAGGCAAATCTCTTCCATGGCTCGTGTAAAATACGGTCATTTGGCATTATTTGGTGGTTACTGGAATTTCTCAAATTGGATTGAATATTTGGGTTAGCAGTTCTGAAATACGTCAGGGATCTGATTTTCTTGTTCCTAAGTCTGCAAGTTAGACCGATACCGCTCTCCACGTATATTACGGTCGTCCAGTATTATCCGGCAAAAAAAGTTACCGAAACTCCTAAAATCCAATTTCAGATTTTCCTTCCCCGCCTCAAAACGTACACGCGACTGACTCGTGTGACTTCGCGGGACATTTCACCTAGTTCCCGCAATATCCGACAAAGTTACGCGTGTTTCTGAAATCTGATTTCAGATTCTCGTTTCGTGTCCGTAGACCAGTGTTCCTCAAACTGAGGGGTGCGCCCCCCTGGGGTGGCTGCGGTAACCCTGCGGGGGGCGAGCATATTGAAAATAAAAGGTTTAAAAAATAATTTTTTGGAATGAAGTAAAACAAAATGCTTTCTGACATAATAAAAAATACACATTTACACTGATATAATTTATACATATATATCATCTGGTGATCCTAAAAAATAAAAGATTCCAGTTTAAAAGCTTATTAGCTATCTTTGATTCTATAACCAAGTAAAAAAATACATTTTGTTTGCTTTGCTGTAATCCCACGATGAGAGATTTTTTATTACGTTTCTTTTAACCCTTAAAATACAACTTTTGATTATCATATAATTGACCATCAAACTTACTGGAATGTTTCACTCCGTCTCTGTTTCTTTTAGGAAAGTTGTAAATAATATTTTTCTGTTGCTTTTTTTCCAATGGGAATGAGTTTTATGATGTATGGATAAGCATATTGAGCACTTTGAAAGATTATTTGGCCAAGATGTATTTTTCTGAGTATTTTGAAACGTATAATGCATAATGAAAAACGTTTTATAGACTTATTTTTTAGAACATGCTACACTTTCCCTATGAACAATTTTGGGGTTTTGATTGCTGTGTTGTACGACTTATTATGGTTTATAAATGTAAATGAGCAGAATATTAAAAAAATGGGCATCTGTGATCCCTATTGAAGAAAGTTGAAACTGATCAAGCAATTGAAGCACCTACTGAAATAATGCATATTAATCAAGATAGCGAATGTAAACATCCGAAAAGCGTTAGACATGAAACGTTTGAGTTGATTTGAAATTTTCAAATGCTGCCTAAAGATCTCTATGAAGAAAACTATGAAGCCATAATGTAGGACTTCACCTTGTCAAAAAGACACAAGGATGAAAAAGTTCAAAATGCTATTTGTAGATCATCAAAAAGCAGCAAAACTACAAAAACGTGAACAAAATATGACAATTTTGCTGTAAAATAACGTTCCTGTGTTGTTAGCGAAAAGTGTGTGATTTATGTCCTTTATTAAGGACACACACATTTGAAACATTTTCTTTAGTTTTATTGGATTTTTTCTCAAATTTTCAAAGGAAAATTGAAAAGTCCTTGAAAGTAGGGGTAAGTATATTTTCTCTTAATTAAATTATTCACTGGAATTCGGATTTTTATCGTGTATAGTAAAAATAATTATAAAATAAATTATAGTTTAAAAACAAATTAAAAAAACACGCTTTTATAGTGAATCGAACAAAAAAGTAATATATATATATATATATATATATATATATATATATATGTATATATATATATATATATATATATGTATATATAAATATATATTACTTAAAAGTAACACATACAAAATTTAATACTTATCTTGTTAATGTGTACGGTTTATAATTATGATCGTATTGTAGCTTTAGCGCCCCAAAAAGTGCATTATTATTGCATTCAATACATTATTATTTTTAGGGGGAGGGGCACGATAAAAATTATGATTGAAAATTGGGTCGCCAGTTGTGAAAGTTTTAGAACCACTGCCGTAGATGCAACTGAGAGCTATTTTTGCTGATCCTGAGCCTTCAAGCTCAGTTCCTGGAAGGGGACATTAGGATCATCCGGTAATATTCAGCAAAGTTACGGAAATTCCTAAAATCCAATTTCATATATTCTCCTTTAAATTCCCGAAATACACCAGAAATGCACTTTTCTCGCTCCAAGACTTTTAGGGTAAGTTTCTGCTATGGTCCACGTGATATATGGCTGCTCCGAATTATCCGGCAAAGTTACAGCAATTTCTTGGATTGGATATTAGATTCGGATTGCCCATCTTGAAATGCGCCAGAGGTCAAGTTTTCGCGCTCCACAACCTTTAAGGTAAGCCCCTGTGACGGTGTGTCTAAAATACGGTCGTCCGGCATTATCCGGCAAAATTAAGGGTATTATTGGGAACCGATTCGAGATTCGGAATCCATGCCCCGAAATAAATCAGCCTTTCACTTTTCGTGCACCTTGATCTACGAAATCCTCTTCCGCAGAAAGACGCACATAGCAACATTTTGCGAATTTTCCCGTTTCCCGGATTCTTCACATTTCCAGCAATAAAAAAATAATGACGTTGTGAAAATGAATTCAAAACTATCCTATATTTCAAGTTGAACGAAATGGCATGCAATATGCAAAATTATATTAAGATCGGTTGAGTAGTTTTGAAGTTCATCGTGGATAAACACCGTGACGACACGGGAATTTTATATATAAAGATATAGTATATGTATGTATACGTATATATGTATATAATAATAACATTGAAATATTTAATATGTAAAAATACCTAATTGTTAATTCAAGAATATCCCAATATTTAATGTGGTCGCGGTAGCTTAGTGATCCTGATCGCGGACTTGTTGCTTGAGAGTCATGATCTCAGGTTTAGTGCCATCGTGTAGAGAAGGCGGATGCACGTTAAATTTGACGATGCTCAAACGTCCTCCCATTGGAAGTTAGAAAGGGGGGGCCAGCTCAAATATCGTCTTCGTCATTTGAACATGGTTCAAAATTACGAGGTCCGTCACCAATGGCCCTCGTGCAACTTTATAGCGCGACGTTATCATAAATCTCTTCCGATGTATAACTTTATCACAAAATGTTGATATGTTTTTTTTTGATAAACCAAGAAAAGGATCTATATTTATGTGTGTTGCATAGAGTAAGCAACACACATAAATATAGATCTTTCTCTAGCACCCACCCACCCACCACACCCACCACACACTCACTCACTCACTCATTCACTCACACACTCACTCACACACTCACTCACACACTCATTCACTCACTCATACACTAGCTGTGCTGTAAATGAACTAAATATTTAAATTAATAAATATAACGCTACCTTTATTTATCCCAAACGTTACTACAGTCTTTAA
The DNA here is from genome assembly GCA_019973935.1 of Trichonephila clavipes. NCBI lineage: Eukaryota > Metazoa > Arthropoda > Arachnida > Araneae > Nephilidae > Trichonephila > Trichonephila clavipes. The sequence continues at coordinate 127,015 of BMAU01017914.1, forward strand.
TGATCCTTTTACAATACATTCTTCAAAAAAATTGCTGCATAACAAATACAGTGGATGGCACGGAATACGACACCAGTACCAAAGTCAGATGTGACAATTGGAGTGACGAATCATTTTTGAAGCATGAAACTGGGGGTTAGAGTAATTGTAGTTTCATGTATGTATTTAACAGTTTTTAATACTGGTAAAATAAAGAAATAATTAACTTCTGATTATTTCTTATTAATTTTTTTTTAAAAAAAATATCTTATGTTTCGGATATTGACAAACCTTTTACACAATTTTTCTCTCTCAAAAACGTGTACAGAATTGAGCGTGCAGGTTAGAATCGATGATAATATTTTTTTCACAAAAACATTTTGAGAATTTGAGGTGAGGCTTAGAATCCATGGTGGCTTAGACTCGAGTACATAAGTAAAAAACAAATAATATATAAAAAAATTAAGTCAATTTGTGACGAATCTGTATGGAACCTTTCCACTAATC
>BMAU01017914.1:135000-375000 GCA_019973935.1 Trichonephila clavipes
ATTAATATGTTGCTGTTTATATTCTTTTTCTGTGCTTCTTTGCATCATTGCTCGCAATTGGGACATTTGAGCCCTGCATTCCTTTGTGATTCCGAGTCGTCTCTGAACCCCCTTACACTCCCTGAAAGTTTGTTGGTCTGGTAGAGGATTATTCTGTATTGTTGATCTATGAGCCCTGTGTATTATCTAAAAGAATTATATCATGGACATAATCACTATTTGTTATTTAAGGTATCCGACTTCGTTCGGAACCGTGATTTTGCAAAAACGTGTAAATGGATAATATTTATGATATTTAGTGTCACTTAGATTAGAAAATGTACATAAAATTGTTTTAAGAATAGTATTAGAATAAAAAACTATTTAAATACAATATTTTGACAAAAAATGAACATAGAACGACCAATTTTCAAAATATCCTTCTTTTGTTAAAAATGCTTCTATTATAATAATGTTTTGCCTTTATATAGCTCAGACATCTGTACAGAGGCTCAACTAGAATTTTTGAAATATGTAACTTAGAAGCGGGTTTATCCATGTTTTACGACAACAGAGGGGAGAAATTTTAAGAAAAAAAACACCAATAATTATTTAAATGGGTTGTAACTCTGAAAATAATGTGAATTTTTCGAAAATCATAGTTGAGCCTCTGTACAGAGGTCTGAGCTATATACAGGCAAAATACTATTATAATAGAGGCATTTTTTACAAAAGGAGAACATTTTGTGAATAAAGATTATTCTAAGATAATTTTTTGCCGAAATATTGTATTTAAATAAATTTTTTTGTCAAAATGTCCTTAAAACAATTTTATACATGTATTCTAATTTAAGTGACACTAAATATCATGAAAATTATCCATTTATGCGCTTTTTTAAAATAGCGGTTCCGAACGTAGTCGGATACCTTAAACGCTATGTTTAAGAAATTTATGTATAGTGTAGAAATAGATCATGAAAGTAATTAAAAGGTACAACACACGAAAAATCATTCATTCCTCCCAATATGAAACACATTACTTTACACAAACCTCTCTTGTGGGGAAGGGGGCAATGGCGTAACAGAAACGATTAGGGGCCCCCTGCAAAGTCAGGTTTAGGCACCAAGCCGGATCTTACAATGGGTATGTACTTGACATCAATCAAGCTTTGGGGCCCCAAGCCAATCTCCTTTATAGATTTGACAAAAGCCCTAATTTCATCGTTAGGTGGTCAGTCTAAAGCGAAACTTCGAGTGTTTAGTCCCCAAGAAATCTTGGTATTCATTTATCGACCCACTGAAGGGTCAGGGCTGAGTCGACCTTGCCCAGCCCGAAGATAGAACCCCTGAGATTTGGTATGGAAACGGGATACGCTACCACTCGGCCTCTGGGTCTGAATAGTAATCTATTAGGTAATAAAAAAATAATAATTCTATTAGGAATCTAAGGTAAATATTTAGGTGATTTAAAAGTTGTAATATTAAAAATAATACGCTATTTCGGAATTAAGTTTTTTTAAGAGATAAATTCATATACATTTTACTGTTAATGTCTATTTTGCTATGTATTTTAAAATATGCAGCTAACGTTTAAATTTTGAAGCTTATTTTTATTTAATTATTTATTTAGAAAAGTACGAAGTTTACAAAAAATCTGAATAAAAAATGAGTGTAATATATATAAACATTTAAAAAAAAGCGATTAAAATTTAGTAGATTATAATTTTTAATAAGATTATATAAAATGGTTTATTTATAAAATTTTCAGCTTCTCTAATTTATAATTTATGCGCACAAGTCTTCCTTTTCATGAATATCACTTTTTACATAGATTTTACATAGTACTTGGAAAAATGCCAGTTATTAAATATAGATGGCAGCACCACAGACTAATAACTTTATTGAATTTGTACAGTTTAAAACTCATTTTACATGTTCGTCGACACCTTCAAGGCTATTTTCGGTTAATATTAAAGAATAGGACCCAAATTTGTGGAACATTTCTTCAGATATAAAAGAAATGAAAAATTAAAATGATATTCTGGCTTCACTATCCTTTAAAGAGCAGTATTATTTATCATACTTCCCATTTTTAACTGAATTAATTCATTTTTTCTGGTATAAAATATGTTTCGTGTTTTTTCTCCATATCGTAATGTTAAATGGGCCACGCCTTTACGTATTAAAACAAAAAAGAAAATGTTTATGGAATATTTTGAAATTTTTAATAACACTATATTGTTAACAGAGGTATGAGCTAAGATATAGCAAATTTCCATGGAAATTGAGGTATTTTTCTGTCTGAAAATGTGCTTCGCGTTTAGTTCAAGCTTTCGTACTTTTACCGAAGGCAGCCTTAACAATTGTACTTTTATCTATTTTTAATATCTTTGTAGTACTGAATGCTAAACATACTCCCGCAGTTTTTTATCACTTTTGCATAAACTCTAGCAAGGGTTCGCGTAGATATGTAGAGTAGGGAAGTGGAGTCAAGTAAAAACGAATCTTATATATATATACTAGCTGGTATACCCGTTCTTCGCACGAGTGAACTGAAAAATTAAACAACACAGATTGAAGGAAAAAGAAGTTTTTAATGAGTAAATTTTATGTGAATTGTAAATTAAACAAAAAAAGCTTTTTGCATATCTCAGCTAAACAAAAAAAGAAAGGAAAAAAAAACACCTTTGTTAAATTTTAAGTATGTAGATCTAATGGCTGATAAAAAGTATTTTTTTTATGTATAATTCCTCGTAACACTCTTGAGAGTCGATTTTTCAAAATACCTCCTTAAGCTGATTTCTGCTCACCAAAAGTAACACATAGTTAAAAGTTTTGCGTAATGAACGCTTAAAGTAGTGTAAATAATTTTTATCTGAAAGTATAATACAATAATATTACTTTCTGTAGTATTTATTTTATGTTAAAATTGTAATATTCGCAAGCAACGCCGTTTATTAAATTATAATGACGATTCAATAAAAAACATAGCGAAATGTTAACGATAGAGTAAAGTTGGCAAATGCCTAGCTACTTTCATAACTCGAGCTCTATTAGAGCTTTGTAAGACCCGCCGTGTAGGGGCGCGATGCACGTTAATACTTTATCCAACCGCATTAAGATTTACTGCATTTTTCATACAATATTTTTTTTGGGATCACTACATTTAAAATTAAGGGATATACATAAACAAAATACTCCACTTTGGAAAATTTAATCCGTTAGAGCTAATAAATTAATTAAAGATATTCCACTGTAAAATTAATTATATATACCGTTCACTTAAAATAAGTAGTCAAATAATTTTCTAAGGTCTTCATTAACATACAAAAAATAAGACACTTAAATTTTGACAAACTATTTTTTCCGCTAAAATACTCATCATGGAACCCGTGCTGCTATATATCTTGGAAGAGTGGATTTAAAAGAATATTCCTGCTAAGTATTGGTAGAATATTCCTTCTAAGTTGGTGTGGTGTGGTAGTTAGGAGAAGAGGGTGCCAGATCAGGTGTCGTCCACGTCACTTGACCATGGTTCAAAATTACGTGGTCCGTTGCCAAAAGCCCTCATGTAGCTGAACAGTGCGACGTTAATATTCACTCGTTCCAAAGATACAGTACAGTAGTTTTAATTATTTTTATACTTAAAAATGCAATATCTGCCTATTCAATTAAAATTATAGTGTTATAATTAACTACTAACCACAAACAAATTTTGAAAATTGGTCCAAATGATGCAGTGTGAAAGAGAAAGTTTATTTATTTTAAGTATCAGAACTGATAAAAGCATTTATTTGGAAAAAAAGATCAATTTCTTACTACCAAATGTGCATAGTAAAATGTTTAAAAAACATTAAAATAAAGAGAGATTTATAGCAACCTCTCCCTTCAAAACTTAGTTTGATTCTGAAATAAAAAAAAAAGGCATTATATCTGAGGAATTAATTAGAAGCGAGCACCTTGCGTAGCCCAAACAAAAATGGTTTTTCACAAACAAAAGATAGATATATGCAGACGTGGGTTTTTTTGCAGCGCATGCCAAAATTGCTAGCAGATGACAGAATTTTTTCCTACTTACTTGACAAATATCGTTATATTTTTGACACTTTTCCCTAATCTTTATAAATTACAGTCTATGCTAAAAATTATAGCCTATGTGCTATTCTGATGTATAAGCTATTTTACTGTAAAGTTTCATTAAAATCCATTCAGTAGTTTTTGCGTGAAAGACCAACAAAGATTTTCACGAACTTTCACATTTATAATATATATTAGATATATTCTGATAGCTCTTCTCGCGATTCGTGTATCTCAGAATAATAGAAACTTTATCATTCACCACGAGTCTATTATTCTTCATAAGCCAAATAATGATGATTGACCTTCCTGCGAACATTTTAGCTTGTATAAAGCAGGAGGAAAAAGCTCTTAAGTGTTTTATTGTTGTTAATGTTTGAGCGAAGCAGAAAAATAAAAAAAAAATCCCGTTTTTTTTAATATGTTCGTGAACAAATGATATTTCAAGCAAACTTAACATAGCTTTTGAATTATGATATTTTAAAAACTTGAAATAAAGTATCGTTTTCTTGGTCCCTTATATATATTTAAACTTAAATGAAAAATGAATATGTATTTCCTATTTTAAATGTTCTTTCTTTCCTTATTTTTTTATTTTATTTTAACCATTTATCTACCGACGGTACTTATAAGTACCACTCCCTTTATAATTACATAGAATGACCATTTTTACGAATACTCTGACGATACTTAGCAGAAATAATTTTTTAAATCCACTCTCTCTTCCAAGATACATGGCTGCACGGGTTCTATGATGAGTATTTTAGTAGAGAAGGAGAATAGTTTTATAGCAGAAATTGCGTTTTCAGCTGACGGCGTTTTAAGCGGATTGCGAAGATTATCATTTTTATCCTGAAAAAACAGTTAATGTCAAAATGTAAGTTTCTTATTTTTTTTGTATGTTAATGACTACTTAGGAAACGTTTTGACTATTTATTTTAAGTGAACAGTGTATTCAATTAATTTTACAGCTGAGATTATCTTCAAGGTATCCGACTACGATCGGAACTGTGATTTTAAAAAAGCGCATAAATGGATAATTTTCATGATATTTAGTGTCAATAAGATTAGAATACATGTATAAAATTGTTTTAAGGACATTTTGACAAAAAAATTATTTAAATACAATATTTCGGCAAAAAATTAACTTAGAATAACCCTTTTTTCAAAATGTTCTCCTTTTGTGAAAAATGCTTCTATTATAATAACATTTTGCTTGCATATAGCTCAGACCTTTGTACGGAGGCTCAACTACGATTTTTGAAAAATTCACATTATTTTTAGAGTTACAACCCAATGAAATAATTATGGGTGTTTTTTTCTTAAAATTTCTCCCCTCTGTTGTCGTAAAACATGAATAAACCCACTTCTAAGTTATAAATTTCAAAAATTCTAGTTGAGCCTCTGTACAGAGGTCTGAGCTATATACATACAAAATATTATTAAAATAGAAGCATTTTTCACAAAAGGAGAATATTTTGAAAACGGGTCATTCGTTGTTCATTTTTTGTCAAAATATAGTACTTAAATAATTTTTTATTGTAATACTATTCTTTAAACAATTTTACACACATTTTCTAATCTAAGTGACACTAAATATCATAAATATTATCCATTTATATGCTTTTGCAAAAATCACCTAACGTAGTCGGTTACCTTAATTAATTAATTAGCTCTAACGGAGATGAAATTTTCCAAAGTTGAGTATTTTGTTTATGTATATCCCTTAAAATTTTCAATTTAGTGATTTAAAAAAAATATTGAATGAAATAAACTACAGTAAATCGTAATGGGGTAGATGAAGGGTTGAAGGAAACGGACAATGTAAAATGTTTTGATAAATTATCTGATAAGCATGTAACACTTCTCGAAAGAAAAATGTTGTCAATTCTTATATGCAGATGCTTTTTATTTTGAGTACTGGTTCCGCACAAATCAATATAATAACTTTCCTCAGTATTTTGGGAGTTTATTATCATAATAAAATATGAATTTTAACTAATCGAATTAAAATATCCAATTTTTGTATGCTTCAAAAAAAATTTTCCTTTACTTTTAAAATGTCTCAATACATGTGGCTAAAGTTATCTTGTATTTTGGAACTTTCTCATTCAAAACATGTTTCTTCATGTCACAGGGATATGGATGTATAAAAGATCCTCCATCCCCTATCTGAAATTGTATTTTTGCGCTAACAAGTGGGAGTCCTGGAAGGGAAAACTAAGTTCATCGAGTTTGTAGAGAAGATCTTATTGGATGTTAGGGTAAGGCATCAGAGTCTGAGAGGTGTACTCGATGGCTTCAGCTGGAGAGATCTTGAGGATTTTGGCGGGAAGTACTGGTTGTGTTGGAGTAGAGGCAACTGCATTGGTTGGTTGCATTGAGTGAGAAAGCTCTCTACTGGCTGCCCTGAAGTTGGGATAATTAGGATGAGAAGGTAGAAAAGAAAAAGCTAGCCTGGTGGGTGCAGTGATAAGAAATTAAGTGATGCAAAGAGTTTAAGAATTAAAAATTAAAAAGGGGAACACATTTAGAATATTTAGTCTGCATTCACCACCGGTGAGTACAAAAGATTAATATTAAGGGGGGTTCGTACGAGTCTAGGAGTATTCGCCTAGGTCTCTTAGTGGAATCATTTAAGTTATAATTTTGTATATCAAGTAAATTTAAATTATTAGTATTAGGGAGGTTATTAAAAATTTAATTGCGAAAGTTTGGATGAAGTTTTTAAAAGGTTTAATGTCAAGGGCTTTATAAATGTAAGAGTTTCTGGTATATCTACCAGCTCTTGTAATATTTCTGAAATAAGAGTTTTGAGAGACTTCTAGTATTTTAATATTGGTCATTCAAAACATAATGCTATGATCTTTTTTAAGAAAAAATATATGAATATAAAACTGTGTGGTTCTATCTGCTTTAATAAAAGCTCAACTTCTAAAGAAAAACCGTCCTCCTGTTGGTGTGGTGTGGTAGTTAGGAGAGGGGGGTGCCAGCTCAGGTGTCGTCCACGTCACTTGACCATGGTTCAAAATTACGTGGTCCGTCGCCAAAAGCCCTCGTGTAGCTGAACAGTGCGACGTTAATATTAAATCAAATCTAAAGAAAAACACTTTTAGTAATAGCTCTTTTTGGTAAAAAGTGTTTATTTTTGGTTAAAAAGGTTTAAAATCTAAACACAGACTGAAACATTATTTAATTTACAGAGATTACGAGGGATTTTAAAAGTATTACTTTTTCTTAAAGATCGGGGGAGGGTAGTATCTTGCGGAGTTTTGAAATTACATATTTTAACGTACTTTTTCGATTCCTCATAAACCAGTAAATTCTTCTTATTTTAAAATGAATTTCTTACAGTTTCTGCACTAAAGTACAAAGTTTAAAATAACAGAAAAAATTTTGCTATGGAATTGTTGTATTTTTTTAAAAATAGAGTTAAGTATGAATTTGAAAAAGATACTAAAAAAACTAACTAGTTTTATTTTGTTATCCACAAAATAACTTTTGAAAGACTTACGGAGTAGATCCTTAATTTTTTTATATAAAATTAAAGCTAAAAAATGGTTGTATTGAGTAAACATCAAAATCTCTAAATTTATTTCTTATTTTAGTATTTTTTTAAATTAAAAAAATTAAAACAATTTTAAATTACAATATTTTTTCTATTCATGATGTTTCAAAGTAATTTCTTCTGATCTCATCCCAAGAATTCAGGCATACAGAATACAGATCTTTAAGTACAATACGCATAAAAAATATTATAATTCTGTTACAGAAATTTTTTTTAATCTTGTGGGAAAGTGTGAAATTTGGGTAACTAAACTCTTACTCTTCACTTTAAAAAAAGGCTTGTTATGTTACTATTTGAAAAATGCTTATTTTTAGTTAAAAATGATTAACATCTAAACAAAAACTGAAAAATTATTTAATTTATATAGACTGTTAAGTGTGTTCGATTATCTTTGATGTTAGTTATCTCTGTAATATCTATTAAAAATAACGGATATTGTTCAAAATCTAAATCTTAGCAGTTTCAATTAACAGTGCAAAGATTTACAAAATAGCTCAGATTTCTTACATGAAAACAGTAAATAATTTTTCCTCTATGGAAATAAACAAGTTTATAAGTGAAGCAGTAGTGCTTCATCTAATTCAAGGATGGGCATTAAGTCGATCGCGATCAACTGGTGGACTGCCAAGACATTTTGGGGTGACCACCTGAATGTTAGTAGTTAGCAATATGTACCGAAATGTTCAATATTAGCTGACAGTATTCAGGCAAGTTCTTCTACTCTCTATAATTATGAGCACTAACTTAAATGAAAATGCTCTATTTTTTAATGTATTTTGAATTGATTCGTAACAAATATATCATTTGATATTATTTTATTTTTGTCTATTATTATTATGTTTGAATCTTGTATTTTGCTTTAAATGTGGTCCTAAAAGTGTAAATTAAGTTTATTGTAGTAATGTAGGTAAATGCGTATTCTATATTTATTCTTTAGGTATTCGAATTATTGCGACAACTTTTTTTAAAAAAAATGGAGGTGTGGGGATTCTTTTTGTGGTTTTAAAATATATTTAACACATTTTAAGTAAAATATGCTAAAATTAAGAGAAGAAATAGAAATTATTATTACTAAAATGGGAACAATTTACAAAAAAATTACATAAACGGGTACAAGAAGTTTATGAACAAATTTTCAATTTTGGTGTGTATTTTTGGCTATTCATTTATGAAATGACCTTCAGGATAAGAGATTTCAATTTTTACAAAAACTAGAGCACTTTGCCTTAGTTATTTTATGCAATTTGTTTTAAAAAAAGCGATGGTTATATTCAGTTAAGGCAGTGTTTCTCAAACTGTGGGGCGCGCTCCCCTGGGGGGCGCGATAACCTTACGAGGGGGGCGCGAGCATATCGAAAATAAAAGATTTAAAAATATTTAATTTACTGGAATGAATTAAAACAAAATGCTTTCAGACATAATAAAAAATGCACTTTTACACTCTGATATAATTTATAGGCGCGCGCGCGCGATATTAAATCCTCAAAAATAAAAACTTCTTCAATACCTAATTAGCTATCTTTGATCCTATAGCCAAACAAAAAAACTTTTATTTGATTTGCTGTAATCCCATGATGAGAGATTTTTTTTACCACGCTTCCTTTTTAATCCTAACATACTGCTCATTCAGAGAAAAAACAGATCCCGGACCCAGAATCGAAAAAATTTAGGAACATAAAAAATTCATCACTGTCATTATTTTTGAAATACTGCACATTATAGCTGTAATCTGTTTGACCGTCTAAGTTATTGGTACATTTAGTTATGACCCCTCTCTTATGTGTTTAATTCTCATTTAGGGAAGTTGTAAATAATGTATTTCTGTGTTGCGCTTTTTTTCCATGAAAAGAGTTTTATGATATTTGAAAAAGCACGGAGAGTATATATATATTTAAGAGTATTCTAAAATATATAAAGCACAACGAAAAACGTTTTACAAAATTTTTTATTAGTAACATATATATTATCATAATAAATACACTTTTTACCCGCAAGTGGTCACGCGGGACACACAGATTACGAAATCGTTAATTCTGGCAAAACTGTTTATTTGTTACCAAAGAAAAGTTGAAAAGTCCTTGAAAGTAGGTAAGTATATTTTCTCATAATTAAATTATTCACTGAAATTACGATTTTTATTGTGTACTATAAAAATAATTATAAAAAAAAGGATTGGGGGTGACTCAGTAACCCCGCTGGACCATTAGTATCGAGTGCGCGCCAGCTCCAGGGTTAAAACATGTTGAAGTCTTTTTGCTTTAAAATATTAAAAATAATACAATTATTCTTTATCTGAATTTTATGTTATTGTTCATTATTCAACATCAATTCTAAACGATAATTCTGTAAGGCTTAAAATTATAGTTCGCTTTAAACTAATTATACTTTGAGCAATCATTTTAAAAAAATCATTTTACATTTTTGTAAACATCGTCGCGCACTTGGCTTTACTCTCCTTACAAAATTCAGCGATTATTTCAATAATGTTTCATTTTCTTATAAATGAACTCGTGCAAGCGGGTACTTCAGCCGGTATACTTTTAATGTATCAGTGCTCCATAGTAGTTTATAACTAATTAATTAATACTTAATTAAGAACAAGTTTAATAAGTATTAGCGACTTCCATGAGCTTGTCTTGCAAAGCAAAGTTTTTATAAGGAATCCTTATGATTAGAAATTGACCCTCTGAGTTCTTTTTCTATATTTAGCAGATATCTATATTTTGTCTTCTAAGCAGCCACCACATTTTGCAATATGTTCAATTTAAAAATTAGAGAAAGGAAAAATAACACACATAATAATTATCCTATTATTTTATTTATTTATTACTTAAAAGTAGTATACAAAATTTAATACTTATGTTACTAATTTGTATGGTTTATAATTAAGATCGCCTATTGTAGCTTTAGCATCAAAGTTCATTATTATTGCATTAAGTACATTATTAATGTATAAGGGGGCGCGATAAAAATTGTGATCGAAAAGGGGGGCGCCAGTATAGAAAGTTTGAGAAGCACTGAGTTAAGACACTGTAAAATTTTATAATAAAATAGTGATCGATAAATAAGAAAGTTAAAACACTTCTACTATTATACAAAAAATACACACAAAATTTCAATTAATTATTTAAAAAACTTTTTGAGCAATCGCTGTTCCCGTTTGAGAATTTTTTTAAAAATAAATAAATAAATAAAATAAAAAATAAAAACCACATTTCGAGTAAAATGCATTTTAAAGTATGCCATCTTGCTTAAAGTAGTAACATCTGCTTTTACTAAAACACTTGTAGTTTTTGTTCTAGCCAATGGAAAATAATAAACTTGGTATTTTTATAAGTCTAATAAGATAATAAGATAGCTTATAAAATAAAATCATAAAAAAATTGTCAATTTTTGGCAAAATTCACAATTTTAGGGTAGTCGGATACCTTAAAGCAGTGTTCCCCAACCTTTTTATCCCCGCGGACAGGTCAACGTTGGATAGTTTTACCACAATCCGCTGAGGGGGAGGACGTTGATTGTTTATATTTTGAATAGTTTTGTTTTAATGATTTTATTTTATTTGTATTTAAACGTTTCTTCAAAATAAAATATAGGTACACTAAAAATGAATATAAAGTGATTTAACAATTTAACAAGGAATGTAAAGTGATTTTCCTAAAAAGTAGCCCAAATCGAAGAAAAATATGCCACAGTAAATAAAATAGAAATAATTTAATGTTTCTTGTGTGGACCAGTAGTATTTCATCCGCGGACCGGGGGTTGGAGACCACCGCCTTATGTGTATACGATTAAGTTCGGAGACCAATTTTTGAAAAATTGATTTTCTGAATAATTTCATTCTTTTAAAGAACATAAATACACTTAAAAAGTCATAATTATTAAATAAATAACATGCATTACCCTTTGTTTTTGAAAAAAAAATTATTTTTATGAAATTTTAGCAAAAATTTTCAAAGTTAAGAAAATCGCCATAAATAAAAATAAATTGCACTTAATGCAATTTTAATTTCATTCATATACTTTTTGATCCCTCTGAAATGTCACAAGCCGCAGGATAACAAATATTTAAAAAAATAAATATTTTATTAGCATTTAAATTCGATGTTGATGATTTTTCATCAAAATTACTGTCTGTTCTAAGCTAAAAATAGCTCTAAAATGAGATTAAGTATAACCATCTTAAACCTCGTGGTTTGTTACACTCTCTCTGAAGGGATCATAACATATATGTTATAAATTTATTTTAATTTTATTGGATTGTTTTGCAGATATCCCGTTTTTCGTGCACAAATTATCGTAAAAATTTCATTCTTCGAAAAACGCATAAATAAATATTCATATAATTTTAATAAAATAAAGTGCTATTAAAACAACTTAAAAAACTCTATAGTTTTTTGGTATTAGAGTCCTTCTTCCTCAATAATTATAGTTCTTTTTTTTCTAATGGCCCAAACAACTCCAAACATCTAACACCTAAAAAGCACTTTTTCAACCTAGTCCGATACCATTGTAGACCTTTTTCTTAGTTCACCATACCAATGAAACTGGATGGACTGCAACACCCTGAAAAAATTAGAAGCAGCCCGCACCCTGGAAAAGATTGCTCCCCCCGATCTAATTCCTAACAATGACACGTATATAAACAAATATTTTTTTAGAGAAAAACAACAACAACAAATTTTCTTACCTGTATGATGAAAAGTAAGTAGCTCTTGTTGATTTCTTCTAATACTTTTCAGGTATTTTTTTGTCATCCTATGCAATTGTGCTTCAGTCGTGTTGACGTATCGCATGTCAGGCAACCGATTTATGCCCAGATCTGCCAATAGCCGTTTCTGGAACGAGTGTAGTATTTGTTGGGTTTTGAGTTCGAGTCTCTCTCCCGATACTGAAACCAAGAGGAGAGTCACAATCACGAATAAGGCAGAGTGCATCTTTCACACACTCCGCTTGAATGCACAGCTCGTTTATGATCGGTAGAGCTTGCATCTCTTGATCACTTGACGAAAAATGAGTTGGCGAGATATCGCCAAACATTTATCGATAAATAGTTGTCTTTCCAGAATTAAGAATTCTTTTCAAAAGAAGATAACCGTAGGACGAAAGTTGACCGCAGAGACGTATTCTGTTATGTTACGAATGTATGCCACTTTCATTCGGAACTAGAAAAGGAAAGGTGTGGGTGTTACTGTGCTACTGACTTATTTCTTTTATTCTCACCCCCCTTTTTTTGGCAAAAGAAATGAATACTCCTTAAGTCACCTCAATTAAAGAATTTTTACTTGTTATACAGATAAAAGCAATAAAAGGAAAAGTTTTTCGTACTTGAAAGGAAAGAACTTTATTGAGTGTAAAGTTATTCTGGAAGAGAAGGGAGGAGAATTGAGGGATTTTTAATCGTGGGTTATCAACGTTGTTTGGTGGGGTTAGTTTTTAGTTAGTTCACGCAAATATGATGTAGAAAATTGTAACAATATTTTTAAAGCTTTTTTGACTGTTATGTGATATTAGCCTTTAAATTTAATTCTACATGAATTGACTCTTCTGCATGTTTTGAAATTAAATCTCGATTATTACAGAACGAAATTAATATTTCCTTTGCATTCAATGTTAATTCATATGCAGATGTATCCGTTAACCCAGTGCTTCTCGAAGTTTCCATATTCGCGACCCAATATTCCATCACAATTTTCATCGTGCCCTCCTCATACAATAACAACGTATTGAATTCAATAATAACATACTTTCACGCTAAAACTACGATACGACTTTTTTTCTCTTAAGTGCCATCGCGTGTATAAACGTCTCGCTAAGCAAACATGTTTATTTTCCCGGACACATATATACGTCTTTCCGAAGAGCGATCTTTTCTGCACACTACTAATCATACAATTTTTCCGAAGGCTTTGGAATGCAATAAAATGATCTTGACAATGTTTGAGAAAGATTTAATTATTTCAGATTATTTGTTTCTTCCCCCACCCCTCAATGCATCCCACACGCTCGCCTACGTGGAAAACTGTTGGCATTGTGAAGCGGATTGCGTAACTTTCAAACCACAGTTAACGGATTAATTATTAACCGTACGGAGGATAAAGATAAGTTTTAATTTTTGCTTATAATTTTATATATGACAGGCCCATGGGGTCACTGGTAATTAATAAATTTGTTCTTAACTTAGTAATGTTAAATTAATTGTAAAATAAATTGTGTAGCACAGATACATTTATAAAAGTGTAAATGTGTATTTTATTTTTTATTACGTCAGAATATAATTTTTTTGTTTGTTTACTTTAATACAATAAATTAATAATTTTTGTACATAATCTTCTGTTTTCAACTTTTCAATATGCTCGCGCCCCCCTTGTACAGTTGTCACGCCCCTCAAGGGGGGCGCGCCCCACAGTTTGAGAAACACTGCGTTAACCCAAATGGATTACGAATCCAAATCAAATTTTTTTTTATATCCATCTATCCATGAAATGATAAGTTAGTCACACATCTCGTATAGGGGTTAGTGACGCTGACTGTGCCGTAGGGCCTGGGTTCGAATCCTGGAGAAGACATGGATGTTTGTAAATGTATAGCGCCTTCGCGGTATGCCGAAATAGCCGTCGAGTCGCAAGTCCTCTCGTAAGGTTGGTGGAAGGGAAAGAGAGGTGGGAGGCCCCTGACCACCCCAGGGTGTTCTCCCTCAAAATTGGGGTGGAACCGAGCTAAATCGTTCTGTCACCTGCATGGTGCTCAAAGCTACGACTAACGACAGGTGCCACTTAGCTCTTTGCCATGATGAATTTCGTGGGCCTTGATCTGTCCTTTGCCGATCAGGTGGCATTAGTACCAACTACAAGAACAGGAAAAGTTAAATATGTACCACGAATACTCTTAGTCGGTTTCTATAAAAATGCCGAATGATTCGGTTAAGTATTTTATTTTTTCATAAAGTATAATTAATAATTTTAAAAAAATTTGTCCATGTTCCATGGCACATGGCATTTAACTGTGCCATGGCACAGTTGTTGAAAATCACTGGGGTAATAATTAGTGAGAAAGGAGGGGGGTTAGAAAATTTTGCATCTTCAAATGATTAAAACCCTCTAACAACATTAAACAAAAAAAAAAAAGCACAATTTTAAAATAAGCCCCACTAAGCGGCGGGGGGTTACAACAGCCTTTCTCAAACTGTGGGGAGTGTCCCCTAGAGGGGTGGGATAAATATACGAGGGGGGTGCGAGCATTTTGAAAAGTCAAAAACAAAAGATAAAAAAATAGTTAAATTAATGAAAGTTTTTAAATGAAATATATATTCTGACGTAATAAGAAATAAATACACATTTATATTGATATAATACACTTATAAACGTATTACTGCACAATGTATTCTATAATTCATTTAGCAAGTTAAGGTTAAGTTTAATAATTATCATTGACCTCATGGGCTTGTCATATATAAAATTATATACAAAAATGAACACTTATCTTCATAATTTGTACCGTTTATCCCTCAACTGCCGATTAAAAGTCACGTGATTCGCTCCCCAATGCACCGTTTTCCACGTTATGGGACGTAATGGAGAGAGGAAATGAAAATTATGATTGAATATTGGGTCGCAAATATTGACAGTTGGAGAAGCACTGCGTTACAAGTAAAATTTAAACTTTAAGCTAAATTTAAGAAGTAAAATAAAAGAAAAAGCGGCAGCCGTAAGTATAAGAATTGTATTAAGAGTTAATTAATCATGTTAATTAAGTTAATTATTCAAAAGTATCAAGATTTACTTACGTTTGAGTAGCTAAGAGTAATTCCAATTTTATCCACTTGAATGCCATTTTTTCCCTTGACAGTTGTATATTTATTAGAAAATGTTTTAAAGGATTCGAAATACGGATTTTTATTTTGCTTTTGTATTTAAGCGTTAGTTTTAGTTTTGATAGTAATAATTAATGGGTATGAATTCTTCAACTTAACAAGTAACTTTTTCTGGGTTTTTTTCCCAAGACTTGTACTCTTCCAAACTTATGAATAGCAGATACTGTCTGATTACATAAAGGTCGCCTTAATGACAAGTGGACACGCGTGATTACGTCAGAATGACTGCAGCTATAGCAGTGCCTTCGGACCAGGATATGTGGCCACGGTAGCCGAGTGGTATAGGTATCGGATCGTGGCTTGCCTTGTCACGAGTTCGTGCCCAGTACCAATAAAGCCCCGCCATGTAGGGCAGCGATGCACGTTAAATCTGTCGAGAGCTGAAACGTCCTCCCGTTGGTGTGGTAGTTAGGAGAGGGGGGTGCTAGCTCAGGTGTCGTCCACGTCACATGACCATGGTTCAAAATTACGTGGTCCGTCGCCAAAAGCCCACGTGTAGCTGAACAGTGCGACGTTAATATTCAATCAATCAATTGGACCAGGATGTCGAGGGCAGTAAGAGTTATACATCACATACGGCAGTGATTCTCAAACTTTCAATATTTACGACCGAATATTCAATAATAATTTTTATTTCACCCTTCCACTCCCTCCATACAATAACAATGCATTGAATTCAATAATACTATACTTTGACGCTAAAGCTTCAATATATACTACTTTAAGCGCCACAAGCGTTTATTAACGTCTCACTCATCTAAGGGGTTCATTGCCTCGGACGTACATATACGTCCTTTCGAGGTACGTTCTTCTATGTGTACTGTTATCGATAAAATTATTCCGAAGGCTTTGGACTGCAATTAAAGGACCTTGACAGTGTTTGCAAAGGATTTACTTATTTCACAGGATTTCCTTATATATTCCTCCCCCCCTTCCAATACATCCCATATGCGCACCTACGCGGAAAACGGTGGGGTTAGGGAGCGAATCACGTGACTGTAAGGGATTAATTATAAACAGTACAAATTATCCAGATAAGTGTTAATTTTTGTACATAATTTTATACAGGACAAGCCCATGAGGTCAATGGTAATTATTAAACTTGTTCTTTGTATTGCTAAATCAATTATAGAATACATTGTGCAGTACTGATACATTTATAAGTGTATTATATCAGTATTAAGGTGTATTTACTTTTAATTATGTCAGAACATATTTTGTTTGAAAACTTTCAGTAAATTAACATTTTTTTTTATCTTTTGTTTTTGACTTTTTGAAATGCTCGTGCCTCCCTCGTATAGTTATCACGCGCCACAGTCTGAGAAACACTGGAATACTGTGGTCAATAGTGAAAATTTCTTGCTGCACAAGAAATTGATCGAATGTTAAGTCGTGATATACATGGATGCGTCCATAATCAAATAATGCGCGGGAGTTCGATTTCTGATTGAGGAAGATGAGCGAGTTTAATGCAAGCCATTTATTGGAGAATGGTGTTAGTCTATGGTGAGTTAAGTTAAACGGCTGTGAGCAACTGGTGTAAAAGTCTTAGTGAAGTGTGACAAATGATATTAGATATCCATGATAATGCTGCTCACGCATCTCCAAATAATATCAGAAAAGTTTCGTTTGGAAAGTGTTGGAACACCCATCATACAGTCCAGATTTGTCCCTCTGAGATCTTTTAAACTTTTTCCACTAAAGAGAATTTTATATTTCCTTCCAGATGATAAAGCGAAGGAATCTGTACAGGACTTTCTCAAAATTAAGACAAGAAAGGTGCAAAAAAGGTATAGACCTGCTGCAGAAACGGTGGTACCCGTGTCACAATGCTCATGGCATTTTTTTTCAACTTGTCCACTTTTCATTTGGGAATCCCTTACAGATCATTGTTTGGGAATTAATAAGAGTTGATACATATATACCAAAGATATTAACCCACTGAAGACGGTATGCAGTGAGAAGTATATAGCCTGAATTTTTGTATAAATCTCGTAATGTCTCATAAAATATAGCGTTTCGAAAATCAATCAATAAATAAAATACTGTTGACAAAAAGTTATTATTATATTCCGTAATGGTTGGCATCTACAAATAAGGTAAATTTCCATTATCCGTCGCCAGCCTAATAAGATTTAATACAAAAATTTCCCGTTTTTTGAAAAACAAAACATTTGTTTAGGTTCAAAAATATTTTCCTTAATAGCAGAATGTATAAGGAATTTAATTTATGATAGGGTATAATATATATAATCAGTTTTGTTTTCTTAATTGCTAATCAAATAAAGTTCGCTTATCTCACGAAAAGTTTAGTAAGAAATGTTGTGGCGACATCTATTGGTCAAAAGGTGTAATAAAAGCAGTTTGCTCATAGGCAAGAAAAGTACTTAGGATTCTATGAGTTGACATTTGACAGGAAAAAAAAAATCGATACTTGAAATATATAGAGTATTTATTGATACCATTTTATAATTTTAATTTTCAAAAAAAAATGGTGATGATATTATAAAAAAAATAATGATGATTTAATATGTTTACTTATACAATGATGTTTAATGATAAAAAATAATATAGCTCTAAAAAATTACTATGAAAATATTACTTGAGAAAAAAATGCTCAGAATTTAAAAAGAAAAAGAAATTATACTATCGAAATGATGCCTGGTGGTGAATATATAGTGGTAAGCAACTGAAAATATGTATTACTTTTGGTTCGAATCCGATAACTACCTTCCACTAAAAATGAATTTTTCAGTCAATAGAATTTTCTAGAGTTTACTTAAATGTTTTGCATCATTATCTATTAAGAACTTTTAGCATAAGAAATGGCATTATTTACAAAAGTCATCATTCAGTTGAAGTAATAGGAGAATATTTGGTTTTAAAAAAAAGAGAGAAAATGTATTTTCTTAAAAGTAACATATTAATTTGAGCTTGTTAATTTTATAAAAGTTTTTGAATAATAGAAGAATACATACCATTTTAAGGAAATCAATAAAATTATAGTTAATCCAGATAGCT
Source organism: Trichonephila clavipes (assembly GCA_019973935.1). Taxonomy (NCBI): domain Eukaryota; kingdom Metazoa; phylum Arthropoda; class Arachnida; order Araneae; family Nephilidae; genus Trichonephila; species Trichonephila clavipes. Next base: position 153,519 of record BMAU01017914.1, read on the forward strand.
TTAGTTTTATATAAATCAAGAAGAATTTAAAAATTATAATAATTTAATTAATCGTATAGAAACAAAAATACCCAATTAATTTTATAAAGAGAAAATATATCTTTATGAAAAATTCCTAAGTGGCATAAATTACTTTATTATTTTTTTATAAATTGGTGTTATTGATTAAAAATTATAATAGCAATATTTTTGTCAAATGTATCTGAAAATTAACTTCACATTACAACGTCAGGCAGGGGTAGGCAAATAATGTCTCACTGGCCACACAGAGCTCCTGCAAAGAGTTTTTTTTATAGCCTGCATGTAAAGTAGGAAAACAAAATACAGTCGAACCTACATTCGCAATATAGAGGTTCGTAATATTGCGAATTTCTTTACATAGCGAACTTTTTCCTGGAACCAAAAGCATTTCGCGATTTCTTCGTAAAATAACCTCTCAGTAGTGAAGTGCATTTTCTATGTAACGAACTTTTTCTCTTGCGATTCAATCTTTTCCTCCCTGTTTTTGAAGTATGTCTGGACATTTCAAGTTATTTTCTCTTTTAACAAATATTATGGTAGTCATAATTGGTGGACTAGTTTTATTTGGTGCCTAACTCACCAAGAGCAATATACTTCAGGGCGTTTCATCCAAGAAGGGAACCTTTAACCCCCATTGTCCAGTTCACTGGAAACATCTTTCAAATCTCCTTTTACTCTTATTGGAGTTGTCTTGTGTCCCCGTGTCTTTGAACTAGTCTCAGTTAGTTTGTAGTGTTGAGCTGTCGTACAGCTGTAGCTCGAAAACGTCAAAAAGTAAGAGAGGGAGCATCAAACAAAAAAATTTAATTATTTAGGAAATGTACAAAGACGTCTAAAAACTTTCCTGTTATTTTTTCTTTCTTTATGTTCTTTTCTTCTTTTGATAAGAAAGATATGTAAAATAAATAGATATGTATTAACTTTCAAAAAAGTGGGAATAATTACATTTTTAAATAATACATAGTGTTTATGAATTTAACATTTGTTTTATGGCGCTTAAAAAGAAAATTGGAAGATGAACCTCTATATAACGAACTTTTTTTCGGGATTTAGCGACTTCGTTATATAGAGGTTCGACTGTATAGAGAAAATGTTTTCTATAATTGGGTCGACATGTATTTGTACTTGTAAGCATGAGACAGCTTGCATGATGATCAACAAGATGCAAGTAATAAAAATAGATGCAAGTTGGTTGTCAGTAACTTGCAAGCTGCAAAGCGAATTTCAAGAAGCCACCTCACTCCTGATTTAAAAAGAAGTTGTTGAAAAGTGTTATAGAATACACACACACACATTTGTCTTCTTAAACTGATACTAAAATTAAATATGCTTGATAATATAAATGATGCAAAATTACCACACACAATAAATAAATTGAATGAAACTGTCACTATTTTATTTAACTTGTACTTGTTGATTTTTATGTGACAATTTTTACCTTTTCTGAAATACAAAGTAAATGAATAAATATAATCATTTAAAAAAAATGCCCTCGTCCGATAACATTCACTTTCACCATGGAGCTCTCAAGCCAAAACGATTTGTCCCCCTCTAACACATATGGACATATTCTTTTAAAGTCCATATAAAAATATTATTATTACCATATATTATTTGTATACGAAAATAAAATTTTTAATACTATAAATATTATTATTTTAATTTTAGTTAATAATAGTTTATCATTTTTTTTAAATATTTCAGAATAAACAAATTTGTTATAATTAGGTATTTGTTATTCGAATGATTAAATTTGCGCACGCATCTGATCATGGGGTATATATTCGGGTTATAAAGACTTCCCCTTCTCGTAAACAGCATCTTAGATTTTGCATAAAATTTGTGACTTTAGAACCGAATTAGGCATTAAGTCGATCACGATCGACGGTTAGACCGCCTAGACATTTTGGGGTGACCGCCTTCACATAAAACGTTAGACGCGTATACTAAAAGAAACACAGGTGATTATCAAGATAATGGAAACACCCGTGAATTCAGAGACGTTTTTAAGAATTTACTAGACTAGAAACGAAAGTTGCATTCATGGGTTACCCATTTGGCAATGTTGATGTGAAAAATATAACTAAAAATGTGTTACACGTTCTAGAGCAGGGGTGTCCAACCCAAATGACCTTGCGGGCCACTTCGGAAAAACATAATCTCTTGGGTCGCACATAAAAATATGTACATTTATATCAGATTTGGAAACAAAAAAAAAACATTTATAAGAGTGAAAATTTGAAACAAAATGAATTATTATTATTGTTTTCGTCATTTTTCATGTATACAGACATAGATAATATAATATAATAAAAAATGATCAAAAAAATGTTTAAAATATTACAGTTGCCATTTTCTTGAAAATTGCGGAGTTCCTTTTGAATTGATCTTTCGTTACTCACTGTTGAAACTTGATTGTGCTGTCACTCTCAAACGATTTAGTATACATTGCCTTTCATCTTAACCGTCCAGAATAATTTTTTTTAAACTTTAAATAACATCTCTGATTACCTCTTGCTTTTTGGGCAATCCAAACGGAAAAGGAGGAGGAGAAACGAAAGTCGCACACACAGAGAATCATGTACCATCCATAGTAAAGGATATGCATAATGCAATCCGGAATTTATTAAAAAAAGTTATTATAGTGAAACTAAACGTAACTGTTTGATAAAATATAAATTTATTTGAATCTAAAGGACGTTTCTATTATCAAAAAGGATTTATTTTAAAAAAGAGCAGTTAACAGGCAAATATATTGTAGATTTATAAATATATATAAATATCCCCTTAAATAAATTTCAAAACCAAAAAACTTTAAAAACCTGATGTTTAAAATTTTTTTAAAAACAGTCGGCGGGTCGCGTGTTGGACACCCCTGTTCTAGAGGAAAACGCGCGAAGCTCTTTTAGCTCCTTCAAAAGGACGCAATTTGTAAAGAACAACTTTTGGAATCTAATAGACGAAGTAAAGTATCCTAAATTTAAAAAAAAATTGCAATTCATTTATCTTCTTTCTTTCACTCGACCAATCTGTGTGAACCTACATTTTGAACAAAGAATATAATTAAGACAACATACCACTCCCATGTCACAGACGATCACTTAGAATCCAGTGCAAGATTAGCTGTTAGTAATTATATACCGAGATATTCAAGATTAGGGTGGATAATATGAAACTAAGTCTTCTACTGAGACTTTAGCTATCACAAGTTCGAGCCCAGTACCACTAAAGACCCGCCGTGTAGGGCAGCGATGCATGTTAAATCTGTAGAGAGCTCAAATGTCCTCCTGTTGGTGTGGTGTGGTAGTTAGGAGAGGTGGGTGCCAGCTCAGATGTCGTCCACGTCACTTGACCATGGTTCAAAATTACGTGGTCTGTCGCCAAAAGCCCCCGTGAAACTGAACAGTGCGACGTTAATATTAAGTCAAATCAAATCAAATCGAGACTACAGCTACGAGAACTAATTTTAAGGGAAAATTATTTATTTTTTGATGTATTGTGAAGTGTTTGAAAATGCATCATTTGATATTATTAAATTCATACGCATAATTATTAAGTTTGTATTTTGCGTTTTCCATAAAACGTAGTTTTAAAGGAATAAGTTTTCTTACTGTAGTTATGTAAGTAAGTACACATATTCCGTATTTATTATTGTTAAAATTTAAATATTATTGAAATTTTTTTTTGCTCATCACACCTGCGTCAAAAGGTGGATCGCAACATCCTGAAAAAATTAAAAGTAGACCTTGCTATGTAAAAGTCTGCCCAACCCTACTTTAGAAGCAGCTTAGAAAATGTCGGCGAGCTCAATACTATCAGTTAACGACCGGGGAACATATCCGTATTATCTAACTCTATGGACTGCGTTTGTCGCTGTGTACAACAGCAACTCGTGTTGGGCACAACGGGAGTACCATCTAACGTTGTGTCACACGATCGACTGAGGAAGGTCTACTTGTATGTTAAAGAGAAAGTGGTGCACACAGGTGCACATCAAAGCTCACAGACCGGCATATTCGCCAGTTGACTATTTAACACCCTTTCCCCATGGCTCGTGACATCAGAAGCCAGCTGCCTTCCGGAGCAGGTGAATATGTGTCCACAATAACCATACGCAACAGGTTGCACGATGTACAGTTACGTGAACAAGTATCAGTGACAGGGGTACCGTTATCCAATCATCCCAGGGCTAGACGTCTTGCATCGTCATCATACCTGGTCCATCGAATGGCATCAGGTAGTGTTCACGGATGAATCTCGTTTCTGTCTGTGGAGGAATGATGGCTGTCGATGGGCATGACGGTGACCGGAGAACGCTACAAACCAGTCCTACACCGGTCATCAAGGATTGGGGTGTCCTAATGTTCGATGACAGGACCCCTCTGCTACACATTGAGGACCATTTGACAGCGGACTGCTACGTCACACGAGTTATGGAGCTTGTTTTTCTTCACTTGTTGCAGTGCTCACCCAACACGGTACTCCAGAAAGACTATGACAGGCCGCACCGGCGAACTCTTAACAGCCGGACTGGATTTTCCAACCTTTCCTGGCTGGTAATCTCTCCAGATCTGAATACCGTGGAGCACCTTTCGGACCTCATTGGACGTCACATGAACTGAGGACCACAGAGCAAACCATGGGTGACCTGCGCACCGCTGTGGATATGGCTTGGCAACCATTAGATCAGGCAATCATCAGTAGACTAACTGATAGAATGCCTCACCCAATTGAAGCCCGTATGGCTGCTCAAGGTGGGGGCCATAAGATACTAAATAAATTAGTTTATAATGATTTTATTTGCCTGCTTTTTTAACCTTTTGCATACCTACCTAATATTATAGCTCCTGATTTTTGCATGACGCTACATGCATTACTTCTTGGTGTTGCAGTTTCACTTTTGAGGAGTGTTTATGAAGTATGTTTTTTTTACATTTTTGTATCTTTAAGAATTTTATCATACTTGTGACGAATCTATACGGAACTTTATCACTAACCTTCTGAGTCGACCTTTTTAGGGAAATTTAATTCCCTACCTATTTCCAATCAACTCCAAAAAGCGGACAGGATTCCTTGTTATGCAGATTAGATTCAGTATTTAAGTCAAACGAAATAGTAAAGTGAGAGCAGTAGGAGATAGAGATTGAAGTAGAAAGATATCATGGATTTAAATTGAAGATTTTTTGTTAGAGATATTTAATCTCAAGAATTGAGATTCCGAGTGGTAAATATTGTTTTGTGTTTAAAGTCTCATTAAAGTTTTAGGAGTGAGATTAAAGTTAAATGTTCAATAAGAACATTATTAAATATAATTCTGGGATCTCTTATCGTGGTAATTTCTGTGTGATCGTTATTTAATAAATTAATTAATTGGATCATTAATTAATTAAGCTAACTTAAAGGATATTACCTTTAAAACCTCATAATATTAGTAGTCAAATTTGTTAATAAGTCTTTGATTCTATTTGGATAAGATAACCAAATAAAGAAAGTTGTTTATAAAAATGGCTACTGGTTCTTACATGACTCCTATTTATTCTCGTTCTCAAAGTGAGGTCCTAGGAGACCTTCACATACTTTTTGTAATTTCTGGAAGTTCTTTAAGGATACACATCATATATCAGAGCGATGAACAAATCCTTTTGGAGAGGTGGATCTATAACAAAATTTTTTTCTGTTAATATAATTTTTTATATAAAACACAATGTAGAATGAAAAAAGCACTGTATTTTCAAACTTATTTAATGTTAATGCGATGAATGGAGCTCAGGTTATACACTTTTTAAAAAAAATTCACTTGAAAGCATTTTAAAAATTAAGCACATTTATAAAAATATATTTTTATAAATGTATGTACCTTTAATACTTTTTTTCAGAGGATTGATCGTATTTTAGGAAGTTTAGAGTGAACTATTTCATTCGTTACAATTCTTATAGAGAATCATTTAATGTGCAATTACTATTACATTTTAAATTTAGTTAGTGGTTAGTTCAGTTCAAAGTATTTTTAGATTGCATTTTAATTTTAGGGCATATTCTGGATAAAATTAATCCATTTCTTGGATCATTTCTATCAAGACTGTAAGTATCAAATTACTTGGAAAGATTTGTTGACAGATTAATTATTTCAATGAATGTCGTGCTGGAGAACCTTACCAAACTATTGAGGATATACAGCCGTTCCTCATATAACAAGCTACTTGTAAAGAATGGTTTCGATACTACAAGCTACAAAATTTGCAATTATTATAACACGCATTTGATATTACACAGTACAAAGCTTGAATTTAATATTACACAGTTTTCATACAGGGTATCAGGGCTTAAAGTATCCAAAAGTTATTTCTTATTATTATGGAACTATCCATCAGAATGTAATACACTGTTAATCCATGGATTGGAAACTCCTCCGAGATCTTTTGGGCCTTGTCCGATCGGCTACACATGCGTGCATTATTCGACAATCGCAGACAATGAACTTGTTACACTGACTTCAATTGTAAACATGTGGATGCCACAGCAAAAGTTGCAGTGCCTACTTTGGTTAATTTAAATCAGTCACTTGTACAGCGATTGATATGTTTATTGTTGTATTTTTAATTTTTGAACTTCATATTTTTGTTCTTGACGAACTTATTTTTTCATCCGTATGTTTTATTGGAACGAAATTTCAGCTATCATAAAATTTTACAGCTTAAGACTTGATTTCTTAATAATGCGGTACACATTGTTTTCATATTACACACGGTGCAAAGTTTCGTAAAAAACGAAACACAGTTTCGATACAACACGGTACATTTTATCCTGATTTATATTGTGTACTTATATAATTAACTTAGTAAATAAATAATTTAAATAAACAAAAAAGTCTCGTATAACACGGTTTCAATATAGCATGGTGCGAATTAACCGTATTATACGAAGGATACCTGTACCTTAATATTTCGTTACAAAGTCAGATAACAAGAGAGTGTTTGTTAACCTTCTACTTTAGCTACTTTATTAATCAATTTTTCTCTATATGCCGTCTAAAGACTCATAATGTAGTGGGCTGATGCTCGTTAAATAAAATAGGTTGGTGTAGTGTGAAAGTTTATAGTATTGGGTTCCAGCTCAGCTGCTATCCTTGTCACTTGATTAACATTTAAAATTCTAAGATTCCTTACTAATAGTACAGTGTTGCTTCCAAATGGGGCTTTAATAATCAATCAAGCAATCAAATCATTTCACACCTCCAGAATCGTCTCGGCTAACTCAGGGGATTTTCACAACGTCCGTGTCGTATGATTATACGACATGTTAAAAATTCCTAGAGTGCCTGTTTGAATTGGGTATACTCGGCAAAATTAAATTTCTAGTGCAATTTCACCACTAGAAATTTTTAGTCAGAGCTCAAATTCCTCCCTTTGAGGTGGAAACTGGGCGTCAAAATTACATCTATCTACATGATGCCGCACTAAAAAGGGATACCAGTTCCCGGAGTGTGTACTAGGTATCCATTGTGGTTAATACCAAACCCTCTAGAAGCCTGATTTGATTTATCACCAATTTTCATTATTCTGTAAGGAGATCTTCCTGGAATCGAAATTCAGAACACCGAACCCCAGAAAGCTATAGAATACTCTAAACAGCCGTCGAGCCGCAAGTCCTGTCGTGTGGTTGGTGGAAGGGGTAGAGAGGTGGGAGGCCCTGACCATCCCCGGGTGTCCTCCCTCAAAATTGGGGTGGAAACGAGCCAAATCATACTGTCACTAGTATGGTGCTCAAAGCTACGGCTAACAACAGGCTTCACTTAGCCCTTTGCCCTGATGAATTTCGTGGACCTCGATCTGGCCTTTGCCGATCAGGTGGCATCTGAGGATCAAAGTTCTCCGGTAGGGGGGAATGAGATTTTGAAAAAAGAGGTGCCGGATCAGGTGTCATCCTAGACTCTTGATCGGGTTTGATCCTAGGGTGTCGACCATCCACATGCAAAGGTCTAATGTGACACCCCTTTCGAGAATTTTTCAAATTTTGACTAATAATTAAAGTTGACGTTATAAACTCATCTATCTGTATAAGAGTAAAAAGTAAAGCATTAATAAAATTGCAAATAAACACATAAATCCCTTCTTTTCTTATTTTGTTTTTCTAAATTGTAAGGCTATTGTTAAATCGAAAAGTATTAATTTCCCCAAATGCATATTGAATTTAAGCATTTCTATGTCTTATGTAATGTTAATTATATTTATTTATTCTCGTGGAGCAACTTTCTCAATCATTTTTGAGACACCAGTGCCGTGAATAAGCAAGAAAACATTTTGTTTGTGGTATTGTACTGTCACGAATTTTGCTATCAAATGAAAGATGTGTGTAGAGCATGGATGGGCATTAAGTCGATCGCAATCGACCAGTGGGCCGCCAAGACATTTTGAAGTGACCACTTTCACTAAGACCTAAGACATGCTTACTAAAAGAAACCTATTTATGGAACACCGACTCCAGCTAGACTGGAGAATCGACTTTTCACAATTAATACGACTGTGTTTACTAAAGCAAATCTATATATATATATAGGAGAAAAGCGACTCACTCACTCACTGACTAATCACGATATCTCCGGAACTATTAAACCTACAGACTTGATATTGGGTAGGTAGGTTTCCTTCATGGAGTAGACGTCAGCTAAAAACGGATTTTGCAAAGTTCGAACCCCAAGGGGCGTTACGGGGGTTTAACAGGCATTATAGGTAATTATTTCCATTACTAAACTATTAGATGCACAGTCGTGAAACTTGGTACACAGATTTATTTCATAAAGTAAAGATTCCCTACATAATGATTTTTATGAAAATCGACCTCCAAGGGGCATTGAGCGCGCTTAAGGGGCGTTATACATAATTGTTTCCATTTTTAACCTATTAGACGTACAGTCTTGAAATTTGGTAAGATGATTCCTTTCATAAAGTACAGATCCGCTGAAAAATGGGTTTTGTAAAAATCGACCCCAAGTGGCGTTGTAGAGAATTAAGGGGCGTTATAGGAAATTAACTCCTTTTTTAAACTATTAGACATAAAATCTTGAAATTGAGTAAGCTGATTCCATTCACTGAGTAGAGATCTGTCATAAGATGGGCTTTGTGAAAATCGTTTCCTAAGTGGCGTTGCGGGGCTTAAGGGGCGTTATAGATAACTATTTCCATTTTTAAACCATTAGACGTACTGTCTTGAAATTTGATAAGCGGATTCCTTTCATAGAGTACAGATCCGCTGCAAAATGGGTTTTGGGAAAATCGACCCAAGTGGCGTTGTGGAGAATTAAGGGGCGTTATAGGCAATTAACTCCTTTTTTAGACTATTAGACGTTTAATCTTGAAATTGAGTAAGCAGATTCCATTCACTGAGTAGAGATATGTCATAAGATGGGTTTTGTGAAAATCGTTTCCTAAGTGGCGTTGCGGGAGCTTAAGGGGCGTTATAGATAATTATTTCCATTTTTAAACTATTAGACGTACAGTCTTAAAATTTGATAAGCCAATTCCTTTCATGGGGTAGAGATCCGCTACAAAATAGTTTTGGGGAAAATTGATCCCCACGGGTCACTGAGGGGGATTAAGGGGTGTAATATAAATATTTCCGCTTTTCAACTAATAGAACCACCTGCTTGAAAATTAGAAGGTATGTTCCGTTCATGGAATAAAGTTCCTTTTACAAAGACTTTTGCGAAAACGGACCTTCAAAGGAGTGGGGTTGCGAGGGATTAAGGCGTGTTATAGAAAAATTCCTGTTTTTGAATTAAACTCATTTACTTGAAATTTGTTGAGCACTTTTCTTTATAGTTGAACAGAATTCCACTAAGAATGGATTTTACGGAAATCAACTCCAGGGGGAAGCGGGGAGAGTTATTGGGGCGTATTGATAGACAAAATTCCCGTTTTTGAACTGCTAAGACTATAATAATAAAATTTGGTTTGCATGCTTCTTTTGTTGAATTGGAATCCGCTAAGAATGCTGTCAACGAGATATTGATGATAAAAATTCCGTTTTTGCTCTGTTAGATTTAGACTTGAAATTTAGCACGCATGTTTATTTTATGGAGTAGAGATCCACTGAAAGTTGCTTTGGTGGAAATCCACTTGATTATTAGGTTAAGTGAGCGAAAAAATCTTTCTCCTTCTATTTTAGATACAAATAGAAATTAGATATTATAATTTATGTTTTTTTATATCAAGGGGCGAGAGTGTAACAGCTATAAATATATTTTTCAATACAATCGAATTCTTAATGCTAGATATCAATAATTAATATATATGTAAACAGTATACATATATAGAACATCGTGAAATACCCAGTGAAGCGAGTGGGTAACGGCTAGTGATTCGATTAATGTGTAAACAACACATGTAGCTTCATTGAAAGTGAACGGTGATGCCTAACACTTTCACTGCCATTGCAAAGAGAAAAAGCCATCACTGTGATGCCAGCCGTAGAAATGAATTTCTACCCTGATGCCGACTCATGGGGAGAATAAAGTTTGTTCCTACAATAGCCCGGGATTGGCAGTGGAGACATCATTCCACACTCCGCGCTTCCACGGGATTGGGAGGGGCTGCGGTAGCCCAGTGGTCAAGGTATTGGATAATGGAAGGCATGTCATGAGTTCAATCCCAGTACGAGTAAAGTCCCGCCGTGCAGGCGAGCGATGCCCGTTAAATCTGTCGAGACTTCAAACGTCTTCCCGTTGGTGTGGTGTGGTAGTTAGGAGATGGGGTGTGAGCTCAGGTGTCGTCCTTGTCCCTTGACCATGGTTCAAAATTACGATATCCGTCGCCAAAAGCTCTCGAGTAACTGAACAGTGCGACATTAATATTCCCTCACTCACTCCACGAGATTGGGTTCTCGAGTTGATGCCATGTCCCACAATGATGAGGGAATCGGCCGCAAACAGTTGTAAATATATACCTCAGTTTCAGATTCATCGATTCAAGTATGTTTACTTCTCGCTGCATTGAATACGTCCACGCTCCACGGTCTAGCAGCTGTTCAATCATTCAACTAAACAATTTTGTGTTACTTGTGTTTTTGTAGTAAAAATAGTAATCTGTCACATTTTAAAAGAAGGGTGCAATGTCGAAAACAAGTGTTAAGAAAAGAAAACATACAATTTTAACACTTACACCACTGGAGGTACTGCAACACCTTAAAAACTTTAGAAGTAGTTCATAACCTTTAAAAGACTGCACACCGCTGGTGTAGAGAAAAGATATTAATTAGAAATGGACCAACACTTCGTGCACTAACGTTCTATTTTTCTTAAGAGGGCTCACTCATGCGATGGGTTCAAAATATCAAAAATAATTTTTTTTTCATAAATTGCTTCCTTAACATGTCTAGAATACGGTGAAGTGATTTTTTTTAAAATTCCAAGTCGTTATAAAGAAGCAGGTGTTAGAAGAGCAGCTGTTTGGAGCGCTAAGATTTTCATAGTTTTAATCGGACTTGGAAACTTTTTAAACGCGTTTTTCTCAAAACCGTGTTTTCAAACTCTCCTCCATCATATCTCAAAAACGGTTTGACCGAATGACTATAAATTTATAGGGTAGACTCAGCACATATATATGCACGAAATGGACTACGATCATTCCAAAATTCAAAATATTTCTATTTTTTTTATAACAAAAACATAACAAAACCCCCATGAAATTCGAAACCTTTTCTTCAGAGGTCAACCAAAAATCTAATTTTTGATATTTTCAATTGACTATAGTCCATTCTATGTATTTAAGTTTATAAATTATAAAACGCCGTTAATTTTTTAAAATTTCCAATCAGCCAGAATCGTGGAGGAAGTGAGCGTCCATTTTTTCGAGGCGGGTGTGTTCAGAGCGCTATAACTCACGTTCTATTGGATATTTTTTGGTTAAACATTTATATGCATAATCTTAAAATACATATAAATAAATCATAAGAAACTTAAAGCTCTATCTTTTTACTGGTCGTCAAAGACAATTCCCAAAGAATTCTAAAAAAACCAAAAAACCGTCATATGGACGAATCCCCTTAAACTATGCTATGCGATCGGGAAATCGGGACTTATTTTGATTTTTCATTAACTATATATATTTAAAAATTCAGTACATTTATTCGACTCGTTATGTTTTATTTTGAAAATTTCGTAAGCAATTTTGCTTGATCTATAGAAATAAACGCAGCCGCGTCTTATTTTGTCCGCCTGCGTGCAGAGTGTGCTGCACATCTGCTAGGATCAGCCCTGCTCTTGACTACGGCTCAAAATTTAGAGATCCGTTGCCAGTAACTCTTGTGTTGCTTATGATCGTTTCGTAAATTCGTAAATTAAAATCAGATCAGTGTGAAAATAAAATCTGCCAGAAATATACTAGTTTCAACATGCATTATGTATTTTACTAAAAAAAAAAAGAGCTAACTGAAAGTTAAAAAAAAGGGGGGGGAATTATTCTTTACTAAAAATGAAACAGAGACAAAAAAAATTATCTTAACGAATCACAGATTTTCATTACTCTTTCAGCGATGATTTCATCTTCAGAGATGAACCGCTCTGTGATTACTGCCTATTTTTGCCCTTTTTTTATAGTTGTAATCTAAGTTCATATCTCGTTTATATTTGTTGTTAAAGGTAACTGTGAAGGGGTTGCACGGGATTCTTACTTTTGATGGGGAAATTCCATAAATCTTTGACCTACAGTAAAGAAGTCAGAGCTAAACCAGTCTGAATCTAATCTCTTCTTTTTTACTTTTGGCGTCGTTTCTTTTATATCAGTCATTTTACTTATAATTATAAACGAACGTTTTGTTAAAAAATTATTGTATTTTCAACTTAAAAGGAACAAAAAGAGCATAACCATGATCTGTTATAAAACTTAATTTCTGCTTTCTTTGAAATAAAAGTATTTAAATATATTTTACTAACCCTTGCAAAATATTTTTTTAGTTGCGACGTACTTCAACTTTTATAATACAATAACCTTTATAATAAGGAGCTGCTTTATAAGTTGTTTGACATACGATTCATAGGAAATTAATTCCAGTTTCGTTTCACCTAGTTTTGTACAGTTAATTTGACACTTAAATTACTATATAAGACGACTGACCTTGTTTCGAGTCACCAGTAGGTTGTAAACGTACTGAACTAGTGGTGGCCAACTAGCGGTTCACAGAGAGTTTTTATGCGGCTTGAAAAGTCAGTCAAAAAAATCCGCTTTGTACAGAGATTTCTTTCCCTAGCGCGATTTAAATTTCGTCTTTTATTTATTCACTATTAGAAAAATAAAGTACCTGAATGTGTTTCTACTAAAAGATAATTTACAGCAGTGTTTCTCAAACTGTGGAGCGTGCCCTCCCAGAACATATTGGGTCCAAGGTCGAAAATAAATGATTATTTAAAAATTATTAATTTATATGACCTTATGACGGGGTGCGAACATATTGAAAGGTCGAAAATAAATGATTATTTAAAAAATTATTAATTTATACTGAAAGTAAACAAACAAATACATTCAGACGCAGTAAAAAAATGAAATACTCCTTTACACTATAATACACTTATAAATGTATCAGTACTGCACAATCAACTGAGGGCAATTAACACACGGCTTAGCGAGACGTTTATATACGTTGAGGTGACTTAAGAGGTTTAGTCGTATTGTAGATTTATCGTCAAAGTAAAGTATTATTGAATTTAATACATCGCTATTGTATGGAGGGGGCGTGATGTAAATTATGATTGAATATTGGGTCGCAAACATTGAAAGTTTGAGAAGCGCTGATCGACAGAGTTTGGAGGACGAGGTCACAAGAAGATCTCAAGATTTTAAGAAAGTTGAGCCTGTAAATTCAATTTCCTCTGTTAACCCATAACTGCGGATGTTGATACAGCACTTGAGGAGCTACACCTTGAACTTGTTGACTTGCAGTCAAATCACAGCGTGGAGAAAAGGTTTAATTCTTTGACACTGACTTTTGCAAGTCTTTGTCAGCTGAAAAACTTCCATGTATGTAGTAATTTGCGGAAAAAAATTGTTCTTTATATTTTAATCAACATACATTTGTGAGCAGTTTTCTTTTTTGTTTTTGTAAGATCATCAAGAAATACAGATGCAAATTGACTGACATAAACTTGCAGACTGTGATGAGAGTTTAAACACGCAATCTCACAACTGATTTAAAAAAAATTGTTGAACATTAAATATGTCGAGGCTCAAACATTTTCCCGTTCGTGTGGTGTGGAAGATAGGAGAGATAGTTGCCAGCTCAGGCGTCGTTCTCACCACTTGACCCTGGCTCAAAATTACGAGGTTTGTTACCAATAGCCCTCGTGTCATTTTATAGTGTGGCGTAAGTATAACTCTGCCTCTTATGTGGGCAGATGGTGCAAGTTGAAAATAAGAGAAGTTCGCGTTCACATACAAAGAGTGAAATTGTTCAGCTAAAACTGCTGAAAAACCTTTCACTACTGTTTTTAGGTGATTCACAAAGATTTTTTGGAGTCCACTTTCATCACTAACGAGTTTCAATGATGCTATTGCGAAATTTTAGTGATGGTTAAAACCAGTGTTTCTTAACCACCGATCAGTAAAAAAATGTTTGCTGGTTTATGGATGAAAAAAAAATGTCAGGTTGCAAACACTATTTCCAAGCCTTTCAAATTAAGAGCATTATATATATATCTGCACTATTAAAATCTGAAACAAAGGTTTCTCTCTAGGTGAGGCTACTTTTCCCGAACCACTAAATGTAGAAACGTGCAGAAGATACCAAAAGCTAGGGAATGATCAGAGAAAGTCCTTTTGACCAATTAAATTATGAAAATGCAATTAATTAAAAAGATATTAATTAAAAACTTTAAATTGGCATGTATTGTGCAGACACCGAAAAGGGAAAGCTTGCCGACATTTTCACTGTTTTTAAAACTGCCATCCATCAGGGCAGTGTTTCTCAAACTGTGGGGCGCGCCCCCCTGGGGAACGCGATACTCCTGCGAGGGGGGCGCGAGCATATTGAAAATATAAAAGGCTTAAAAAATTATTTTTTGGAATGAAGTAAAGCAAAATGCTTCCTGACAAAGTAAAAAATGCACATTTTTACACTGATATAATTTATATATATATCATCTGGTTTTCCACTTTCAAACGCTCATTAGCTATCTTTGATCCTAAAACCAAATAAAAAAAGATATTTTGTTTGCTTTCCTGTAATCCAGTGTTTTTCAAACTATGGGGCGTGCCGCCCTGGGGGGCAAGGTAACCCTGCGAGGGGGGCGCGAGCATATTGAAAATGAATGGTTTAAAAATAATTTTTTGGAATGAAGTAAAATAAGAGGCTTTCTGACATAATAAAAAATACACATTTACACTGATATAATTTATTTTTATCATCTGGTGATCATCAAAAATAAAAGATTCCACTTTAAGCGCTCATTAGCCATCTTTGATCCTATAACCAAATTAAACAAATATTTTGTTTGCTTTGCGGTCAATATGAGAACGATGAGAGATTTTTTTTAACGTTTCTTTTAACGATATCAAACGATAAGAGATTTTTTTATTACGTTTGTTTTAATCTAAAATATTACTTTAGCTGACTTTCGAACTTACTGGTATGGTTATCTCCGTCTTTTTTTTAGGGAAGTTGTAAATATATATAATATATTTCTGTTTCATCTTTTTTCCATGTGAAAGAGTTTTATGATATATGGATAAGCATGAGTATTCTGAAACATATAATGCATAATGAAAAACGTTTTACACAATTATTTTTTAGAACATGCTACACTATGCCCATGAACAATTTTGGGGTTTTGATTGCTGTGTTGTACGACTTATTATGGTTTATAAATGTAAATAAGCAGAATATTAAAAAAAAATGGGCATCTGTGTGATCCCTATTAAAGGAAGTTGAAACTGATCAAGCAATTGAAGAACATACTGAAGTAATGCATATTAATCAAGATATAGCGAAGGTAAATATCAGAAAAGCGTGAGACATGAAACGTTTGAGTTGATTTGAGTTTAGCTGGAAAATAACGTTCCTGTGTTGTTAGCGAAAAGTGTCTGTGATTTATGTCCTTTATTAAGGGCATTATTTATTTGGAACATTTTCTTTAGTTTTATTGGATTTTTTCTCAAGTTTTCTACGAAAAATTGAAAAGTCCTTGAAAGTAGGTAAGTATATTTTCTCTTAATTAAATTATTCACTGGAATTGTGATTTTTATAGTGTATAGTAAAAATAACTATAAAATAAATTATAGTTTTAAAACAAACTAAAAAAACATGCTTTTATAGTGAAGCGAACTAAAGAGCAAAAAAATATATATTACTTAAAAGTAAGATATACAAAATTTAATACTTATCTTGTTAATTTGTACGGTTTATAATTATGATCGTATTGTAGCTTTAGCATAAAAGTGCATCATTATTGCATTCCGTACATCATTAATGTATAAGGGAAGCGCGATAAAAATTGTGATTGAAAAGGGGGGGGGCGACAGTAGTGAAAGTTTGAGAACCACTGCTGTAATCCCACGATGAGAGATTTTTTTTTATTACGTTCCTTTTAACCCTTAAAATACTACTTTTGATTATCATCTCTTTCACCTTCAAGCTTACTGGCATGTTTAACTCGTATCTCTTTTTCTTTTAGGAAAGCTGTAAATAATATTTTCTGTTGCTTTTTCCCCATGTAAATGAGTTTTATGATATATGGATAAGCATATTGAGCCCTTTGAAGGATTATTTGGCCAAGATGTATTTTTATGAGTTGTATGAGATGTATTTTATGAGTTTTAAAGTATTTTTTTTAGAACTGACATCGATGTTTTTGTATCGAATTCACTTTTTACATGGGAGCAGTCGCATGAGGCGCTGAATCACTCCAAATTCTGGTGAAACTGTTTATTCGTTAACAGTGACCTTGACAGTATCCTCCAATTAGACTGTCTTAATGGAAACTCGAATGAATAATTCACATGTATGCCTCTTTTTTAAGAGTGGCAAACGGTTTTTTACAATAAAGGTACTTGTTTTGATCGAGTTCCCTGCACGACTACTTTTGTTCAAAAATATTTTCTATAAATATGCTATACTTTCCCCTATGATTAACTTTGTGGTTTTGATTGCTGTATTGTACGACTTATTATGGTTTATAAATGTAAATAAGCAGAATATAAAAAAAAATGAGCATTTGTGATCTCTTTATTGAAGAAAGATGAAACTGATCAAGCAATTGAAGAACCTGATGAAATAATGCATATTAATCGTGATAGCGAAAGTAAATATGAGAAAAGCGATAGACATGAAACGTTTGAGTTGAATTGAAATTTTCAAATGCTGCCTAAAGAACTCTTTCAAAAAAACTATGAAGCGATAAATGAAGCACTTCGCCTTGTCAAAAAGACGTAAGGAAGAAAAAGTTCAAAATGCTTATTTGTAGATCATCAAACGACAGCAAAACGTGAACAAAATATGACAGTTTTACTGGAAAATAACGTTTCTGTATTAGCGAAAAGTGTCTGTGATTTATGTCCTTTATTAAGGACACGCACATTTGGAACATTTTCTTTAGTTTTATTGGATTTTTTCTCAAATCATCAAAGAAAAATTAAAAAGTCCTTGAAAGTAGGGGTAAATATATTTTCTCTTAATTAAATTATTCACTGGAATTGTGATTTTTATCGTGTATAGTAAAAATAATTATAAAACAAGTTATAGTTTAAAAACAAACTAATAAAAAAATTTAAACTAACTAAACTAAAAAAAACACGCTTTTATAGTGAATCGAAGTAAAAAGTAAAACAAAAAAATAAAAATATATATATACTTAAAAGTAACACATATACAAAATTTAATACTTATCTTGTTAATTTGTACGGTTTATAATTATGATCATATTGTAGCTTTAGCGCCAAAAAGTGCATTATTATCGCATTCAATACATTATTATTTTTAGGGGGCGCGATAAAAATTATGATTGAAAATTGAATCGCCAGTTGTGAAAGTTTGAAAACCACTGCATCAGGGCCGTCTCTAGCAGTTTTGCCACCCCGGACAAAAATGGGAAATGCCGCTCCCTCCCCCTCGCTATCACTCTCTCTCTCTCTATATATATATATATATATATATACATATATATATATGTATATATACATATATATATATATTATTTTAAGTCTAAAAAAATTCAAACTAATTCGAAATTAAGGACGTAATTACTTGTTATTATTTCAAATGAGTGAAATATAAAAGAAGGAATCATACGTTTAAACAGATCAATTTATTCGATAAATATTCTACTGATGGTGGAGATCACAGGTGTTTGTTTTAATGCATAGTAACTACAACAAGATTAAAATAAAACTTCTTCTGGGGCTTTCTATCTATCAAAACCTCTTATTACCCTTGTCCCCTTTTGGATAGCTAACACCGATTATCGTAAGGGTGAAAGGAATGTCCATTGTAACCTCGCTCCGGGATGGGGAAAAAGTTATTAGTGAAAAATGTGTAAATATATTAAATTTCATGCTTTAACTCACACTCCCGCCTCGATCCCTTCAAATTTCAACATAAAAGAAAACTGTCTTTAATAGACAGAGTACAAAATAAAATAAAATAAGATACGTTAAATGAAATACCAAATTAACACCCAATAATATTTTCAAAAATATATCAAATTTTTCCTAACAAAAAAAATATTGTTCAAATTCGATCCAAATGCCACCCCGGACAAGGGTCCGGTTTGTCCGGCCCTAGAGTCGACCCTGCATCCATTCTTCCGTCCCAAAATCAGGCAAAAAATGAAAATCCGTAATTGGACAGATCATTCATTTTTACAGGACACAGTATAATTTTTCTAATAAAATAACATTGTTTTGTATTTTTTTTTACAATTTTTTAAGAAAGAAGTCGATTTTGACATGTTTTTGAAGGCGAAATGTTTTGAACCGTCCTGTATCTTTTTCTCATCGTGTTAGGCCGTTTATTTACGTTTTACAAAAGTGCATGCTTTGCTCTTTTTGACCACATTATTTAAAAAATCAGATACACCACTTTTTTTAATGATTTTCCCAAAATTACTCAAAATTTTTTGTCAGCAATGATTATGCCCTTAGTTCAAAGTACCTTACATAATCCACGATAAAACAATAAAATAGTTTTCCATTCTTCAAAGTTGAGTTGAAGACTTATCAAAAGACATGTTGATACTACTGTAATTTAATAGATAAAATTATAGAAATAAATCTAAATCTTACTATCAATTTAACGACTATTGTCTAAAAAATAATATAATTTTTTTTCCTTCCAAGTTCATAAACTTCCTTGAATGTTTCCACATAATCTCGAATTTGTCCCCAAAACTTCAACCCTCATGTCTATATATCTGCATTGGAGCGAAAAATATTATCTTTGGGGGAAATGGTCTTACCCATTGTTCCGATATATTCATTTTCCTTCATTTATTTTTCAACATTGTGCAACAAGGTTGAAACAAATCAAAATGGTCTACATTGATGTGTCCGAAGTTTCTCAGGAACCACATTTATTTTCGTTTAATCCGGGTTGATTAATGAACAGGTCAAAATTTTGTCTCTTCTTTCAGGAAGCGATATGAAAAGTGCATTCCCGACACAGTTGTTGAAAGTGTTATCTATGTAAGTCAGATTCATTAATAAGAAATCTAATGGAAATCCTTTTAAATACCTAAAAAATTACAAAAAATGTATTTATTTTTTAAATATGAATGCTTTATGGACATGTAAACTGTGATGGCGTTGGGAAATCCAGTGAGGCGTTTATCGTTTTGTTTTAATTTTATGTTTATCATAGGAAACTTTTTTTAAAGTTATTATTTTTTACGAAACCAATAAAAAATGAGATATTTTTCAATTCCTACCATTAGTTCACTCTCTCCCTGTATATATATATATATATATATATATATATATATATATATATATATATATCTTGATAAGATACCAAGTTATATATATATATACCAGGTGTCCACAATTAAACGACCCTACTTCAAAACTGTCTACAGACGAAACTATTTTTCAGAAAGTTGTAAAATGTTGTGTACGACATAAAGAAAGGATGGGAATTTGTTTGAGCAATTAATAAATTAGTTCAAAATTTTGCCACTAGAGGGCGCTTTTGAATGAAGGCCATCCACAGGACACGGTAACACAATAACTGATACTCATTAAAAAACACAATCTCTAAAATGAACTGCAAATTTTAATTAAACTTCTTCGATGACTATTTTTCAAAGGATTTACACGAAGGAAGACGAAAATATGCAAATTTTTTCGACGTCACACAGAAACTGTTATAAAAGCAATAAACTTTCATGGAAGATTAGTTTATTTTTATTGTGCTCGGTATTGCTAATCAGAATGTCATTATGTTTACCAAATCGAGCGTTGTTAGTAAAGTTATTCTATCAAAACCATAATTCCGCAATAGTTGCTCTACGGAAATTAAGGACATTAAAGGGGTTGCGAAAAGGTTCATTGACTGCCAAAAATCTTCAATTGATGGTAACCAAATTTGAAGAAACAGGATCGTTGAATGTTCGTTCTGGAAGAGGAAAAAAACTTGTTTCTACGGAAGCAATAGAGAAAGTAGCACTACGGGTGGAAGAGGACAAATCATCTAACGTGCTGGCTAGTACAAGTGTTCGCCGTGTGGCAGAAGCATTGGATCTGCCTCGTTCAACTGTCTAGAAGATCATGCGAAACATCCTCCGTTACTATCCATACAAGCTTCAATTTGTGCAGGAATTGCTTCCACAGGATTTCGAGACTCGACATCTGTTCTCACTGCAGTTTCTTGATCGTTTGGAAGTTGATACAGAATGGCCTTGGAATATCCTCTGCACTGACGAAACCCACTTTCATTTGGACGGTTCGGTGAATACTCACAACTGCCGAATTTGGAAAACAGACAATCCTCATTCCAGCTTACGAGTTCCGCTACACTCACCAAAAGTAACGGTGTGGTGTGGGTTTGCGGCGTCTTTTATTCTTGGCCCGTATTTTTTCGAGGAATTAGGTGCTGGAGGTTCAGTAACATGTTCTATCACTGGACAGCGATATGCATCGTTATTACGGAATACAATTATTCCAGATCTGCAAGCACGTCAGTGCCTTTCACGCATAATTTTTATGCAAGATGGAGCTCCTCCACACATTACACGTTGTGTTAAGGACGTTCTCAAACATCACTTCACAGAAGAACGTGTGATCAGCCACCAATTTCGTCATCTGTGGCCTCCCCGATCGCCTGACCTCAATCCATGCGATTTTTGGCTTTGGGGCCATTTAAAACAGCTGGTAAGTTGTGATCAATGAAAAACTTTACCTGATCTCAAAGACAGTATTTCACGACATGTTCTTAACATTTCCCAGAACACACTGCGGTCAACGGTGGAACATGCTATCTTAAGATTTCAAATAGTAGCTGAAACGATGGTCATCATGTTGAGCATTTATTGTTGTAACAAAATTTGTAAACTGTTATAAATGTAAGCTAAATATGATCTCCATTAAAACGCCCTCTAGTGGTGAAATTTTGAACTAATTATTTTATTCGCTCAAACAAATTCCCATCCCTTCTTTATGTCGTACACAACATTTTACAACTTTCTGAACAATAGCTTCGTCTGTAGACAATTTTGAAGTAGGGTCGTTTAATTGTGGACATTTGGTATATATATATATATATATATATATATATATATATATATATATATATATGATCAAATTTTCAATCGTTAATAAAATGCCTTCTATTCATTGAAGTTCAAATTCTTTTTTTTAAACTTGCGGTGGATGACAATTGATGTTAATACATTTTTTTCACATGTCAATTCATTAATTAAATTGAAAAATGAATAACTAGTAACAAACAAAAATAATTGTCCAACAGCATACATAGAAAGGAAAATCATTCGTTGTGTCCCTGTAGCGCAATAAATAGCGCATTGGACTTCTAATCCAAAGGACGTGGATTCGAATCTCATCTGGGATGGCCTAATTTCTGAGAATGTGATTTCTTTTTTACTATACTATTTTATTAGAACAATTAAATTTAATAAATGAATAAATAGTAACAAAAAAATTCCAACACCATATATAGAAAGGAAAATGGCTTTCTAATTTGTCAGTTAATATTGTGATTCTGGCATATGTATAAACATATTTATATATAATTAACTTTAATTATAACTATTTAATAAAAAGTAACTAAAATAAAATTTGTCTTTTCTTTTTAGCGCACATGCAAATCCCAGATTTCTTGGGATACTTACCTTGACGTTATAACTCAGATTTTATTTTTACCACTCTTTTATAAGCTTCATTTGTATGCAATGGAAACTTTGAATTAAATTTTTACCCACTTTAAAAAGGTCAGATTAATTCGAAATTTTGCTCACTTGTCTAGGACCGATGACAATACAATAATGTCATAATTTTGTTCCATTGACCTGATCAGGATCATCAGGACTAATGATTTCCCTTTTTCAGATCCTATCCCGCATCTAGCGACTAACTCCACATCCCATGTCCTAATTTGGTGACTAATTCCAAATCCCATTTTGAGATTTAGTGACTAAAAGATTAAGTTACAACTTTAAGCTCGATTAACTATAAAAGGGAGTTTTTTAATTTTTTCAAACTATAATTTATTCCTTTTGATTCCTTTCCTTCTTAAGGCTCACGTTGATTCGTGTTTTGTTTCGCTTTCTAAAGTTTCTATAACTATTTTTGTTGTTTATTTTTACTTTTTCTTGCCAATATGGCATCACTGTTGGATTTCAACGAAAGTGTTACGGAATCAGAATATTTGCCGAAAACCAATGAATACGGCAGTGACTGTGATACGGATTTATCTATTTGTGATGAAGAAAATGGAGAAATGAAACAAAAGTGGCAATACACTGTTCGGAGGAACATTTCGAGCAATTCCACAAGATTTGTAATTTTAATGTTCTAATTTTCCTATTTTTTGAAATTTTTGTAACCCAGACGTTTTGTAACTTTATACAATCCCAATAAAAGAAAACTTACCTTACAATGTTTCCTGTGCTGGTTACCTTGGTTAATAAGCCACAATTAAGCCATGTATCCACATGAGGCTACAATGGGATTTGGCCCTATACGTAGCATGTATCCATTAGAGTTACATAGGGCTTAAGAGGTTAATCTATCTGAATACAAGAGCATATAATAAGAAAAAACACTACAGTAAAACAAAAAAAAAAATTTTTGCATGTAAATAAAAACTTTCAGTCCGCTTGAGGTTTGAAGAGGACTGAAAATCTACTTTAGGGTAATTTTAACTAGTGCTTTTATTCGTTTTGCTTATCTGAAACACACACACACATTTGAAGTTTATATAATAAATACATTCCATTAAAACATATTTGCTGTTTTTAATAGAGAAAGATTAGAGAGAGAAAGATTTGGTTTTCTGTACTTAATTGCTGAAGAATACAATCAGCACCTCGGTTAAAAGAAAAAAATATATTTATATACATAATACTGATTTATATACACTGGCCTCAAAAAGTTAAGGTACAACATGTTTTTCGAAGCTCACCATAAAAAAATGGCAGTAACAATAAAATGCATAGTTTACATGAATGATAATAACGAACTTTAAAAACATTAATGCAAAAACGATTGCTACAACTTTTATTTTATAGAAAAGAACGTATATTTATGAGTGAGAGAAAAATATGCAAATATCAAGCTTTCGTACTTTTGTGTGTAAGTTGTGTTGATTTTCAACAGTTGTTGGCAGTTTCGGTGACAATAGTCAATAGAGTTTAGAAAATGTCTCAGAGACGTCGTTTACCCAATTCGTTAAGGTGGCGGGCAGTTGGATGGATGGAAATGGGATTGTCGCAGGCTGATGTTGCTAATGTCTCGTAGTGTTGTTCAGCGACTTTGGGATCAATACCAATCCGAAGATTCTGTGTCCAGAAGACCTGTTCCAGGCCGACCACGAGCTACAACACCTGCAGAAGACCGTTTTCTAGCTCTTTCGGCACGAAGGAGAAGAACCACTACTGTGCCGCAGCTCGTTGCAGACCACTTTCAAGCATCAGGAAGAAGAATCTCCGCTACTACGGTGCGAAATCGTCTTCACAATGCAGGTCTGTATGCAAGAAGACCAGTTGTGTGCGTTCCCCTCAACGGACGACAGCGAAGGAACGGTCTGGGTATGAGAACAAGACTTATGCTTGGCAAGAGAACATGTTTCTTGGACGCAGCAACAATGGGCTTCTGTGCTGTTCACAGACGAGTCCAGATTTACAATGGGAGTGATTCAGGGCGTCTACTGATCTGAAGGGAACAGCGCACTAGATACCATCAATCCAACACTGTTGAAAGACACAGTTATAGAGGTGGTGGAATCCTGGTTTGGGCAGGGATCTCGCTCGGTGGCCACACTGACCTGCATGTGTTCCATGGAGGAACCGTAACTGGTCTTAGATATCGGGATGAGATCCTTGATCCATATGTCCACCCATATGCTGCTGCTATTGGTAACGACTTCATTCTGATGGATGATAATGCACGACCTCACCGAGCTGGGATTGTTGAGGAGTATCTGGAGGATCACGGTTTGGAACGAATGGAATGGCCAGCTCGATCTCCAGACCTGAATCCGATAGAACATCTTTGGGACTATCTTGGCAGAGAGGTTGCTGCTTTAAATCCTCCTCCAAGGTCGTTACATGAGCTGAAACAAGGCTTACTCTGTGTCTGGTCTTCGCTTCCTATTCCGGTGTCCGACAACTTAATAAACAGCATGGGAAATCGATGCCGCCAATGCATTCAAGTTAGGGGTGGACACATTCCTTATTAGAACCCATTTTTGTATTGTTTTTATGCCATTTTACCACATAACACTGTGATGTGCTGTTTTCTCCAAGAATGGACTTTTCCGCAGAGATTGCTTTTTTTTTTTTTTTTTTGTTATAAATCGTTTTTGCAATACACTTATACACATTTCTATGACGCATTCAATAAAAAACTATTTAATGCACATATCCTCCAAATTTTTTTGTTTCTACATTCATTCATTTGCAAATTAGACACAAAAACCCGGTTGTACCTTAACTTTTTGAGGCCAGTGTATTAAGAGCATAATGCAGGGTATCCAAGCTTAAATTATCCAAAAGTAATGGCTTATTATTATGAAACTACCCATCAGAATCTAATAAACTGTTCGTTCATGGATTGCAAAACTCTTCAAGATTTTTTGCGTCTATACCGATCAGCCACACGTGTTCACATTATTCGGCAATCGCAGAAACAGGGGCGTAGTTACTGCCGTATCAGCCGTTTCAATGATACGGCGCCCCCAAGCTACATAGGCTCCAACATGTGTAACTACACTACTACTAAGAAGGCTTCATTTTTAAAAATGTGCTCCGAAGGAGTTTTGATACGGGGCCCAATCGGAACTAGCTACGCCACTGCGCAAAAGAAGATAAACTTTTTATACTGACTTCATTAGTAAAGATGTGGACACCACAGTAAAAGGTGCAGTGCGTACTATAGTTAACAGAATTTAAATCAATCTCACGCGTGTACAGCAACGTGTGGATCATTTTAGTAATAATTTATTGAATTCAATAATAATGTATTTTGACGTTAAAGCTACAATATGTGATTTTTATCATAAACAGTATAAGTTATCAAGATAAGTATTGTTGTGTGTTTATTACTGAGATACATTCGAAAGACGTGAGATAGATGAACAGAAACATATAACACAATCACAGAAGAACACAGATTCTTATTACAAACGATGATCCAAGCAAAGAACAGAAGAGGTACGCTGATTTCCTTTCCAGACTAGAATCCGTTGCAAGCGAAAAAGTCCGAATTCTTTTCACGAAGATACATCACTGCCTTACTCGGGATTCGAAACCGAACCCACTTGATTACAAACCGAGTGTCATAACCACTATACTGGGTGGTGCGGCAAGATAAGTATTAAATTTTGAATACAATCTTGTACATGGCAAACCTATGGAAATCTCTGGTAATTATTAAACTTGTTTTTAACTTAGCGTTGAGAGATTAGTTCTCACATACGTTGTAAAGTACTAATACATTTATAAGTATAACTGTTATACAAGTTTTTTGTACTGATGAATTGAAAAATTAAATTATACAGATTGAAGGATAAAAAAGTTTTTAATGAGTTAATTTTACGTGAATTGCAAATTAAACAAAAAAAATGCTTTTTGCAAAAAAAGCCATGTTTGTTAAATTTTAAGTCTGTAGATCTAATAGCTGATAAAAAGGATTTTTTTTATCTATAACTCTCCTTAATTCTCTTGTGGGTCAATTTTTGAAAACACGTTCCTAAGCTGATCTCTGCTCAGCAAAATTAACACATTGTTACAAATTTTGTGTAATGCATGCTTAAAATAGTATAAATAATTTATATCTGGAAGTGTAATACCATAATATTACTTTCTGTTGTATTTATTTTACGTTAAAATTGTAATCAGCCTCACGCTTTGCCTGTTCAAACTTTCGCAGTTCTTGGCGCCTGGCGTAGACAAAACAAAATGCAAAGTTTTGCTTCACGCATAAAAGGTAGATATATGCAGTCGTGGGCTTTCAGATGGCAGAATTGTTTCCTACTTATTTGACAATTATTATTATATTTTGGACACTTCACACAATATCTTTATAAATTATAGCCTATGTGTTATTCTGGTGTATAAACTATATTATTGTAAAGTTTCATTAAAATCCATTAAGTTGTTTTTCCGTGAAAGAATAAAAAAACATCCTTACAAACTTTCACGTTTATAATATTAGTAAGGATTATATCAGTGTAAATGTGTGATTTATTTTTTATTATATCAAAATGTATTTTGTATTACTACCTTTCTGTGAATTTGTAACCTTTTTAAATCTTTTATTTACGACTTTTCGATATGCTCACGCCCCTCTCGTAGGTTTATCACGCCTCTTTAGGGGGGTTGCTCCCCACAGTTTGAAAAACGCTGAGTTAGGGTCAAATTGTGAAGCAGCACGAGGTTTGTAAGATGTGGACTCTTAATTTTGAACCGCAGTCTGAAAAAGAGGATAACACCTGAGATGAGATAGCCCATTCTACAATACTCCCCGTCATGCTGATATAAAAATATAACTATGTGAGGAAATTATATTTATAAGTTCTTTTTTATAGGAAAACGTTGATAAATTTTTTTAATGAAATATGCTTTGTAAATAAAGTGTAGAGGCAATATAAGATATTCAGTATTTAAAAATATTGCATTTTATTAAATAAATGTGATGTCTTGTATTTACAAAAAAATAATAAATATAATCACAGGAACATACGAGTAATTTAAAACTAAATATCCAAAAGAAAAAAAAACATTGTATGTACATTATACAAATTCATATGTACATCATTTATATAAATAAAATTGCCAATTTAAAATTCTAAATCAACAACAAATGTACATTCAACTCCTGAGAATACAAATAATTATGTACAATTAATTATGTAATATCTTACAAATAATTATGTACACAAATTAAAATCTAGTTGACCTTTTATATATACTTTTTGGAAGGAACACAAACTAGGAAATAAAATTACTTCTTAACAGAAAAGAAACAATGTTTATGAAGTTTGTTAACAGATTGTATTCCAAAAAATCGTAAAGGAACATCAGTCGATATTTGGACGTTTAAGTTCCTTCATTGATACTGAACCTGAGAAAGTATGGAAAGTGAAAATTGTAAAGTTTTCAAATACTTATAAAGTAACAAAAAGTATCCATAAGTGCGTGCATAAAACACAAATGTGAGGTTACAATTATTTAAAAAATGGTACAATATGAATTCAGTTTACTTTTCAACAAGTTAGTCACTTCTCAAAAATATCGATATGTATTGATTCAAGAAGTTGTCAACAACTAACTCTGAAAGTCGACGCGATCATGTAATAAATAGTCTAGTATCAAATCTATCGCAACACAGATTCTTTAAACAAGTTAACATTATTTGGCCGAACATGGAATATTTCATTTGTATCATATTAAAATTTTAACATGATTCAACTGCTTACTACAAAAGTTTCAATGATATACAGATAAAATATTTTAAATATAATAATAATTTTTTACAGGGATATAATATCTTCAATGAGATTAAATGGTTTACAAACTGACTTATTAACAAGCTGGCTGTTACTTAGAACAGTTATTTTTATAATACATCAAGCATATAATGCTTTATGCACAACAATCAACGATTATATAGATCAATAATTGAATTTTTCAGTTGTAACATTAGTATTTAGATTTACATGTTGATATCATTTCAAAAACTTACGGATCAAATAATGGATGTATAGAATATTTCATTCACATTAAAAGATTCAGAGATAATAAGTAATTCGAAGCCATCACCCAAATTTTCCATCTAAAAGCTATTTCACTTCTTTGATAATACGATTTCCCAATAATCCTTAGGACATTAAAACATTAGAATATTAATACCATAAGGATTCATACAAAAGTCCTCCACATAGCTTACATGACATACTGTATGCAGAACTGTCCGTGATTGTTCTTTAACCCTTATTTACTCAATCTGATGTTATACATGCACAGTACCGATTGACAGTACTTGTCTAGAACAGGGGTACTCAACCTTTTTTACTTCGTGTCACATACGTATGACAACTATATTTCACGTGGGTGGCAACATAAGGATTAATGTGGGAGGGAGGAGGGACCATAAAATGGTCCCTACTCCACTGTTATTTCTTATCACTAACCATTGCAATTACAAAAAGTAAAAAAGAAAGTTATCTCCCAATTAATACTAGAACGACATCTATAGTAAAATTTATATATCTGGTAGCTTCATTTATAGAATCTTTAATGAACAATTGAAATTGTTACTGTTAATGCAACGCGCCATGACCGGGTCACTCGGAAAGGTCCGGTGGACCACATGCGGACAGCGGGTCGCAGTTTAAGTACCACTGGTCTAGACAGACAATCACAAAAAGTAAACCTTTCCCCATTTAGCATCCTCTGATGAACACATCTAGGTGTCATAACACCTTGGACACCCACAAATAATTAGGGGTGGTAGACAATTATCACATGACTATCAATGACTAGGATCCCATCCTTGACCTTCAAGTACAGGCACACTCTTTGACGATCATGCCTTTCATCTTGGTCACCGTCAGCTCGGGTGGATTCTTGTCGTCGTAGTGAAGCAATTCGAGAGGTCTCAGCTTTTTGGGGGCACAACAAGGGCGGGACACATTGTGTCCTTTGATTTTTAGAATGCTTTGCATGAGAGCATGTGTGTTG
This sequence comes from Trichonephila clavipes, assembly GCA_019973935.1. Lineage (NCBI taxonomy): Eukaryota > Metazoa > Arthropoda > Arachnida > Araneae > Nephilidae > Trichonephila > Trichonephila clavipes. Next base: position 182,932 of record BMAU01017914.1, read on the forward strand.
GCAAAGTGACCCTTGGAATCATTACATCTACCCTTGCAGTAGAAAGCTTCAAATTCTTTTGGCTGGACGATCCAGTTCCATCCGATATCTGCGAAAGATATACTTAGAGGACGTCTGCAGCACTTGCCTCCGCACGCGGACCTCTTGAGGCGTAGGATAGAAGGTGTGCGGGTCTTGAGTTCGAGCTTGGCACCACAGCATCGTATGCAGTGCAGGCTGAGGAGGGGTTCTTGACCATCCTCACGCCACCGAAACACAGGTTCTGAGATGTCCAAGGAACTGTCATTGGGAAACTTGAGTCTAGCCCATTGCAGATGGGAATCATAGTCTATTTCGGGATGAAACACCACGTGGGAGTTCTTCTCGCAAGCTGTTGAAAAATTAAAAATAATAATAAGATATTTGAAAAAAAGTACTGAAAGATGTCATGGTAACTTATTTTGTTCTTAAACTCTGTATGCTGTTTAATTATTGAACAATAGTATGTGAAATAATAAAAAATAATAAATGGTGTTGCGTCATTTGTAGTAGATAAGAGCACGTGAAATGTATTTTTAAATGAAATATATAAAACTGCCATGTGCTTCAATGCACCTATCTCAATGAGATTTTAATGCGTAGCTTCTCCTGTCTTAAAAAAATGATCTTGAGAATCAGTAAACTCGAACGTAGAATTTTTCAGACTGTCTTAATTTACATACTGTTTAGTCCGTAAAAACTATTTTTAAATGTTTAAAAAAATAAAAGTCGGTTGACGAAAGAGGTTCATTGAATAAGCTGGGTGCTGTAACATTTCACATTTTAATTAATTTAATTCCGTTATTGTTTTGTACGATGTATGCGGCCGAGATTGTTGTCATGGAGAAATATTGGGCTATGCCGATTAATAAGTGATGGTCGAGTAATTTTCAATTATTCATACATTTCATCAATGTACTTAACAATTCAATACATACAGTTGGATTCGTTTTCACCAATGGCTTTTCACTGAGTTTTGAGTCTTCCATGTGGTCCTAATTGTAGGGAAAAATCCCCAGACCAATTTTTTTCAAATTAATGCTAAACTTTTCGATCGTTAACAATACTCTCCCAAATGTCTGGCTGATAGTGCATGTAGCTTTTGCATCATTATTACCAAATTTATACTCATATAAAATAATACTTGAGTATTAGTTGAATTTATATTCTTGCCAAATTCAAAACAAATAAAATGGAACCTTTTTGAGAAAAACTTCTGTGTTGAAATGTGACTCTGGCAATGGAAAATCCGATTCTAAACGAGGTTATGCCAAAAACTAAAGCATAATGAATTGTACTGAATAGAAATGGTAATAATTATATATAATAATAATAAAAATCTCAAACAATATAAAACGTATTATTATATATCGTAATCTAAGATATAATTATGCACTAAAATTAAAAGGAACACTTTTGAACATAAAAATAAAAACAGTTTGTACCTACAAAATATATACTGCATCTTTTCATTAATTTAAATACCATCAACAAAAGAAGGACGAAATTGAAAGGATGAGTATAAAAAATATTATTCAGAGAAATTAAGTTTAAAATGGATGCTGAAAGATTATGGCCAATTGCTGATATGTTAATTCAGTTTACATAAAAAATATAACTACTTAACAAAGAAGGACAAATAAATGATGAAATTAAAATTTGTTCAGCATCATATTTACTATGTACTACCTTATTTACTTCAAGTATATGAATTAAATATGGTACGTTTCAAAGGTAACAGATTTCATACAAGTATCTTAAAACAATAAATACGCTCAAGTTAATAAATTTCGGCAACTAGAGATAAAGAATTTTAAGAAGAAAAATTGCAGATTAATTTTTCATTATATATGACCGTCACTAAGGAAGGATCGATATTTAAAAAAGTAGGAAGGTATATAAAATTTTTGAATTCCTTCCCTATATCATAGGTTCCCAAAGGGGTTCCTATAGACCCCTGTGGTCTTAGTGAATGCTGAGGGAGTTCCTGGCAAATTGAAATTAATTTGGGGGCGAGTAGATAATGTTAAGAGGTATACGAAAGCTTTAATATTAAGTATATTATTTGTGACCCTTTACCATAATTATGAGAATTGAAATGAACTATACCCATGACTTTTAAGTTTTAAAAAATTTTAGAGTAAAAGTTTATAAATGGGTATATAAAATACAAGTGACGACAAACGTCGCACATTGGAAATTGGGCCGATCATGGATACGGCCGTCTGCTCAGGTTTTAAATAGGTTCGGAATATCTCGCCGCTACATCCAATAACGTGTCCAAAATTAGGCAGTATTTTGTTGTTGTTTCTACGGACTTCTGATCTACGGTATAGTCAAATCAAGGCCCACGAATTCTTCGTGGCTAAGGGCTGATTTTACGCCTGTCGTTACCTGCGAGTTTGCTGACTAGCAAGCTATCTTACAAGTGGCAGTATGGTTTGGCTCGGTTATATAGTATATAAAATACGGAAGGGAATCTTGTTAAAAGTTTTGTCTTGTGCATAATCCCAAGATATGAAATGAGTGCAACAAATGTTTTTTTAATTTTGAGAAGAAAGCAGTATTATATTCTTTGTATTGTTACTAAGATAATGCATGTTTCGTCAGTATTTTTCAATACAATTGATATTTTCTTGTACATAAATTTATTAACCAAAATTATACTTTTGTTAAGGTTTATTATATAATTTTATATATTATATTATTATATAATTACCGTAAAATCCGGCGTATAGCACGCACTTTTAACACACACAAAAAAATAAGATCGAAATTTACGGGTGAGCGTTATACGCCGGATATAAAAATGAGAGCTTTAAAAATAAAAGAGATAAGCATAGTAAAAAGATTAGACTTCTACATGGATCGAAATACTATTTATTTAAAAGTAATGACATTCCTTGTGAATTTAAAAGGTGGTTCTTCTAGAAGAATACTTTTTTTTAAAGCTTTGAGTAATACCTCGAATAAATGCTTTCAAAATATTAGAGCATTGTGCACGTATATTTCAGATTTCTTCGTAAGAAAGGGGGTGCACGTTATACGGTGAATGCAACTAAAAATTTAAAAATGCAGCTTGAAAGTGAAGGTGCGTGTTATACGATAGAGCGCGTTACACGCCGGATTTTACGGTAATTAATTATGATATGTTTTTATATATGATATTATGATACAATTAATAATTATATTATTATTTTATATATTATATTATTATGTAATTAATAATTATAATTTATTTTATATATTACATTATTGTATAATTAATAATTATAATATTTTTATACATGACATTATTATATAATTAATAATTATATTATTTTTGTACATTATATTATTATATAATTAATAATTATAATATTATTTTGCACATTTTATTATTATATATTTTTTATCAATATCATTTATAATGTTCAGGACACCAAAGTACAATTTGTAATTTTGTTTACTTTGGTTTGACATAGGGTTATTTCACTTGAAGGTTCATGGCCAAACATTTTGTATAAGAAGGGCTCTTTCGGAAAAGTTAGGGTACCATAGCCTTACATATTAAATGTTGCAGAATAATAATAATAATAAGTTGAAAAGTCTTCATCTGTTAAAACATGCATTTTATAAAAAGAAAATAGCTCTTGATATCTTTTTAGTAATATTTATTTATTAAATTTTTTTCTCCATCTGAAGAGTCGCGGCACGTTCTCTTTCAAATTTAGTCTCACCCAAGCGATAAAATATGCGCGCTTAAAATAAATTCAATTGGATTGTATAGTCACCCTTCAATTGAACAGTATACAAGTTGCTGCATTTTCACGAAGCTTGTACAAAAAAGAAACTATAACTTGAGTTGACTAAAAACCATTTATTTTGAAATAATTTGAAAAATAAATATTTTTTTTTAAAATGTCGTTTATGAGTGATATTTGGCGCATATATACTATATTAGATAATAAGACTGCATTAAGAAATTAATAAGTTTGACAATTTTAAAGTTTTACGCAGAGAAAAGAAGGAACCGAAAGAATTTTTTTAAAAAAATGCCAATTTTTAAGCAATTTTTATGAATTTAATCAAACATATTACTTATTAATTAAAAAATTGCACAGAGAAGTATATTTGGTACCAGAAATATTTAGAATGTAACTTAGTGTTCTTTAGAATTTATTTCAAAACAATTTCAAAATTAATAAACTATTTATTTTAGAAACTTTGTTTGAAAGAAGAAAAATAGTTCACATAAAAGATGTTCAATTGGTTCGAAATATATAGAATGAGCCAAAAGTCTTGCCCTGATTATTACTATTTATTGCCTCTAAACTATTTTAATTAGAAATATGTTTGTTCGAATATATTGTGAGAACTGTTATGAGTTTTTTTGCCAGACTGCTTGCTTCAGTTAATTGCAACGTGTGTCCTTTTCGTAGCTATATATATAGGTGGAATTCCAGTTCCCGCCAAAGGTTCTTTAACGTATCTTCTGTTACACGCTGCCTCTTTACTTCAAGCATTTCATGCATCACATTATTGATTTTGCATCAGGAGGGTTGCGTCCGAAATGTCGAAATTTACGCCTTGCATTAATGGACGAATTCCTTTCGTGAAAACCGAAGCACACATTAAGCTTTCTCTTGAATCGACGCCATTTCGGTGAACATAATGACTTTCTTACAAATGTTTCCCTTCCCTAGGACTCTTCCGTCAACAAACTACACGCCAGCAAAAAAAAAACCTGATTCATTCAATGATACGAAAGTTACATTGAATGAAACGGTTATTTTGTAATGAATTTCTCCAATCAAAGCAAGACTTTTAGTTTAATGTATAGTTCTTTTCACGGATGATCACAATATGAAATAAAAATTATAAAGTCTAATACTGACTTACAGTTGTAATCCGAAATGAATACCTTAATATCAGCTTACATACTATCACAGAATTAGCAAGATTATAATTACTTTTCATAGACCCGATGATAATCGCCTCTGGATAGTTCTAATTGTAATATATGTGTTATTTAAGCGAAGACCACACGATTAGAAGTTTATAGGTGTTTTTTTATGATAAAAAAACCAGCAAGAGCTCCCAATAGCATTTAGTTATCAAAGTGAATCATAGATGGCAGCAGCAAATATATTCCCAGGTTCCATTTTATATTTCACTGTTTATTTCTAAATATTAATTACTTTTAATTTATTTAAAGTGTACGAAAAGTTAAAAAAAAAGTCTTCTTAAAATGAATTGTGTTCTTATGATAAGTTATAAAATTTGCTTAATTTTTATAAAGCAGATTCATGTCTTAATTTCAATTTCTGTCGTGATTTTCGATTACACAATCAAGTTTATTACGTAACATTATCATAGAGTGTAAGAGCCTTTTGGCATTTTTTTTTTGAAAAGAAAATTTCGGAAATTATTTTAAAAATTCGCTAGCGTGCTTTCGGTAAATGTTTTCAAAATTTATTTGCAAATTTTGATTTAATAAAAACATTGGATAAATGTACTAAATTTAACAATTTTTAAAAAATATTTTTATCCTAAAAATTAAAAATGTATATGGCTAAACGCTATATCCTCCATTATGCTATTAATTTTTATAAGAAATGACATATTAATTCTTAGAATATTACACTTATTAAAATTGATAAAACCGGGTTTGTCTTTTCTTCAAATTAGACTTCTAAACGAAAAAAGGTTAAAACCAGGTTAAAAAATTAAAATTTTGATTATTTTTATTCAAGTAACTTTTTTAACATGCAGTTAATAAATAAATAAATAAAATTAATTTTTTCTTTCCCTAGGTAAAGATTTTTACACAGATAATTCCTTGCAACACACATAAAAGAGTTGTTATATAGATAAATGGAAATAATACTTATTTATTTTAACGAAACATAATAAGTAAAATATGAAACATATGAAAAGTCAGAGAAATTTTCTCATTTTTTCATTGATTTATTCACGGAATAAATGTTAAATTAATAATTTAGTTGACTGAAGACGTTGTGTTATTGTATGAATAAACTTTAAAAATGTCAAATTTAACAATCAAAAAACTAAAAGTTATTTGTAACACATAGCCTGCTAAATAAAAGTAAAATTCACGAAATTAATCAAAAAGTTTTGAAAGCAATGCGCAAAGTGACTCGATTACCGAATGTAAAATTCATAAAGCATTAAAAATCATTTCTAGAGAACAGAATATATAAGATAATAATTTTTCTTACCTGTATGATGAAAAGTCAGAAGCTCCTGCTCACTTCTCTTAACATTCCTCAGGTATTTTCTTGTCATCCTATGCATTTGCGCCTGAGTCGTGTTGACTAGCCTCATGTCAGGAAAGTGCTTCATACCGAGTTCAGCAAGGATACGCTTCTTAAGCGAGCGCAGTACTTGTTGGGCCTCGGGTTCGAGGCTCGCCCCCGACAGTGACACCACGAGGAAGATCACAAGAGCGGACAAGGCAGAGCGCATCGCCCCTGAACGCCGCTTGCATGCACAGCTCGATATCAGGCGGAAAGTAGAACTCGAACTCGCGGTCGGTTGAAGAAAAGTATGTTGGCGCATCTCGCCAACCTCTTGGCAATGTCTTGGCGACAAATCGATGTCTTTCCGCGATCCAAAAACTCTTCTCAGAACAGGACTAGAGTCGGATCGATGGAACTGAAAAGAGTGAGTCAGTCAGGGTGGCTTTTCGGTTCACCTCGGCCGCATTCGGAAACGATATTGCTTCGTTTTCAGTCGAAAATGAATCATTTAATCGGAATAAGAAAGAGAAGCGTGGGTTATTGCTTCAGATTTTTTTGCTTCAACTCTCGCTTTTTAAGTACTTTTTTTTTTTTGCTACGGCACAACAATGGGACGAAAACCGCCTCCGCTCGTATCAAATAAATAAATAAATAATAATAATAAAAATGATAAAAGTCTAGTAGAGAAGAAAGTTTGTGACAGCTGTATGTTGAGGGAGAGACAGAGAGAAAAGTTTTTGCCGGCGTCGTCCGCGCTCGCGAAACGAAACAACTTTTTCGTGTATAAAAGTTGTTCCGGTAAGGGGGAAAAAAAGTTTTTCGGTAGCTCTCGCTGAGACGTCAAAGAGTTGTCGAGTGGATTTTCCGCCTTTTGTGCTTTGGGGTTGGTTTGTTTTGCGGTTTCGTTCCACTAGAGGTGTTCTGGGAAGTGCCCGCATTGTTCGCAGGAATTCCCCACCTGCCAGGTGGTTGCTGCTCAGGGGAAGGGTGGGATGGTCATTCCTCCCCCCCCCCACGTGCCGCTGATCCCTAGCAAAAAACGAATAGTGACTTCTGCTACGCAGTAATGAACAGAATGCACTTGCGCGTCTTTGAAAATATGCAGAAATTAAAGAGGTAAAAGTTTTAAAACAGTTCTGCTCAAGATTTTTTTTTTTTTTTTTTTTTTGCACAGATAAATTGGCTATGAAATCTGATTTTGGGCAAGATATTAAAATTTTGATATGTATTCGACGCGATAACTGCAAAATGAAAAATTTACGTCATAATGATAAATAAAAACGATTCTCAATTTTCATTTGTGTAAAAAAACATTAATGATTAAAAATAATAATAAATTACTTCTAATAGAAGTTAGGAGACAATGATGCGGAAATCCAAATATTTTATGATTTTCTTTTATAGCGTGAAAGTGGTACGATTTTTCTCAATTTAGGAAAGATCTCTCTTAAGGTATCCGAAGAAGTTCAGAGTATTTTTTTAAAAAAAATATTGAACTAAAAAAAATATTATAGATCCTTTTTTTTAGGGATCACTACTGATAAGTATTAATACTTATCCAGGAATATTTTTCAGAAACTATCAATATTTTGCAAAAATCATAATCATAATTGAAATGTTAGCAATTTGTTAGAAATATTTTAAAGTATTTAGGGGAAAAAACTAATTAACTTATACCAAAAAAAATATTACAAAAATAAACTACATATATTTATCTAAGGAATGTACTAAAATTTTATTAAAAAATGAAAACTTTAGAGCTGATCGAATGAATATTATAAGAATTGTAATATATTTATGAAGCTATTTTATTGAAATAACAGGTAATAACTAAAAAATATATTAATTCAGTGATAATTACTTTAGTACATGCTGTAGAAAATAATATAAGTTTTAGGTTCGAAAAGTTTCGTAGAAGTACATTGATAATATTTTGAGTTATCAGATTCTTCATAGTAGATTTTGAACCCTTTTTATGACCTCTTCTGATAAATTAAAGACCCATTTTTGGTTTTCCTAATTTTATGTCATTTATTGTAATTCTTCCTCTATTTAACGTAAAAACAAAATGAGTTTTGTAAAGTCAAAAGATTGCTCAATTCAATAAAATTTTAAAAAAACCAAAAATGTGTGCTTTGAATTGAAATTGGTCCCTTCAACGCGTTCGGATACCTTAACGCAGTCAAGTAAAAATGATTCACAGCGTATTTCATAAAAAAAATTATCGCTATCCACATACAAAAAGATTTTTGTAATGCTGTGATAAATTTATTTATATATAAGGTATATTTAATAAAAGCAATTGCATCTTTACAACAGAATGGAGCAAAACCAGTTTGGACGATTTTACATTTATGTGATGATGGTTATTCTTTCCCTGCTATATTGAAAAAGAAAAGAAACTACATAATATACATGTAAATTACAGTTTTACGATTTGTGCAATGAGTATGAACAGTTGTGCAATTTGAGCAATAAGAGTTGGTTCGGGCAAGAGGTACCCTCCCCCCCCCTAATTTTTATAACTATACCATTTTATTTTCTAATATAAAGAAAGTTTCATACAAATTTTTTTTCGTTCTTTTTTTTAAACTTATACAAATAAGTATGAATAAGTATTCCCCATTTATTTTGTAGCACTCTGTTTCAAAAATAAATAGAAGATGCATTTTAATTTTTCATCATATTAAATTACGTGATATCAGATTTTTTTTCCTCCGTTCACATTTAAATACTTAATTCAAATCTTTATTTTAGTTCATTTACGTTTCAATTTGATTTTAAATACTTGATAAATAATTTTTCAAGCTGACGAAGGAACCTTGTGAATAGTTTTTCAAAACGGGATAATTTTACAGAAAAATTATTTCAATTAAAAATTGAACAATAGATTAAAGAATCTCTTATAAAACAGAAGTCAATAACTTCTAAACCTGTCAAATTTTCGAAAAATTAGTAATAAAATATTAAGAGTTAGCAATTATATTAACTATTTACAAAATTTAAAAAAAGGTGATGTTATTAAATCTCATGAATTTATCGACAGATATTTTTTAAGCCAAGAGTTATGATTAAACAATAAAAAAAAAATTCCTTATTCTTCCTATTTTTTTTCTAGCACAGTGTTTAAAAATATATTTAAAGAATTTTTTTCACAGTTATACTACAAAGGTTCTGCTTGTATTGACATTTTACAATTCGCGATAATCAAGTTTCCTGTAATAGAAACTCGACCAATACACAGATCAATTTATAAAAGTAATACTTATATTTCCAACTTAACTTAGTTTTTGTTATCAATACAGCAAAAAAGAAGCAATTGATTACTAAATTAACAAATAGCAAGACTTTGAATATCAATAAAATAATCTTGTTCATTGAAGCATGGGAAATGAAAGATTTCATGCTGAGTAGAATTACAAGTAGGTCTCAATTTCCACATTTTTTTTTAAACAAATGCATATAATATAGTATAGGAAGTGTATTTTTTAAAATAAAGATTAATTTTAGAAAGGGAGTTCTCTTTCATATATTTATAATTTTATTATGTGCGTTGTTTGTTTAATGAGTAAAAGCATTTTACACTTTATAAATTGAGTCCTTTGTTATCACTTAATTATTTCTTATGAAACTCAAACTTCATCAAGTTTACGTAAAGTTAGCTTAGAGTAAATGCCAAATGTATTTTATGTACAAAAGCGAAAAGAAAACATGAATTTTTATAAACAATTAAAAAAAATTAAAACGCAAATTTTTAGAAGCCCTTTAAATAATATGCAAAAGAATTTAAAGAAAAATGAGAGCAAACTTCACTTTTTTATTTTGGAAAAAACACACACACACACACACACACACATATATATATATATATATATATATATATATATATATATATACGAATAAATTCACAAAATCAAACAAAATCGTATGCTTTTTTTATAATTCATTAACTCGATAAGAACTGTTTCTATAATTTGACAAAACCGGAATTCTCAATCACACTATTCTCATGAGGAAATCTAAAATATATCACACACTTTTTTTACAAAAATATTTTACTTAAAATATTCCCCCCCTCAAAATTAATTTAAAATGTTCCTTTACCAATTTGAAAGCAGAATAAACTGCCTTTTTTGTTTGCTTGAATTCTATATAATGTTTTTTCTTCTTCTCAAACGGGCTAAATTTGGGTAGCTAAACCTATGCAAAGACGGCAAGTCTCCCAAGTGTTACAACCATACAATTGGTAGCACCATCTAGTGACGATTTCCTCTACCAAACTGTTGACGCTTGAATTTATTAAAATCAGGCTCTCATCGGATGCTAAACAATGCCGTGATTCAATTTTGCTGAGAGTACCAGAGCCAAAAATTGATGCTTAAGGGATCTCTAAATCTTACATATAATTATATGAAGTGCTCGCCAACGATTTTCGCATCCAGGAAATCTATCGACTGAAGGCGGTATCGAACCTGCAACATTAGGCTTATGAGGCGGGCACGCTACCTCTAAGCCACTGCGGTAACATGATGGAAACACGAAACAGTGTTAATTTCTAATGCATGGTTATTGAATCAAAAAAAAAAACTTTAACATAATATTTATATATTATTTTTTATAAAAATATTCAATACAGTTTCAAAAGCAATACATTCCATAATTTAAAAATAATGTATGGTTTTTATTTTTAATTCCAATATACCATGCATCTTTAGTAATAATTACAATAGCTTGTGTGTGAAAATATTTAAACTCCGTAATGTTATTAAAACGTTAAAATTTTTTTTATTTAATATAATCTTTTATTTAAGTTACAGTTTGTGAAAGTTTCAGTTTCAGTTGAAGTTACTTCAACAACTCACTTTTGAAAGTTTTTGAAACAGAAATTTCTTTCAAACATCAGCCAATTAATTAAATACGCATCCAAAGAGCTTAACGTAATTGGAGCATTTAAAGAAACTTCAATGAAAGAAAACTAATGTTATTGTTCATTTGAAAAATACCTGAAGCATTTTAAGCTGCATAAAATAAAATAAAAAAAGTAATATTTTTTGTTTTTTTAGACATGAATGTGAGAACAAACAATTTCAAGATAAAAAATTGAACGAATTTATGACTTGACACAAATTTTATGATATCTGTTAAATCGACGGAAAAGAAAATGATATACCAATAATAAGAAGAACAGTAACAACACCATTAATAATAATAACAATAACAACACCAGTAATAATACAAATTACAACAGCAGAAAAAACTTCCATATTTAAAAATAATCTACAGCATATCCGCAAACGATAAGTTGTGACTATAATATTTACATTACGAAACGTATGAATTATTGGAATGTTAAGGAAAATTAACAAAAACTTTTTGATGTGAATTTTTTTTTATTTTGACTAAGTAATGTTTTACCGATAAACATAAAAGAAAAACTTTACTATGTATCTGAGACAAATATGTTTGGTGCATATTTCGAACACGATTGGAAAAAAATTCCGGAATTCCATGACAAACTGACAAACAATTAATAAAAACTGCAAAAAAAAAGAGGCGGTTTTAACAATTTAAAATATTAGCAATCAATTGAATAATATATGGTAAATATCCTCTGTGTCTTGTATTTGAAGTTAAGCCATGCTATTTACATTTCTACCATGCCTTGTTATAAAAAAAATGCGAAATATTCCATTACATTTTAAACTTAATAGATTCCCTTCAATTAATGTCAAGATAATTCAAGTGGCTGAGCATCAAATAGCTTGCCCTTGAAAATGCAATTAAAACACTCCTTTTTTAATTAATTATTATTTTTTATTGAATTTTGAATGCATGGCAATAACTGAGCATTGAATTATTTCATGGAACATTGCAATTCATTAAAGAAAAATAAATTAAGTACAACAAACTTGAATACTACTTTTATGGCCTTCTTCTGACAACTAATTGTTTTAATAATTGATGAAACCTTTAGCGAAGAACATGGGAATTTTACTTAGGTAGTAGGTTTCAAATTATATATCTTATATACTTGCATAACGTATATATAGTACATGTAATTATAATCTACTCGTAATTCGAAATTAATCATTTTATTATTTTTTCCATTTTCCACGATGCCTCAATAGATAAAAAGAAATTATTTGTGTGATACTATTGAACGAATTAAGAATTATAATAGGATTTGGTTCAAAGTCTATAACACCAAATTTATAGCAACAACCAGCATAAAAATATCTCCTTTGCTTAAAATGTAATTTTAATCTAATGAAATTTTGGTATTTACGTATTATCGCAACCGTATTGGCGACATTGTAGGAAATGAAGCATATGGTTGTCAATTCAGTGCGTACGACACGTGCGAAAACGGGATTGCCTTCTTGGCGAGTTATCTAGAGCGTTGGCATTGTTGCGATAATACGAAATTTTAAATGAGGAGAAAAAAATTTTGAGGTTATATAGGGTGTTTTTTTTAGAGGTATAGAACTTTAAATAGCAATAAAACAACGATGTATTATTCGATTGACATGAATTTTTTTTATTCGAAAGATAATCTTTTGGCCTTACATTTTAAATATGATCAAGCAAGGCGTAGATTCGTCAAATGGGCCCAAAACGAGATTGCCGTTGTTCCTTTTTTTCATAAGCGAATTTTGTTTAGCGATGAAGTGCACTTCTGGTTGAATGGCTACGTCAACAAACAAAACTGCCGCATTTGGAGTGAAGCTGATCCACAAGTGTATGTCGAAACACCATTACATCCAGAAAAACTGACTGTTTGGTGCGCTTTATGGGCTGGTGGAATCCTTCTTCAAAAACGATGAAGGCCACAACGTTACAGTCAATGGTGATCGGTATAGAGCCATGATTACTAACTTTTTCATTCCTGAATTGAACAATCATGATGTCCAGGATCTGTGGTTCCAACAAGACGGCGCAACATGTCACACAGCTCGTGCCACAATCGATTTATTGAAAGACACGTTTGGTGACCGCCTAATTTCACGTTTTGGACCTGAGAATCGGCCTCCAAGATCTTGTGATTTAACACCGCTAGACTATTTTCTGTGGGGCTATGTAAAGTCATTGGTCTATGCGGATAAGCCACAAACGCTTGACCATTTGGAAGACAACATTCGCCGTGTTATTGCCGAATATACGGCCACAAATGTTGGAAAAAAGTCATCGAAAATTGGACGTCCAGATTGGACTACATCCGAGCCAGCCGTGGAAGTCCTATGCCAGAAATCATATTTAAAATGTAATGCCACAAGATTACCTTTCGAATAAAAAAAAATTCATGTCAATCGAATAATACATCGTTGGTTTATTGCAATTTAAAGTTCTATACCTCTAAAAAAACACCCTATATATAGATTTTTCTAATAGAACAGCCCGAATTACAAATGCAAGGAAATAACTAAAATTTTATAAGTAGTTTTGTTGTGTTGAGGGGTGCACATATGTGTATCTCAAGTCTTAACTGCAACAATAAAAAATTTTTTTTTCTCTACATATATTTTAATAAACCTTATTTAAAAATGGAAGAAATGCATAATAATTAAGTTTTTGAATGATATTTTTCAAAGTAATTTTTTTTGTAAGTAAAGGTACAAAAAAAATTCATTTAGTACATAAAACACTACAACCTTTATATCTACATTGGTGATGCAAATTTGTCTGGCATAAATGGAGGGAAATCTCTGATTATATCATATCGAACATCATAAAAAGTTGTAGCCCAGCTTTCACTTCTCAGTTGTTTATTGCCATATCTGCAGTTATACCTCTACAGTATCATTTATACCATCTTCATCATCTTTAACAAATATGTCAACCTCATCTGGCAAAACTACATCTTCAAAATTCCCTTCACTTGAATCATCAGAAATATAATCACTTTGATTCATAGTTTCTCTTTTTATACGAGTTAAATGTTCTAAATCAGAAAATGTAGCAATAATCAAAATAAGTTTATTAAAATGCATGTGTATAAATTAAAACTTAGATTTTAAAATTTATGACAAGTTGTAAATAAACCAAATATGAAATCAATCTCCAATTAGCACGAAATATAACAAGTTCAAAATGAATTTCTTTGTAAATTTTATGTGTATTACTAAAATTTTCTTAAATTAATGATTAGAATATAAACATCACGATAGAAATGTTCTTTTTTAAAATGAAGTGTATAACTATAAATCAACAAAATAAGCACGTCATCGTCATAAGAAAATTTTACTGCACGCAAAATTTCAGAGTTTAAATCTCATTTGCTTCTGGAACCGAATAACAACCGGAGGTACACAAAATGCTCCTCAAAAGTTACTTCGAAAAAGAATTTTACAACTACTAAAAGTGTGATAATTATATGATCTATCAACTCTTGAAAATCATCTACAGCATATAGAAAAATATAAAGTTCAAAAGTTTTAACTGCTTATTAAAAAATAGCTCATTTTTTTTGGTTTTTTGTCGAGTCAGCCACTGCTATTTTGTGAGTTAAAAATCTTCTGGAGAAAAATACAAATATCACCATCTGGTGGTAAAACTAAAAAACCGAAATGTGCACGAAAGATACCTTCGATCTCAATTGATTGCTTTCGTTCCTAAAAAGATATGAAGGTAAAACCGCAAGTACACATATACGTACCTTGGATCTGATAGGTTACAATAAGAGATCTCATATGTAAATCACATTTTTCCATTCATTCGAATAAATAAAAAGTATTATAATATCTTTTAAATTTATCCAGCCAACCTTCCTTGGCCTTAAAAACATATTTTATGTCAATCAGCTGAGAAAATTATTGAATTTTTTTTTTAGAATGTCTCCGAAAATTGGAGCATGTCTAGATCTCTGTTGTAGAAACCAAGTTCTATAAGTACCTCTACCATTTTTGTGTCGACATTCCTCAAAATGTTGCGGTTACGTGGTCCATTAGCAGTAGATTTCACGAAATTTCAAAATGTTTTCATAGTTATATAATAGGTTATTAAACATTTTGTATTTAAGATTTTTTAAGGCAGTTGGAGAGTTTCCATTGTCAAATTTGTTTATAATGCTCAACTTGTATGATATGAAACAAATATAGCATCATCACCTAGTAGAAGTGTTGGATTACGGAGGGTCTCGAAAGAGAGTCTACTTTCTTCAAGTATAGAATGTGCATTCACGTTCAAATTTTTTGAGTGAAGTAATGCATTAAAAACTTGGGTACTTACGCACTATCGCAACAATGCCAACTTTCAAGATAACTCGCCAAAGTGGCAATCCCGATTTCGCACGTGTCGGATTCGCTGGATGATTGACAATCATGTGCTTCGTTTCATATAATGTCGTCAATACTGTTGCGATAATACGTACATAAGTATCGAAACTTGTTTTCTATATACATAATTCTTGTTCTTGTTACACTTAGATTAAAAAGTCAAAAGTTAAAAAAAAAATAATAAATAAAATAAGAAACTTTGTGTGAAAATTAAAGACGTATTCCTACCTTGTGTTTGTCTAAGCAAATTCATGCTATTAACATTTATGAAATTCTTTGACTTAAAGCCTAAATCTAAGTCTAAATGAAAAAATTATAACATTAGAATAACATATTTCATTTTACCAAACGATTTTGACACAAGAGACATTAATTACGACGTACAGTAGATTTGTGACAGAAAAGTTGAACTGACGCATTTTTTGGAAATAATCCAAATTCGCTCCTGTTCATTTTTTAACCCGATAATTGAAGAATGCGTGAGGAATTATATTACAACTGGCAACGGCTTGCAGTCACTTCTCTCACTCTCAGTTGTCGGTTTGAATACGTTTGTATATGATTATGATGAGTTTAGAATGTATGCGTTTAGTTGATTCTCCACATGCTAATTATGCATGTTTTTTTAAATGTTTATATGTAAATAATTTACGCCAATAATTAACAATTTATTCAGTCATTTATTTATTTAATCAATTGAAGTGCTAAAATATGTAGGAATTTCAATTAAATATATACAAATTATATACACAAACATTTAACAGAAAAAATATTCCGAACTTAAAAGATTAAAAATAAAATGAGTCACTCGCACACACATACAGCCCTGTAAAATAAGTTCAAAATAAACATAATACACACGAACAAATACTAATTATTAACGGTTTCCACTTAGCTAAATGTTGCAGCATACTTTCTTGTATAATCCAATAGTTTTTTCGGAAACTTTTTAAACTTCTCAGTAAGGCGGTCAGCTCTGCAAAGTACACAAGGGTAGGGATTAAAGGTTCTCTCCTCCCCCCATAGACCAAGAAATGTTTATTTTTTTAACACCCTTTTATGAGTTTCACTTGTATGTAACGAAATCTTTGAACTCAACTTCCACCCACTTTAAAAAGTCAGATTGATTCAAAATTTTGCTCACTTATCCAGGAATGATGACAATACAATAATTTAATAATTTTATTATATTGTCCTGAGCAAGCAGGATCATCAGGATTAACGATTTCCCATTTTTAGATCCCATCCCGCTTCTGGCGACTAATTCCAGATCTTATTTTCAGATTTGGTGACTAAAAGATTAAGTTGTAATTCAGTTCGATTAACTAACTATAAAAGAGTGTTTTTCACTGTATAATTTATTACCATAGAGATTAGATCTTGTTGCCAACATCTACGTGTTTTCTAGGATATACCCCCTCGTCAAAAGAGAGGTCTGTATACGCCTGCAGATCGGCTTACGTGCAAATTTACTAACCTTGAAAAAAATCATTTCAGTTAATCGTGTGTGGAAGCGATTTTAAACTTTTAACCTTTTGAGAGTTTTGAATGAATCTTTTACTTCGAGAAAGGAAAAAAAAGTTAAAAAAACTCCTTTAAAATTAGTGTCAAAATCCGAGTTTATGAATAGTTCGTAAAAGTCATCGTGCCCGCCTTGTTAACCCCAAATTGAGGGTTCGATCCCAGCTGGAGTCGACAGTACTTTCTGGATGCGAAGATCATAGGCCCTCATGTCATATAATTATGTGGCAATTAAAAGACCCCTTGAGTATCAATTTGGCTCTGGAACTCTGGAAAAATTAAATACGATAAGTCTTAGCAACGACAGCTTGAATTGAATAAATACACGTGTCCAAAATTCGGTAACTGGAACTGCCTCTAGATGGCACCATTAATGAAATGACTAATACTTGGGCATTTGTCGTGTTTGTATTGGCTTAGCTGCCAAAATGCAGCCCCTTTGATGAAAATATCTAATCTTTGGGATGTCTAAATGCATTTGATCATACGGCGAGTTTTTCTTCAAGGCATGAAACATAGATCGAAGTATGTGCTGAATTTTTGGGATTTGGCATCTTTTCAATTCAAAATGTTTTTTTAATCCATTCTCAAACAGCCACAGTGTAATTACAATTTTTAGTAAGCAGGATTGTCTGTAATTATGGCGTAAATGTATATCTTTTATGGGGAAGGATTGCCTTACGTACACCACTGACCGTAGTTTGCTATGTACGTACTTCTCTTTTCTCTATCATTTTCCAAACCAGAAAAAAAAATGTATTGGAAATTTGTTGGCCTTTGGATATTCTTACAAATGCCAACTTTTAATTAAAAAATAGTGGCAAATATATAAAATTGTATTTAAAAATACATTGAAAATAGTTCTAATTTGCCAAACTTTTGAAGGCAAGATTTTATAATTAAATTTTTATGCATAATTCTAAAAATATATGCAATCTAGTTACAGTAAATAAATGAGCTAAGATGAAAATGCATAATCTGAGTGTTTTTTGTGACATGATATTTTGATAACTTGAAAATGTTTTTTGAAAATGAGATATTTAATACATAGAAACACACACACACAAAAATAGATTTTTAAACTTTAAACTTGATATTTACAAATAAATATTTCTACAAATGAAACATGCAATGGGCTAAGTTCATGTGACGTCATAGTCACGCGATAAATTCAACTACGCGTTTCCAGCCAATCAGTTCAAGCGCTTCGCTTTTACCAACTTTTGCTTTTTACAGAAACTTTCTTTTTAAAAAATGTATGTTTGTCAACAATAAAAGCACACAAAAATAAACAAGCCCTTGATATAAAAGTTCATATAAAATCTAACTTTTTTGTTTTGATTAGGGGGAGTTAAATTATACAACTGTTCATACTCATTGCTCAAACTATAAAGCTCAATTTTGCAGAAATTATCTAATTATATTTATTTGTTCTTTTTTTTGTAGAATTCGTTCTTGGCGCTTCTCTTCAGTTAAATTCATCACTGGCGCTGTATTGTCCAACACTTCATTGATGAACTCCTCAGATTTTAATAAACCTTCAGCTCTTGCAGCTTCCTGGAAAGATGAGTTTGTGACGTGGCCTTATCGCGTCTTCTAACTAATCCTCTTGGGGAATCTTTGGGGCCAGAATGGCATTTCATTCGAACCTTCTCAAGAAGAAAACGCGATATACAGATTAGTGAATGAAAATATATTATATTCGCGAGTAAGGTGGCTGGAGTCCGATAGGAGTCATATAAGAGTCATATAGGAGTGATAGAGGAGGCATATAGAAGTCAGCTAGAAGCCAGAAAGTTGAATAGAAGCTGGATAAAGTCGGATAATAGAATATATAGAATGTTAATATTAAAAGAATTCAAGATAACGCTTGGAATAACGCTTGGTTGCTGATCGCGTGTGATATCGGTAAGAGATTGATTATTAAGAGGTCTCAGGGGTGTTAAATTTCTCTAAAGGTCTGAAAATATAAATAATTTTCAAACAGGTATAATTCTTTTAAATTTAAATTGAGTAATTCGAATTTTTTACACATTATTTATAAAGGAAAATATTTAAAATAAAATCATAATTTAAAAAATTATAAGCATATGAAAATAAGAAATATTTAATAAGTTTTACGTTGCGCATGCTATTTTCTAAAATAGTAGCTTTAATTACTAGCTTAAGCTGATTTATAAAGTTAAATGTGTCCTTATTACACTGTGGCTATTTTTATATAAATAGAATAATAACTTACATATTTTTAAAAATAAAAAAATTCATTTTTAAAAAAATATTTAAAAAATTGCAATATTTTACAAATATTTTGAAATACAAAAGATATATAATACTAAAATTAGATAGAGTTAAAAAAGTATGATGCAATTTATAATTCTATAATGTTTTATACATCAGAAGCTACTATTTTAGAAAATAGCGTTCGCAACGCAAAAAATACTTAATATTTATTATAGAATTTTCATATGCTTATGACTTTTTTTAAAAATTATTATTATATTTTGAACATTTTACATTTTTCTGAAGCCCCATTCTTTTATAAATAATCAGTAAAAGATTCGAATCATTTAATTTTAATTTAAAAGAATTATACCTGTTTGAAAATTGTTTAAATTTTCAGACCTCTAGAGAAATTTAACACCCCTGAGACCACTTAAAGTTTAATTATAGAACGGACTCTAGCTTCTTTCAGAAGCTGCTATAGATAAAGATTCGGAGGTTAATTTATAATAAAGATAGCGAGTAGGATTTAATGCACTATTTACTTGGAATTAGTAATTACGTCATATCATTCCTGATCCGATTTTCCTAGTAAGACTTGTGTTGCTTTGATTAATATAAATTAAGACAATAATAAATAAGATTTATTATGGAAAGTTTGAGCGTGGTCAATTATTTATTCCTACAAATCTAGGTCGCGTAGATGAAGGGATGATACCCGAGGGCAGGGGGGTATCACAAGTTAAGTTGCTTGTCAATAAGTCTTCGTATGAGACAACGCCTTTCTTCTCACGCAACTATTCCATCAAGGCAATTGTTGCGACATTTTTCTACGAGAGCTTGCAATAATGTACTATCGTAACCGTAATGGCGACATTATATGAAACGAAGCACATGGTTGCCAATTCAGCACGTGCGAAATCGAGGTGGCCA
This sequence comes from Trichonephila clavipes, assembly GCA_019973935.1. NCBI lineage: Eukaryota > Metazoa > Arthropoda > Arachnida > Araneae > Nephilidae > Trichonephila > Trichonephila clavipes. Next base: position 203,138 of record BMAU01017914.1, read on the forward strand.
ACTTGGTGAGTTATCTTGAACGTTAGCATTGTTGCGATGGTACGTAATAATTTATTACAGCATCACGAAAAACTTTTTTTTATATAGAGAGAGAAAACTTTTTGAAAAATCTTCATATTCGAACATTTTTATTCAGCTAAAAAAATTGAGGTTATATCGAAATTTTAAAAGTAGGACAACAAGTGCATGTCTGTCAGTTTTGAATTCAATGGAAAACACGTGACTTCATTTATCACGTGACCGTCGTGAATCTAGCATATTAAAAACGAAAGTTTTATAAAAAGAAGGGGAAATTATAATTTGTTTTAAGAATTATTCAGCAATGTTACAAAACCGTTTATTCTATGTTGCATAAAATTAAAGTCTCTTTCTAACAAACCTATTAGAAAAGGATTTTATAAGAGTATTAGAAAATACACAAAACTTCTTGCGTTTTAGAAAATAAATTTATTTTGACAATTAGAAACAATCCTTACAATTCAATAAATTTACTCTTGCAATCTTAAAAAAATGTATAATTTATCAGAAATTCAATCACAAACAACATTAGATGCATTGCAGCACAGTTTTTTAGCGATTTATAACAACAAAGTGAAGAAAAATAGTAAGACAAAGTTTTTAAAACACGAATAGGTAGTTCGTTCCTCCACGCACGCGTAATAGTCCAGTGTTTACTGTTCCAATCCGTTTCATTTCTATCAAGGCCGATAACAAGGAAGATAACCCATTCAGGAATGGAACAAAATCGTTTGGTGTCGCAAAAAGATAGTGGGAAGGGAGGGGATATCCCAAGTGACGTCAGGACTTCTGTGCTCCGCTGGACACCGGTCACGTGACTCGATTCTTTACCGTATGTAAACACGAGAACGAACACGTTGATGTTTTCTTTATCTGGTGCAACGGTCGTTTATGCATGCAGGAGAGGGGGAATCCTGCCTCTAATCACTTGCACCGGCATATTGCATCATTTTCGAATGTTTCTTTTCTTATTTTCGTCACCTGCGGAATTCATGCCTGTCGTGTTTAAGGGGTGATTCACCGAGATATAAACGAGATTGAGCGGTGAGTGGGGTTGAGTGGAAATGAGTTTGCCCAAATATAGATTACTATATATATTTTTTTTGCTAGAAATTTCGCATTATTTTATCAATGAAAATGTCAGCAGTACTTTATCTTTGCTAAATTATTTCTGAATGTAAGATAATTATATCGATATAGTCTTTTTTTCTTTTCTTTCGGAATCGGACGCAGATTGGGTCCACACGTTAAATAAAACATTTGAAGAAAATATGAATTTATTTCAAATGTGTTATGTTTTAAATAATGTTTTATGTAGTAATAATTTAAAGAAATGTTTTACGATGCTCGTTAACAAATATTTAAATGTTAATGGTAATATATTAATTAAACGATAAATATCTAATTTAAAATCAATATTCCTTCTAATCTGGCGTACAACGCGCACTTTTAGCACCAAAAATAAGATTGAGACGTAAGGGTGCGCGTTATACGCCGGGTATAAAAACGATAGCTTAAAAAAAAAAAAAAAAGAGATGAGAATAAAAAAATCCTAATTTCTACATGATTGAAATACTATTTATTTAAAAGGAATGACTTGTCTTGTGAACTTAAGAGTTGAAGTAAACTATTAGTAACTAGAAGTAAACTATTTTTCTCAAAGTCTGGGATAATACCTCGAATAAATGACTTCAGAACATAAGAGCAAAGTATTCTAATATTTCAGATTTCTTCATACAAAAGGGGGTGCGCGTTCTACTGCAAATATCCTTAAAAATTAAAAAAAGTCAGCTTAAAAGTATAGGTGCGTGATTTACACCGGTGCACGTTACACGATGGATTTTATTGTACAGAGTGTTTTTTGTATCCAGGTATAGAAGTTTAAGTTGGCATTACTTTCCAAGATGGCGACCGATTTAACAGCTGTCAAGTGATTTATTCTCAGTTTGGTTTGGCAATTCATCATGAATAGACTCACGCCTGAACAACGCTTTCAAATTGTGCAATTTTATTTCGAAAATAATGGTCGATTTTCATAAGCGAATTTTGTTTAGCGATGAAGCGCACTTCTGGTTGTATGGCTACGTCAACAAACAAAACGGCCGCATTTGGAGTGAAGCTAATCCATAAGTGTATGCCGAAACACCGCTACATCCACAAAAACTGACTGTTTGGTGCGCTTTATGGGCTGGTGGAATCCTTCTTCAAAAACGATGAAGGCCACAACGTTACAGTCAATGGTGATCGGTATAGAGCCATGATTACTAACTTTTTCATTCCTGAAATGAACAATCATGATGTCCAGGAGCTGTGGTTCCAACAAGATGGCGCAACATGTCACACAGCTCGTGCCACAATCGATTTATTGAAAGACACGTTGGGTGACCGCCTAATTTCACGTTTTGGACCTGTGAGTTGGCCTCCAAGATCTTGTGATTTAACACCGCTAGACTATTTTCTGAGGGGCTATGTAAAGTCGTTGGTCTATGCGGATAAGCCACAAACGCTTGACCATTTGGAGGACAACATTCGCCGTGTTATTGCCGAATATACGGCCACAAATGTTGGAAAAAAGTCATCGAAAATTGGACGTCCAGATTGGACTACATCCGAGCCAGCCGTGGCAGTCCTATGCCAGAAATCATATTTAAAATGTAATGCCACAAGATTATCTTTCGAATAAAAAAAAATTCATGTCAATCGAATAATACATCGTTGTTTTATTGCAATTTAAAGTTCTATACCTCTAAAAAAACACCCTTTATATGTAAAGGAGAAAGGCGACTGTCTCATCAGGTATCTAAGGAACTATTAGACCTACAGACTTGAAATTGGGCAGGCAAGCTCCTTTCATGGAGTAGAGATCTGCTTAAAAGGGGTTTTGCGAAAATCCCCCCAAAGAGGGTTGCAAGGGGTTAAAGGACAAATTTTTTCGTTTTTGAACTATCAAATCTGCAGACTTGAAATCTGGTAGGCATGTTTCTTTCGAAGAGTAGAAGTCCGCTACAAAAAAGGCTTTCCAAAAATTGACTCCTAAAGGGGGTTGTCAGATGTTAAAAAGGGGGTTATATATAAATATTCCCATTTTTGAAACATTAGACCAACTGACTTTTTGTGTTCAGAATTGACAAACTTAAAAACCATAAAAAGTTATTCAAAAATCCACTTACGTAAAAAGTTTCTTCAAACTTACGTCACCTTGGTCATCATATTCCTTTAGTATAAATTTTTTTTTCCCTTTCCACTTAGTAGAACTAACATAAGAAAACATAGCACTGCATATATAGAAAAAATTTATTGCATACATAGTCTTTAATATGCTTATGCGTATAAAATATAAAACTTAAATTATTTCAGAATTTTCAAAATTTATAGCTAAAATTTTTTAATTAAATTAAATTAAACTGAATTGAGTGTATTCTTTGTCAATAAATCAATGTTGTTAAGGGTACTAGGACTTTAAAAAAATCGATTTTTCAATTTGAGTTTTAAAAAATAATGCATATTTTTCTGAATCTAAAAAGGTGTCGAATTGATAAAACAAACCTATATGAAAAATAAAATTGATAAAAATGATATTAAATAATTAAGTCTTTTTAAGAACATTTTAAAAAGATAGTTCCTCTTTTGTTTGATGTAGTATGTAAACCACAAATTGTTTTTCATTTGAAAAAAAAGTAAAAATATTTTTCTCTATATAATCCTTAATTTTTCTTAAAAAAGTATATTTATGTGAATGTATGATTTTTTCAAAAAAAAAAAAGAGCAATTATTTCATTAAATAACTGGCTGACTATGTTTTGTACATTATTTTATATATGTGTGTGAAATATTTTGTAATCGAAGAAATATTTTAAAAAGAATTTGGTACCTAAGCGAAAGTTTGTACCATAAAACTGTGTTCATGTTCATAAAGTCAAACGGGGGGGGGACCCTTCTTTGAATTGAAAATTTCTTTTGTAACTTTATTGAATCATTGAAGTATCCTTATATTAGGCATTCAAAACATAGGCGGGAAAATACAGAACAAGTGTATAATTTGTGAAAACATTACTTTTTTTTAATTTTTTTCACTTGTTTACAAAAGTATAATTTTTTGCATTAAGTACATTAAAAAAAAATTGCACTTTGTGGTTCTAAATTTTTTATACTTCTTATCAGAATACCTGTGCATACAGTGAACCTAATTTCCTCCTTTAATTCATACCTAATTTTATAAAAACTCTTTTATGTATGAAAAAGGCAGAAAAATAGAAATTTACCAAATTACACACAAAGGTCCCTAATTTTTAAAAAGAAATCATATTAAAATTTTACTAAAAAATAGGTTAACTATATTTTGTGAAATATTTTATACATGTGTACAAAATATTTTGCATGTTTAAGTAATGTTTTTTAAGAAAATGTTACCTAAGCACAGATATGTATTATGGGATCACATAAATTAAGTTCACATTAAATTAAAGAGAAAAGAAAAATTTCAGAACTAAAAATTTACTTTTGTAGCTCTACAGAAAGGTTAATATAACATTATTAAACAAGTTCTTCTCAAATTTTCAATTTTTGCGACCCAATATTCAATCATAAGTTTCATCACTCCCCCCTCCATACAATAACAATGTATCGAATTCAATAAAACTATACTTTTACGTTAAGGCTACAATACTACGTTGACCTCTTAAGTGCCACCAGCGTATATAGGCGTCTCGCTCAGCCAAAACCTTATTTGCTCGTTCGTATATATACGTCTTTCCGAAGTATGATATTTTCTGCCTACTGTCATCCATAAAACTATTTCGAATGCCTTGGAATGCATTAAAAGGACCTTGACAGTGTTTACGAAGGATTTGCTTACTTTAGAGGATTTACTCTTATTTACTCCTTCCACCCCCTTCCCAATACATCACATAGGCACGCTTACGTAGAAAACGATGGCATTAGGGAGCGAACCACGTGACTTTTAATCGGCAGTTAAGGGATTAATTATAAACCGTACAAATGATCAAGATGAGTGTTAATTTTTGTACATAATTTTATTTATGACAAGCTCATGGGTCACTGGTAATTATTAAACTTGTTTTTAACATACTATTGTTAAATTAATTATCAAATACATTGTGCTATACTGATACATTTATAAGTGTATTATATCAATGCAAATGCGGTAGCCGAGTGGTCAAGGTATCGGATCGAGGCTGGCCTTGTCACGAGTTCAAGCCCAGTACCACACTAACGAGCCACCGTGTAGGGCAGCGATGCACGTTATATCTGTAGAGAGCTGAAACGTCCACCTGTTGGTGCGGTAGTTAGGAGAGGGGGTGCCAGTTCGGGTGTCATCCACGTCACTTGACCATGGTTCAAAATTGCGTGGTCGGTCGTCAAAAGCCCTCGTGTAGCTGCACAGTGCGATGTTAATATTCACACTCACTCAGTGCAAATGTGTGTTTTATTATTTCAGAAGGTATTTTGTTTGTTTACTTTCAGTAAATTAATATTTTTTTAAAAATATTCTTTTGTTTTCGACTTTTCAATATGCTCGTGGGCCGTGATAACTCTGCAAGGGGTGCCCTTGTAGAGTTATCACGCCCCCTTGGGAGGAGCACCCCACAGTTTGAGAAACGCTGTTATTAAACCCTCAAAGGAACCTAAGCTCTTTGAACATTGTAAAAGGTATGTTACAAAATTAAGGGGTATTAAGGGGACACAGTACGATTCAATTAACCAAAATCGGTCAAAAAATCGAATTTCAATTTTTTAGCCTAAATTTTTCTTTATATACTTTTCTATATCCTCACAAAATTTGAATGCTCTAAACTAAAAAAATGCAGAATTATGATAGCTTTTACGTTCGTTTTTATTCACATCCCTATGGCAAATCAAAACTTTAAACTGACGTATCTCAGAAAGATAAAATAACTAGTTTGTCTTCATTTAAAATACTAAGGCTTTTTTTCTATTGCGCCTAACGCTTTGAATTTTTTTTTACCTATTGCCAATAGTACATGAAACAAAAGTTGGTATGCATTTTTGAATCAAAGCAATATTTATTTTTTTTAAAATAATTAAACTCAGAATTTATACATTTTTTAAGGAATTTTCAATAAACATTCATAAAAAGAAGTATTGTATGAATACCAATCACGTTAACGCAAAACCCATACCAACTTTTTTTATACATAGTTTGATGTACTTGTAAATCAAATTTCATTCATATACGTCAATTTTTGTAGGAGGAGTAGCACTTTAAAATCACTTCAAAAATTTAAAGTTTTTACCTTAAAAAATTACATGGCTACCTTTTTTTATGAAATTTTGAGTGCAAAATCTGTTTAACATAGTATGCATACATAGGAGGCAACCAAAAAAAATTTTAAAATCCTTAAATTGAAAATTTTTGCGTAAATCGTACCATGTCCCCTTAATTTTGAAATTTTATGTTCCGAGTACATATTCTGTGTGTGTGGTAAGTACATAAGTGTAATTAAGTACATGAAAGTTGATAGAAAGCGATCGCTGCGAAACACTACCACACAAAACAAGTCCACTTTTAAAAATGTGTTTTAATATGCTTTAATTAAAAATTGAAACAAAATTAAGGGTGGAAGATTTTGTTGAGAGAGAGAGAGAACTTAAAATACTCGTATATAATCTCTGAACGCGAATGCATCTTCCGCTTTGATTTAAAAGCATAATACCATCAATATATAGAGATTAATTTATTATGTTCACTTGGGCTGTATGCTGGTGTCCTGGAGAAATATCTTACTGAATGCTTGATTTTTGGTAATGGGGCATTTTACGTAATTCTACATTAAAGTTAAGTTAAAAGGATTAATTTTTGCCTACAGGTTTCATTAACAAATCTTACTCATTTTATAATGGAATGAATTAATATATCACCAGAGACTGTTATAAATATTAAGAGCTAATTAGTTTCTATTCGCAAATACTTGTATTTGAAATTTTTACTCATAAGTTACTTCGTTAAAAGGTTTTGTTTAAAATACATGACTACCCTACTTTGAAATGATTATTAATCAAAGCATTATATATATATTGTATCATTTTTGTTAACTACATGGTTGTTACTTTCAGTCTTATTATTTTAAATATTAGCCATTACTCGCCCTCTTCACTGTGCATTTTATGACATTGTAAGATTATACAATTTTTTTAAGTCGTTTAAGTCCGAAAATTAAAATTTCGATTAGAGCGAAAATTATTCTTATAAACCTCGCCTCTTAGTTTTGCTGCCACTCATAATAAATATGCAACATTTCCTATTTGATATTATTTAATATTTTGCTTTGTGCGTTGGTTTATTCACTTTGAATCTGGCAACAAAATTTTAGTTAACTTAGCTTTTGGAATATTCTAAATGTAGTTGCGTTTTACGTTAAGAAAAGAAATGCATGATTTTGTATCTGTGTGTACGGAGCGTGTGCTTACTTTCTTTCATGTAAGTAGCTTCGTTAATTCTTTATGGTAAATAGTTTTATTTATCCTGCGTGTTGAATTAAAAATGAATGGAATATTAAAACCGGAGAATAATAGTTTTCTTGAGTCACAACAGTTTTAAAAGACCATGACTTGAATCTTTAAAACCGAAGCATATTTACCATTTACACCAGTGGTCTCTTCAAACTGTGTTCCACGGAGCCCTGGGGTTCCACAAAGTGCACCCATGGGTTCCACGAGTCACAATAAAAAAATTGAGAAGAAATAAATATACATGTAATATGGATTCACGTTCTCAGGGAAGTTTGTACAGTTACAAGTATTTCAAGCTCATCCCACACTATTCATTAAAACTGAAAATTTTATTTATATACTATAACTTTATTTTGTAACAATCTTCAAACTTTTATTATAATGCAATAAAAGAATATTAAAAAACATTTTATCTATGTATGTATATATTTCCTACTAGATTATGAATATTTTATTGTTAACAATCTCGGATTTTAAGAGATAATTTTATACTCGTTAGTTAACACGATGCCTTGCAAAGCTAAATAGCTTTTTAATGGAAAATGCATCCTCTTACATAAGTGCAATACTTTTTTTTAATTGCCTTAACATAAAGCGCCTGTAACACATTGATCTACTTTAAATATTATTTTGAGATATATTCTTCGAAGTATGTGTGTGTGTGTGAATGGAATGGGGTTCCACGAAAACACTTTCTAATTCTAGGGTTTCATGAAAGCACCTTCAAGTTTTAAGGGTTCCTTGAGTTGAGCAAGTTTGAAGACTACTGATTTACACCAATAGTCTTCAAACTTGGTCGACTCAGGATACCCTTAGAACTGTAAGGGGTGTTTACAGGGAACCCCATCCCACCCCCAAAAAAATCCTTGGAACAATGTATCTTAAAATAATATTTAAATTGGATCAAAATGTTATAGCTACTTTAAGTTAACAATTTAAGAAAAATACTGCATTTTTAATTAATTTTTTTAACATTATATTAATGTAATTTGCTAATTAATAACATTAAATCGTGTTCCAGCTGCCCTCTACTCTTGTATTATTTTTAGTAACTGGGTTGTATGTTCATATTTATCTAGGTACACTACTGGCCACCGTAAATGCAATACCAAGAAAGACAAGAGACAGAAACAACAAAATTTATTTTGTATATAACATGTTGACCAAGTATCAAATGATTAAATTTATAGACTTCTATGAAGTGTGGTTCCTGCCAGAATCAGTAGCCAGAGTAGCCGCCATTGTTGGAGATCACCGCTGCCACACGCCTCGGCATTGATCCAAAGAGACTTTGGATGTCTTCTTGGGGTACAGCAGACCAAGCAGCTTCCACACGTTGCCAAAGTTGATCTGGTGTGGCAGCTGGGGGTGTAATCTGGGTCAATCGTTGAGCATCCATGGAACACATGTTTTCTATCGGCGAAAGATCCGGAGAGCGAGCCGGCCAGGGAAGCAATTCAATCTGGTGATTAACGAAGAACCTTTGGACAATGCGTGCCACGTGTGGTCGCGCATTATCCTGTTGAAATATGGCTGTGGTCAAGCCCTAAAGGTAAGGAAGGACAACTGGCTCCAACACCTCAGAGATGTAGCGCTGGCTGTTTAAAGTACCGGCAATGCGTACTAGAGGAGTGCGAGAGTGATATCCAATACCGCGCCATACCATAATACCCGGTGCAGGACCAGTGTGGCGGTGCATAAGCGCAGCTGTTCAGCATCCTCTGTCCACGGTGTCTCCAGACTCGAATTCGACCATCGTGGTGTTGCAGACAGATGCGTGACTCGTCAGTAAAGACAACTTCATTCCATTCGGCCACCCACATCCTTCTTTCATCGCACCATTGGCGGCGCAGACGTCAGTGGTTCTGCGTCAAGGGTAGACCAGACAATGGACGTCTTGCGGACAGACCATTCTGCTGTAAATGGCGTCGAATGGTACGCGCAAACACTGAATGATGCGTTACAGACTCAATGTGCTGTGCTACGGTTCGTGATGTGACTGAGTGATCCGTCACTCACATGCGCACAATTTGCCTGTCCTCACGTGAAGTGGTGCACTGAAGTGGATGCGATCGACCACGTCGGTCCGGCGTATCCTCTTGCATCCAACGGTCACATATCCGCATTACAGCTATTTGTTTTCGTCCAACACGACTACCGATTTCCCTGAAAGATAATCCACAATCTCGGTAGGCCACTATCCTTCCTCTGTCGAACTCGGATACTTGATGAAAAGCTGTTTGCTGTTTTCTACGAGACATAACTGATCGTTTTGAAAAACCACAATTGCCGAACTTGAAATCGTCGAAATCTCCACGCTTTAAAAAGGGGCTTTAAAGTGGCGCGCGTGATGTGTGTCTGCGCTGAAATTCTAATCATTTGCATATCTCACCTCCGCTAATGCATGCTGTAAATTTCATACTATTTGCATGCTTCCTTCAGAGAGTGTTGCATTTACGGTGGCCAGCAGTGTATTTTAAAGCTATCTGCAGTCGCATTTCCTATTATGCGTTAATTTGTTTCTACATTTTGTTTTTGTTGCGACATACATTGGTAAATAATTTTAACTCACCTACGTTGTTCCGAATGGAATTAAAATGTTTATAATTTGTGAAGAACTTCTGTGTGTGTATTCTGCAAATTTGAAGATAACAATTTAGTTGTTCTAATTTAAATTTAGATTTTAACGTCGAATCTGCTGATACGTGGATCAGTCGATCCTTTTCCTTCACTGGTCAGTCTTTCAATTTATCCATTCATGCTTGGTTTTCTCCCGAGGGAAATATTATTTTACAGGTATTACGTGTTTTTTTAATTGTTCTCTTTTTGACGGTTTTTCTAATTACAAAAGGAAATGGGGCTTTATTGCATAACTCTTAACACAAATCTGGGCCGCGGTAGCCGAGTGGTATAGGTATCGGACTGTGGCTTGCTTTGTCACAGGTTCGAGCCCAGTACCCCTTAAGACCCGCCGTGTAGGGCAGCGATGCACGTTAAATCTGTCGAGAGCTGAAACGTCCTCCCGTTGGTGTGGTGTGGTAGTTAGGAGAGGGGGGTGCCAGCTCAGGTGTCGTCCACGTCACTTGACCATGGTTCAAAATTACGTGGTCCGTCGCCAAAGCCCTCGTGTAGCTGAACAGTGCGACGTTAATATTCATTCAATCAATCAATCAATCTTAACACAAATCTAAGCTCCATTTCATTGCACTTAGTTTTGCAAAACATTGCATGAAAGAGAATAAAATTATTTGGCAGAAACCAAGGACATGAACAGGATATTTACAGTGAAGATAGTACATATAAATAAAAACACATTTTAATATTTTGTTAATATAAAAGAGAGAAGAGTTTGTTTTTTAATAGAAAATTTAAAGAAATTACTAAAAAGTGAGACTGTCCGGCACCGAATATATATTTTTTCTTGTAATTTATGGACCATACAGATACAGTCCTTGGGGCATTTGTCAATTCCTACTATTAGCTCACACTCTCTCTGTATTTATTTATTTATTTATCTTGGTGGAATTTTAATCGTTAATGAAATACATTTTAAAGCGCACAATTGAGCTGAAGTTTTATATACACGATTATTTTGGAAGACAATACAATAATTTAATTATAACTAATAAAATTATTTGATTAAAACTAATTACATTGGTGTGCAAAACTTAAGCGCAACAATGTAAAAATTAAGCAGACAACCATGAAATTGCCGAAAAGGAGGTTTGGAGATCAGTACAGTGAACAAGTAAGTCAGTAGAAACGTCATGCGTATGCAAATATCAGGAACGAAACGTCAGAAGCGACGTGAGCGTACGCAAAACGCGTGATGTCGGCGCGGGCTGTTCAACAGTAAAATAAAATGAAGGACGCAGACGCAATTCAACATATTCGCTGCAAGTGTCAGTGAGTCAGTTCGGGAAATATGGCTAGAAGAAATCACCTGGTCGACTTCACACGTGGAAGAATGATCAGAAAGCTGGAGGAGGGGCGTACTGACACCAGTGTAGCTGCAGATTTTGTAATCAACAAAAGTGTCGTTTCACGCGCTTGGAAAGCGTTCCAAACCACAGGTACAGCTGTTAGAAAGGGTGGTGGTGGCCGCCTGAGGACGACAACTGCAGGGGATAACCGATATATCATCCTGCAGGTGAAAAGAGACCGACATGAGTTAGCAAGTACCATTGCTCAGCAACTCTGTACAGCAACGGGGAGACAAGTGTCGCGGTTTACTGTGGCCAGACGCTTCCACAAAGAGGGCCTATTCACCCTCCGTACTGATCGCTGCCTGCCGTTGAAAGTTGGCCACAGACGCCACCATTTACAGTGGTGCAGAGAGCACAACAATTGGACAATTGATCTATGGAGTCATGTCCTCTTTACGTATGAGAGTCGGTTCAGTACCAGAAGCGATTCTCAACGTGTTTTGATTTGAAGATAGATCGGGACCCAGATGTATCCCATTAACATCAAGGAAAGACACCGTTACGGTGGTTCTGGAGTTTTTGTCTGGGGAGGCATTATGCTGAACGGGCGAACTGAGCTCCACATTTTCGACAGAGGGTCTGTAACCGGAGATCGCTATTGTGAGGAGGTATTTCTTCCCCATGTGCGTCTGCTCCGAGGGGCCATTGGCCCAGACTTCATTTTTATGGATGACAATGCACGGCCACATTGGACTCTTGCTGCTAAGGAGCTGCTGGAAAGTGAAGATATCACTCGAATGGATTGGCCAGCGTACTCCCTAGATTTAAATCCCATCGAACATGTGTGGGATGCTTTGGGGAGACGTATTGCAGCACGCTTATATCATCCGGAGAACACTCAATAACTCAAACAGAGGCTGATTGAAGAATGGGCACTCCTACCGCAATAAATGTTGCACCAGCTAGTTCTGAGTATGCGGAGACGGTGCGAAGCAACCATTGCAGTGAGGAGAGGGCATATACCATATTAAGGAACATCTGCTTGTTGTTCTTCCTGTTGTATAGACCATCATGAGTCACGATACTATGCGTTTAATAAAGCTTGTTTTTGTTTGATTCCATACCGTATGCATTGTATTCCTTTTTCAGCGCCGATGTTTTCGTCATCCTTTATGTACGTAATACTCTCCCTCATTTCTGAATTTCATGTCTCTCAGATGATTTTTCGTGAAGTTATGGCAATAAACCCACCTGTTGCTTAAGTTTTGCACACCAGTGTATTTAATGTATTACAAATACAGCCACGTTGGCATCATTTTCGGCGACTTAGCAACGACCTTTTTGGAGACTTGTGTCAAAACTTGAAAATGTTTTTTTCTCACGTTTTAAGGCATTCAGTTGAAATGAAATTTTATAGACATGATCGTTTTGGATGACAGTACGATACTTTAATGATCCTAATAAGATTTAATTACCACTTAATGTTGTGGTTCTGTCATATGTATATACATATATGCAACTTTTTAATAAAAAGTAGCTAAAATAAAATTTTTCTTTGTTGATCTAAGTAGGAATCTCGACTTAAAGAATTTTGTTTGTATTACACACACACACACACACACACACACACACACACACACACACACACACACACACACACACACACTTGTTTTCATATCTCAACGAAGAATTTAGCTGCGCAGAGTTTGAGCTCTGTTTCTGGGACAACCTGTATATATTAAACTAAGTAAAATACAGACAATATTTATACTCTCTCTGATTTGTACTTGAAATACAACCTATTGCAACCCGCATTCGCCATTTCAGGGATAAAATATCTTCCAAAATAAATTCACCATGTAACGGGTTCTATTCCAACTTCTACTAATCCTCTTTGGAAAATATTCTTTTTAACTGGGATTTTAGTTGAGAACTGCTTTTCGTAAAGAGGATTTAATTTTATATAAACGAATATTTCTATTTAAGTGCTAGTCGTGAAGTAGGCGGGGTGATGGTTGAAAATGGATCCTAAGCGGAAAGCACAGTGTGAGTGACCGAGGGTAACATTTCGTGGTATTATATCCAGAAGAAAAGATTCAGAAAAAGGGAAGCCGTCCACCTTACGGCTAGCAAGAGCGTTCACGGGAATTGATAAGATTATAGTTATATAATAAGATTAATAAGTATTTTTGCTTCTCAGGTTTAGTTATCTTTGTGCATTCTCATTAATTCTCATGAGTGGTAAAGGCTAAATAAAAAGTAGTTAACTTTGTAACGGGCTTATTCGCAAACCTCCTACTAATCCCCCTGGGAAAAAACTGTTCCTTTAAATATTATTCTTTTGAAACCTTTCTCCCATAAGAAGAAGATGTGACTTATGTAAATCAAGGCTTATATTTAGGCATTAATTTTCATGTTCGAGAGAGAGGTTAAGGTATGTGACTACTTGTGACAACTTTTTTTTGAAAAAATGGAGATATGGGGATTTTTTTTGTGATTTTTAGATTTATTTAGTATATTTTAAGGAAAAAATCGTAAACTTGAATTTAGAAAAAAAATTTATTATTATTACAAAAAATTACATAAACGGGGCCCGCTCTGTACAAAAATGCTTTGAACAAATTTTCAATTTTTTAGTTTTAATGTGTTACTTCGTTATTCATGTTTGAAATGACCTTCAGGATAATAGATGTTTTAATTTTTACAAAAACTAGAGCACTCTATCTTAGTGACTATATGAAATTGTTTAAAAAAAACAGTGATTATATTCACATAAAGGACTGTAAATTTTAAAATAAAACAGTTATTGATAAATCTGAAGGTCAAAACACTTCTACTGTTATACGAAACATTCACAAAAAATTTCAGCAAATTATTTTCAAAACTTTTTGAGCAATCGCTGTCCCCGTTTGAGTTTTCCGAAAAAAACCCATTTCGAGTAAAACGCATTTTAAAGTTTGACATCTTGTGTAAAGTTATGGCATCTTCTCTTATTACAACACTTGTAGTTTTTGTTCTAGTGAATGGATATTAAAAAGCTTTGTATTTTTATTAAGCTAATAAGATGTTCTATAAAATAAAATCATAAAAAAAATGTCAATTTTTGAAAAAAAATCATGATTTTAGGATAGTCGGATAGCTTAAGAACTAGATGATAGAAGTTAGTGATTAACGTAAAGTAATATAAAGTATAAGTAAAATATAAAGTATAAAGTTAGTCGAGAGTGACTCGTAGATAATTTGCTTAATATTTAAAATTGAAGTTTGACGATTTGGTCAATTGGATATTTAAATTGGAATAGTATCGGCTTGAAGTAGATTAACTTAGAACGCACTTCCGATTATTTGGAACGTGTATTGCAAAGACGTCCCAAGATTAAGTGATTCAATTCATTATTAAATATTTGCTACCTCGTCTACCTTGCTTTTGCTCCAATACTTATTTATAGGTGTATTTCCTAACCTGGGTTGTTAGGTTGTTGAGACTTGTTAATAAATTATATTGTTTTGATTATGGCTAATTTTCATTCTGACTCTCGAATACTGATGTGGATGGGAGTGTCCATCACAAACTTTAAATAATATGTTTTCTTACTCGAACCCTCTCACACCTGCGGTCGAAGGACCCAGCCAATTTACACATAGAATTATCGAATTAGTCATTGGAATGACTAATACAGTAATTATTATTTTGTGATTCGATTAAAAATGTTTTTGTTTGTTTAATCATTAAAAATAAAACTTTGAGGAAAAAAAAGTTGTTCACAAAAATTTTATCTAGGTTTGTGAATACTTGGAATTACGAGTGTCAATGCAGCCAGAAAGAGAACGAAAAATTTTAAAATGCTATTTCAGAGCTTCATGCATTATTCTTGTCTTTATAAGGGTCGAAGAACATCCAATATTTCATCTGAGAAGAGAATTCCGCATGTTCATTGGTAAATGACAGTGAGTCGAGATAAATGAAAGTGATTGCGGAAATACTGATAATTAATTGTTTGTGTTTTGTAATGAATGCATCGTGTATTGTCCGTTAAACATGTTTTGTCTCAAAGATGAGCTGCTAATTCTGTTCGAATCACGAGTTGGGTTTTTTCGTCAAGGTCGAAAATCTTCTTTTCTTTTGTTTCTTAGTTTTTCGGGAGAATCTTGAAGTAATTTTTATCCACATTTTATTTTTCACTTTCTAAAGCAATGCAAAACTAGAATATTTCTTAAAGTGCGTCTCACTATAAAATTTTAGTAATGTTGTTAATGATTAAAATTTTAATTTCAAAATATTTATTTATTTATTTTTGAAATTTATCGGCACAAAAAGAAATGAATTTCCGCCTATCTTTCACTAATTTTCAGAATTGAAAGAATCATATGAATCAGTAAATCTAACCTTATACTCAATATATATCTAACAGTGCTGTATTTCTGTTTATCGGCACATAAAGTTGTGGGAGGCTTTCACCTCTCTCTCGGGCACCTAGATGTGGGGGAGGTAGGGACGAATCACTCGACATGAACCAATTAATCTATTTATTTACCACACAAAGAACAGGCACAATTTCAGCTAATAATAGAAAGAGAATGTCTCAATGCTAACCACGAAAGTGAAACAATGACGGTAAAACGTGAGCGATTAGGAGACTATCAAACTTGATCCTTACCTTAATAAAAGATCTAACCTATCATCTGATTTATCTAATATCAATTCAATCTTAGTGAACAATCGTCACTTTAAGATTTCTTCCTAATAAGTCTCAAATTACAATAATTTTAATATTATACCTTCGGTAGTAATCTCACCTGACTCGAGTATATCTTCACTCCTACTCTTTCTAAAGTTAGAAAACTTCAACTATGTATAGTAAGTTAATTTAAATATCACGACTCTCTTCTTCCGAAGGGTTGGTTGTGAATAACGCGAATTGATAGCCCAAAGATTTCCCAAGATGATGAATTAATTGGAAAAATCCATCCCATCCCAGTATTTAGTTCACAAGCAAGCTCGATAATTATTGACTGAAGAGATGAAAGGCTCTCCCAGCCTGAGGTTTGAACAAGCACGATACGCTACCACTCAGTCACTGAGCTTCCTCAGTATATCTAACAGTGCTATATTTCTGTCTATAAGACGCTGTCTATCGGCACATAACGCTAGGAATTTCAGTCTCTCTTCTTTTTTTTTTCACTAACTATCAGAGTTGCGTAAATAAATGATTCTCAAGTTTATACTCTTGATTTTACACTTAGCATATCTAACTGTGCTATATTTGTGTTTATTGGATGTTACTTGACACCAAATTCAAGTTTGTATGTATTCGAGTAAATATAATACGTTAGCATTTTTTGTGTTCACATAATGAATAAAAGGAAGGAAATATTCATCGATTTCAAATCAATTTCATCAAACTGCAATATGACTTTAATCTCTTGTGCACCACCGACATTTATAAATGTCTCACTCAGCCAAAGCGTCAATTTTCTGGGCGTATATATATGTCGTTCCGAAGTACGATCTTTTCTGGGCACTGCTATCCATAAAAATATTCCGAAGGATTTGGAATGCGATAAGATTACCTGGGCTGTGTTTGCGGAAGATTTACTTATTTCAGAGGATTTGCTTATTTATTCCTTTTCTCCTCTACCTCCCCCCCAAACCCCCAGTGGTATAGGGGAGCGAGTAACGTAACTTTTAATCGGCAGTGAAGGAATTAATTTTATAAACCATATAAATTATCAAGATAACTGTTAATACAAGCCCTTGAGGTAACTGCTAACTATTAAACTTATAAACTTATTATGGTTTAATTAATAATTAAATACATTGTGCAGTACTGATACATTTATAAGTGTATTATATCAATGTAAATGTGTATTTTATATTTTATTTATATCAGAAAGTATTTTGTTTGTTTACTATCAGTAAATTAATAATAAAATTCAGTATGCTCGTGCCCCTCGTAGAGTTATCACACCCCTCCAAGGGGGGGGGGCGTGCCCCACAGTTTGAGAAGCACTGATGTAACGATATAGTTTGCCAATCCTTTATAAGGTCTGGCTTCGGGCCCAAACCTAACTTTGCAGGGGAGCCCTAATATTTTCCGTTACGCCACTGTTTGACAGTTTTTTCCCCCTTTTTCTAAACTTTCCTGTTTACGTATTAATTACATTTTGATATTAAGTTTGTGAAGGATCTTTACGCGTTTCTTCAATTAATCCTCTTAGGAAATGTTTGGGCTATCAATTCGCGTTCTTCACAACCAACCCTTCAGAAGAAGAGATTCATGATATTTAAATTAACTTACTATATATAAATGAGGTTTTTTAGCTTGAAGAGAGAGTAGGAAAGAAGATATACTCGAGTTAGGTGAGATTGTTACCGAAGGTATAATTAGAATTATTATGATTTGAGACTTATTAGGAGGAAACCTTAAAGTGACGATTGTTCACTAACATTGAATTGGTATTAGATTAAAGCGGATGTGATAGGTTATATCTTTTATTAAGGTAAGGATCAAGTTTGATAGTCTCCGAATTTTTCGCGTTATACTGTCGTTGTTCCACTTTCGCGGTTAGCATTGAAATATTCTCTTACTAGTATTAGTTGAAATTTTGTTTGTTCTTTGTGGGGGTAAATAAATATATTAATTGATTATGTCGAGTGTTTCTTCCCTACTTTCCACATATCTAGGTGTCCGAGAGAGGTCCAAGCCTCTCACAAGTATGAAAAATATACATAAGGCTATAATTTTTTTAATGGACTGCATATCGGCAACTTAGCCTTGCAGACACGCCAAGTTCTCTATTGTGAGAGCCCTTTCATGGGACCACCACCTAGAGCGGGGTTACTTAACCTTTTTTTCTTCTAGGCCGCATACAGATGTCAGCTGTTTCACGTTGGCCGCATCATGAGGATAAAGAGGGGGGCTATAGTGGGAAATTGATCAAAATATTTTAATTCTTGATTTGCTTTTTTTACAATTTTATACATACATTTTATTTTTGTCACTAACACTGAATTAGAAGCGTTTAATAAACATTCCTTCACAATTTCTGCGTCATTAAAGGTTGAGTATGATTACCAATATTATAACAAATTTCTTAAGATATCTTTGCTACTACTGTGACATTACCCCTGAGTTTGTTGCTGTTTCAAAGATTATTCAAGAAATCCTATTAATTACCTCTTGAAACAGATTTTATAGGAAAAGCGTCATTGAATGATTCCTGTTTTTTGGTATTTTTTAAATACAGCACTTTGGTGACAAATCAAACAATTACTGATCTATATTTGTTTCTCACCACAAAATAGTCGATAATAGTTTTTCGGCTTGAAACGAAAAATTTTCTTCGAATATTTTTTGCTTGTAACATATGAAAGATAGTTAAAAATTAGTTCCACCCGTGAAACTGTCCCTACTCTACTGTTGTCTGTTATCACTAACCGTAACTGTTACAAATAAAAAAGAAATTTCAATTCACACTCTATGACATCAACAGCAAAAAACAAAGTTGATATATCTGATTTCTGGACACCGAATTTTTAATATGTTGTTCAAAATAAGTTAATTTTCCGGAGCAATGGGCCCTGACCGGGCCCCTTAAAAAGGCCCGGATTGCCGCATGTGACCCGTAGGTTGAGTATCACTGATCTTGTGGCTGCTCCTGCTACCAAATTTTGACGCTCGAATTAATTTTAATTCAAGCTTTCTTTGGATGCCAAATATTGCCGTGATTTAATTTTATCCAGAATATACCAGAGCCAAATTGATATTCAATGGATGTTTTACATGCCTCATTATCATACGACATGGGTGTCTACGATCTTCGCATCCAGAAAATACTATCGACCCCAGCTGGAATCGAACCCGCAACCTTAGGATTACGAATCGGGCACGCTACCTCTAATCCACCAAGCCGACTTTATAGTTAAATACGGCAGTCATCAATTTTAAAATGGAGGAAAATGTTTTCCTTTATCGCGAAAAAGGGTAAATTATTACTGAAAATAAGAATTTTAAAGAGAAAAATTTAATTATTATGTTATTTCTAAAACTTCTCTACATTGTCATCATCCCGAATTCTTCATTCTTTTTCAATTACTGCTATTAGCTTGTAAGGCAAGTGCCCGTTGGAGTTGCCCTACTTCTACATTATCCTCGCGACCTAGAGGTGTGGGAGTGAATGAAGAACCCGACATTGCTATAATCTTAATACATCTTTATTAAGATCTTAACTTAAACAATATACAACATTAATACTAATATTCAAACCAAGTGAATCTGGGATGAGGAGACACACAATACGTATTACCAAATAATTGCGTAACTGATCACTATGTCTAACTTTACCGACTAATCCTAATCTCAATAAATACGCAGTTCCTAGTAGTTTAATTAAATGGTCTTACCGCTTTAACTTGGGTAAGCAGCAATTCGCTTGAATCCTAACTGACGTGGTGGTTATCCTTGTGGAATGGTATCCACCTTTAACTTGAACGCCCTGGCATGGATAGATTAAATCCTTAATACCTCACATAGCTTAACACTTGTACACATAAACCTCGTATATTCACTTCCCATAGCCACCCTGCGTACGCTAAACTTCTACTATTTATAAGATTCCTAATTTAAATATTTCACGTTTCACTTCTCGAGTTGGTTGGAAAGAATTGCCATTCTGGCCCCAAAGAAACCTAAGAGGAGTTTTAGTAGAAATCGCGATGAGTCAGTCTCAAGCTCACACTCTCTACATATTTATTTATTCAATTCCTACTCAGGAATCTCAGGAAATGTCTACGGGCATATAGGTTACTGGAAACTCTTAATCCCGTATCTGGCATATGTCTATTAGATAAAACGATGAAGTTGGAATATGAAACTGAAGGTGTACTGCATGGCTATTAGACGAGTGGTGACAGGCTAGTGAGTGGGGCTTCAAGGCATGGAATTTGGCTTCTGTTCAGTTCTTACTATTAGCTCACACTCTCTTTATATATATTTATTTATTTATCTTCATGGAATTTTCAATCGTTAATGAAATACATTTTAAAGCGCTCAATTGAGCTGAAATTCTGTATACATGATTATTTTGGATGACAATACAGTAATTTAATTATAATTAATAAAATTGATTGATTAAAACTAATTATTTAAAGAATTATAAATGCAGCCACGTTGGCATCATTTTTTTCGAATAAGCGACCCTTTTGGCGGCTTGTGTCAAAATTGAAAAGGTTTTTTTTCTCACGTTTTAAAGCATTCAGTTGAACTGAAATTTTATATACACGATTGATTTGAGTGACAATGCGATACTTTAATGATAATTAATACAAATTAATTATCACTTAATGTTGTGATTCTGTCCTATGTATATACATATTTGTATTAATTTTAACTATTTAAAAAAAGTGGCTAAAATAAAAAAATTTCTTTGTTGATCTAAGTAGGAATTGACTTAATTTTTTTTATATTACTTGTTCTTTTCTTGCTGGTAAAATAATAGCGGTTTCATGTTATGGAAAAGTTGGCTTCATTTGAATTTGACAAAGATATGAACAAAGCTATACGCGAGTATTGTAACTAAAACTGTCCAAACCTGTTCCAAACTGAAATTTGTTCTTGTGATGAAAATTTGAAAGAAATATATTTTTTGTAAATATTGAAGAATATTGTTTGATAATAGATATAGAAACCACTTTGTCCGTTCTCAGTATCGCTAGATAAGGCAAGCTGTTTGAAGCCTTTGCAGTGCAAACAACCAGTCAATTTGATTTCAAGACAGAGGGAAATATCAACATATGCCGATCAAGGCCACTTGCATTTCTTTACGCATCGTAAGCGTTGTTATCAAGGGTTGAAAAACAAACATACAAACAAAATTTAAAAGAAACACCCTCTGAATTGCAAATTATAGTTGTGTTTCTAATTCTCAGTTTGATAATGGTCCATGAATTATTTCTTTATATTAAAAGTTTTTAGACATCGAAAGATTTAATCGATACATTTAATCATGATATTATTTGTATGTTATTTGCACAGGTTGATTCTGGCCTGCTTGACCACTATATGAAAGAACAATTATCCTTAAGAATTAGAAAATTCCCCAAGCCTTATAAAATGCATTTGCAAATATAGAAACTGAAAAACCGATCGAAAATTTCGATCCCCCCCCTATTTACATAGAAGTAGCTCATAGTTGTCATAGATTTATCGGTATTGTATTCCTCGATTTTTTTTAAAAGTTTCTTTTTTCTTTTTTTTTTGCGGATGATGTTTATGTCGAATAAAACCTCAAAGTACTTTTTCATGCAATAGGATTTTGCATCGAGTATATTAAAGGCGTTATCTTTGCTATATAAGAAAATACATAATTTTGAGATACTTATCCATGTAGAAAATAATTTCCTGATTTAAATTATATCGAATTTTGACTTATGTGATATAGAGAGAAGAAATAAAATAATATATTTTAATATACTATTCAAGGATGGATAAACAGCGGCCCACCAAGACAATCAAAAACCCAAATAGACAAAAAATGTTCTCTATATTTGCGTCAACACATATTTATAAGCAAAGTTTTCTTGCATGAGTATCAAAAAGAGTAAATATAGATGGAAGTAGGCTTTATGACGGGCTCAAGCAACTTTTCTTTAACATGTCCTTTGGGTTATTTGGGGCCAGAATTAATAGCAACTCTTTTCCAATCAAATCCAAGATGTGAAGCGTGAAAGAAAGATGCAAATTAGGAATCTTTTAAATATCAGAAGTTAGAGTAAGTGGTGTGGCAATTTGAGGAATGTAAAGATAATCCGTGGTTTAAGCGTGAAGATGTTTTGGAAAACATTAAGTGACAGCTATCGGAAGTTATACGTGATGTAGAACCTTTAAGTCAAGGTGCATACCATTGCACTCGAGTAAATACGCAACTTCATCTAGGATTATTGTGATAGCTACTTCAGACTACATCAAGGTAGGATTGACAATTTAATATTAGGATCTGTGATAGTACTGGAATTGAGTTTAGTGCAGTCAGTTATTGATAGTGGTCCGAGCTAAGTAATTTCAGTATTATATATATATTGTATGTTTTGCCACCGTAGATTCTCTCACTTATATTATTATAATCTAATTTGTTAGACGATTAAGTTAAAGATCTTAATAAAGTCATATTAAGGTCATGACGGCTCCTAGTTCTTCCTTTATTCCTACACCTCTAGCTCACGCTGATAATCAAAGAGATTTTCACCCGAGGGTGGGGGGTAACATAACAGTTTATACATTAACTTGCAGGCAGTGGTGAGAATTTAAACAATATCTTACCTAATTTCAAAAAGTTGCATCAAAGTGTGATAGAGTACATTTGTCTCGTCAAACTGATTCTTAAATTAAAAGGGCTTGCACAGCTACAGGTATGAAGTTAGTACAATAAATAAATCGAAGAAAACTTCCACTATTTTTTATTTAACCCTTTAGCGGGCAGTGGCTAATAGGACTAGCCCAGAGGTTGGCAACCTGCGGCTCTTTGGATGTGAAGCTGCGGCGCTTTAGTTCCATATGCAAACATTATTTTTAAAAAAACATTTAAAAATAGTTCTGAATCGATTAGCAAGAATTAGGCACCGTTTCTATCTCTCAGCCACTTGTACTCGCTTTTCACTGCAACCCGTGACACGCTTCGTCACTGTCGTCAGTCCGTCGGAAGCTCTCGAATGACGCCGTCGTCGGAAGTTTCTATGTAGTTTTTAATTCGCTTTCGACGCAAGACAATTTGGCGTCTCCACCAGTGCTTTGGCTGTGGTGTATAGTTTGTTGTTTCAAGTGCAAGAATTAGAAGCGCATTATCTTCTCACAGGTATGTGTGTACATATATGATAATAATAATAAAACCGAAGTAAAGGTACGTAACATAATAAGTATTATATTTTTAAAATACAAATTATATACATATTTTTTTCCCAAGTAAGGTACCTAACTACTTTTTTGAAGTCAATAAGAATTGTCAAAAAAGAAACAAAGTACTACTGTTGGATATTACCACGAAAGTGTTTTTTATAAAAATATATATTTAATAAATAACCTATTTCATTATTTATCTATTTATAGCTTTTATTATTTAAAAATTAGCGTTAAAATAATAATTATAAGTGTGAGTAACTATAAATTGTTATTTAATAAACCTATTTTCGAACTCCGAGGATCAAAGTAGGTAAGTGTTTGCAGTTTTAGATTGTTTATATGTTTGGCAATATTATATATATATAATATTTCCATTGATTTCGGCATAGCTGGGCATAACACCTTTACTCGTAAAGTAAGTATCTAATATTTGCTAAAAAAAAATATGCAGACTGCGCCTTGATAAACAAGTTCTGCTAAGTCCGTTTTTGCCAGTCACCGCACTTGGAAGTCGACCACAGATGCGACGAAACTATGTACTTATAGCCAATCAGTACGTGAGAGAGTGAGACAAAAAGTATTTCGTGTCTAAATTATTTATTTTAATAATTAAATTATTAGAGAATTATTTATTTTATTTAGTGAGTATTTTTAAATGGGAAATATCGTTGTAAAATGTTTTTTATATATATTATGTTTCATTATGCCCAGTTTTCTCGTATGTATTTACGTAGGTATACGTTGGCATAATAAATAATTGCAAAACTTGCCATCTGTTGTTTTGGATACTTAAATAATAATTAAATTTTTTTTTATTGCAGCTTCACCGCAAGCATAGCATCTACAAAAATAAATAAATAAGAACTAAAGAAGAGCATCGAGAATTTAATCGGAATTGGACGGAGTCGTTCGCTTTTATATGCAACTCAGATGGCCTTCCGACTTGTCTCATTTGCCATGAAAAACTCGCACACAATATATGAAATCAAATTTAGAGAGCAATACAAAAAATACTCAGTTTGCTAGTAAATATCCAGCCGGCGAAGAACGAAAAAAAGCTACCGACGAGCTCCAAAAACAAAGACATCAATCAAGTTCCATGTTAAGTAACTGGACGCAATCTACAAGTAATGATAATCTGGCAAGCTTCGCAGTATCACTAGAAATTGCAAAAAAGGCAAACCATTCACAGATGGTGAGTATGTCAAAGATTGCTTCATACGTGAATCTGAAGAACTGTTTCGTAATTTCAAAAACAAACCAGAAATCTTAAAAAAAAATCAAAGATCTGTCACTATCCATTAAAACAGTACAAGATAGAATAGCTAAAATGTCTTCAAATGTAACATACACTCTCTCTATAAAAAAAAGACGCATTAAGAAGGAGTTGCCCCATTGTAATAAAATTTCGTATGCAAATACATTGATACCGAACATGCAAATGATTAAAATTTGGTGTCCAATCCTGGCAGTCCCAGTTCAGAACATTGGGACGGCGCACTCAGCAGTGTCTATAAGAAGTGATTCTCAATCTGATGGTCATAATTTCTGTAGCACTGCGATTTAAGGTATCTTTCAACGACTGAAAAATTATCTCGCCGCAGGATTCGAGCTCATTACGAGCAACTGTCAGAGTTTGAAAGAGGTCGTATCATTGGATTGAAAGAGGCAGGATGGACACACAAATTCGAGAATCGCTCGCCCTATAGGTCGAAGTGATGCGGTCATTAGAAGATGCTGGCAAGAATGGGTGGACAATGGCTGATTTCAGAGTCATGATGGTAGCGGTCGACATAGGGCCACAGCAGATCGGGAGAACAGATTGATTGTCAGATCAGCTGTCACAGCACCTGATTCATCGTAATCAACCATCAGACAAGTGACCAGCATACGAGTGTCCGCCATGACCATTCACAGACAGCTGGTAGAGCGAAAATTAATCTCGTACCGACCGCTGCGCCTCCTGCCAATCACGCCTGCACACTGTTGAGCCAGATTACAGTGGTGCTGGGCTCAATAAGTTTGGAATCCTGTTGATTGGGTACGTATAGTGCTTAGAGACGAATCCTGTTTCCTATTGTGTCCTGACGATCAGTGAAGACGTGTCTGGAGACGCCCAGGACAGTGTGCCGATTCTGCCTTCAGTATTGTACGCTACACAGGCCCTCAACCAGGAGTTATGGTCTGGGGTGCATTTCTTTTGAGAGCTGGACACCATTGGTCGTAATTAGAGGCACACCTACAGCACAGTGGTACGTCGACGACATTATGAGAACTTTTTTGCTACCGTTCGTTTTGCAGTACCATGGTCATATGTTTTAGCTAGATAACGCCAGACCACATACGGCACGTGTTGCTATGAACTGTCTTACAGTTTGTCAAATACTTCCTTGGCCAGCCAGATTGCCAGATCTCTCTCCAATCGAGCATGTCTGGGATATGATGGGAAGGTAACTGAGAATGTTGATGACCAGACCCGACAATTGGAGCAAATTTGGCAAGAAATAACGCAGGAGTACATCAGAGTGCCTTATCACTCTATGCTACTTCGTGTGGCTGCTTGCATCTGGGCTAGAGGAGGGCCAACACCTTATTGAGTTTGTTACTTTCTGACTACGTAACTCTGAAATAAATAATTCAATTTTTTTGAAATTTTAATCATTTTCTATTCTGTACATAATCTTTCCACTCACCAATTTTTGTCTCTTTCGGACAACTCGTTCTTGGTGCGTCGTTTTTTTTTTGTTATAGAGTATATTTGCAGGTGGAAAATATTCAACTTTCTTCTGCCTTATCACTTGCTTTAGATGAGTCTTGCGACATAAAAGACATGTTAAAAGTTGTCCTTTTTGTCAGGTATATGTCTTCCCACGATCCATAAGAAGAGCTTCTAGGATTGGTACCGTTCTCGGAACAAACTAAAGGGGAAGATATAGAAAATGCCTTGAATACAATAAGATCAACTTAAATAAAATCGTTTCAATAGCAACTGAGGGAGCCAAAAGTATGCAAGGAGACAATAAAGGGGCAACAACTATTCTTCAGAGCAAAATAAACCACGAAATTTTTGCGATTCACTGCATAATACACCACGAAGCGTTTCGTGACCAAACATTTCCGGTCAAAATAGTTGGGGTCATGAATTTGGTAATCAAGATTGTTAACAGCATCTTGTCAAAAGCACTCTACCATCGTCATTTTAAAGAAAATCTAAGCGAAATGGAGACTCAGTATTCCGACCTCCGTCTTCACAATAAAGTTCGGTGACTTTCCAAAGGTAAAATTTTGAAACGTTTTGCGTTGTGCTTGAATGAAATAAATACATTCCTCAATGAAAAAGGCATTAATCACCCTGGATTAGAGAACGACAAATGGTTGAAATGGTTTTACTTTATGGTGGATATCACAGTGAAATTAAATTAGCTGAATCTAAAACTGCCAGAAAAGGAAAACCCAGCCTATATAAAGGGTGTTTTTTTAGAGGTATAAAGCTTTAAATTGCAATAAAACAACGATGCATTATTCGATTGGCATGAATTTTTTTATTCGAAAGATAATCTTGTGGCATTACATTTTAAATATGTTTTCTGGCATATGACTGCCACGGCTGGCTCGGATGTAATCCAATCTGGACGTCCAATTTTCGATGACTTTTTCCAACATTTGTGGCCGTAAATCGGCAATAAAACGGCGAATGTTGTCTTCCAAATGGTGAAGCGTTTGTGGCTCATCCGCATAGACCAATGACTTTACATAGCCCCACAGAAAATAGTCTTGCGGTGTTAAATCACAAGATCTTGGAGGCCAATTCACAGGTCCATAACGTAAAATTAGGCGGTCACCAAACGTGTCTTTGAATAAATCGATTGTGGCACGAGCTGTGTGACATGTTGTGCCGTCTTGTTGGAACCACAGCTCCTAGACATCATGATTGTTCAATTCAGGAATGAAAAAGTTAGTAATCATGGCTCTATACCGATCACCATTGACTGTAACGTTGTGGCCTTCATCGTTTTTGAAGAAGGATTCCACCAGCCCATAAAGCGCACCAAACAGTCAGTTTTTCTGGATGTAACGGTGTTTCGACATACACTTGTGGATTAGCTTCACTCCAAATGCGGCCGTTTTGTTTGTGGACGTAGCCATTCAACCAGAAGTGCGCTTCATCGCTAAACAAAATTCGCTTATGAAAATCGGGAACAACGGCAATCTCGTTTTGGGCCCATTCGACGAATCTACGCCTTGCTTGATGATCGTTTGGATGAATTGCCAAACCAAACTGAGAATAAATCACTTGACAGCTGTTAAATCTGTCGCCATCTTGGAAAGAAATGCCAACTTAAACTTCTATACCTGGAAAAGAAAACACTCTTTATATATATATATATATATATATATATATATATATATATATATATATATATATATATATGTAAGAATTGGTTTGTTTCGAATAAAAATTAATTCTTCTTATAGAAGATATTCTCTCTCTCTCTCTCTCTCTCAGAGCGGTAAATTACTTCATTTTCAATTTCTGAAGGAATATCGCGATGACACCAGTGCAACTGTGGATACGAATTACTTCAGCATAGTCATAAAAAAAATTAAAAATGAATTTGCTGACAGATTTGAGCAATTCAAAGCCAACAACACCACTCTAGCATTCATAGTAAATCCTCTCAATACAAATAATGATGAAATCCACATTGAGCCATTTGGAATTGATACTGGATCTGTAGAAATGCAACGGATCGATTTAAAAAGTAAAGCTTTAGGGAGTGGAAAATTTACAGAGTTGAAATGCAAGTTAGAAGAGTTGGAGGTCCAGAAATGTATGTACGTAACGCAACAAAAGTTGACAGCTTTAAAAGAAAAGCTGCAAGTTGAGGCACTTATATTCGACGCATGGACCAGTCTTCTAGATTGCTAGCTACATTGAGGTGCAGAAAATTGGTATTTGGAGTGCTGACTATCTTCGGATCGACATATCCGTGCGAGCAAGTGTTCTCTTGCGTGAATATAATTAAAAGTCAAGTAAGAAGCCAACTAACAAATGAAAATTTAAAGTCGTGTTTGAAACTTAATACAAATTTATCCAAACTTTATAAAACCAAGCAAATCCAACGCTCCCATTGAATTTGTTTACTCAATTGTTTGTTATTGAAGTACAAATTAGTGTTGTAAGTAAATGTTTAATTGTTTTAATTTTTTACATAAAAAATAAGTAATTATATAGTAATGCCATATTTATATTACATGATTTGCTGTGAAAACACTACTTATATATGAATAAATAAATATTTTTTTCTTATGTCAAATAGATTAGTTTTTTTTAACAAAAAAACTTTATTTATGCAAGTACTATTTATTGTTGGCACGAAAAAATTGTGTGGCTCTTTAAAAACTTTGAAATTTTGAAAATTGTAATTTTTAGCTCTTCCGACTCAAAAGGTTGCCGACCCCTGGTCTCGTACTAAAAATTTTTTTTCCAAACGGGTGATGAATATTTTGTCTATCCATATGCCTTAATTGAAGCTAAAACGCATAAAATTCAATACAGATGGCAGGACGAAACCTTTTTTTGCATTTCATGTCCTTTGATGGGTAGTTAAAAACAGTGTTTCTCGGTATAAATCTGCAAATTGTATTTTGATTACTATAAATAAAATTTCTGATCTTTGAAAAAAAATTCGACATGTCTTAAGTATACTTTTCTTTCATCTGAATGAATTAAGCAAATTTGCAATTAAAAAAAATTTTTATACAGGTTTTTGGAAAGCTTTTATATGTGGATAGCGGCTCTATCCACTGCCCACATAGAACAGAAAAATGACCTAAAAATTTTCGCTTTTATCCACACTTAGAATCATGTGAGAATGTTGAGAGCCGCAAATATAAACAAGCTTTGTTTACAATATGTGGTACAAGATTCTCGGCTTCGACAATCTTTTATTACAGCTTTTCTGATCGGAGAAAACCTTTACATATTATAAAGTCCCATAGTAAATAGTTCATCAAATTTGTGAAATAATTAACTTAAATTCTCAAATATTACTTTATTTCTAACTTTTTATGCTAAAATTAAATAAATGTGGATATATACCAATTTCAATGTATATTCTATGTATTCTATATATATTCTAAGTAAGTATTCTATGTTGTAAAATTATTTTATTATTATTTAATTACACTTATATTTTGTATTTAATTGTTATTGAAATATTTATTAAATAAATGTTAATTTTTCATAAAAAGTTTATTGTAATATGATTTATTATTTCTGCCCCGAAAAGTAAGTTAAATGTCTTAAGTGCGCAGTGGTTATAACTTCTAGCCATAACCCAGGAAAAAACTCTGGATCAGATATTTTTTTTGTGACTAAATAATGTTTATAGAGGATGAAAGCATTATATTTATCCAGTACTTTATCACAGAAAAGTGTATTTTAGCTAAGTGCCCGTTGAATAGTTAACTTATATTTATAGATTTTTAGGGTACAATTTCTATCTTTTCTGGTATGTAAAGTTAACTAATGAATGCAATCAATTAAAAAATGTGCGGCTCTCCGATATCATCCACTCCCGCCCTTGAGAAAAAAAATGTCCTCCTCTGCCATCAGATATATTTTCTGAAAAAAAAAATTAATCCACCATAATGTATATACATTTTAAATTACTTCTATTTCACACAAAAAAAAACATTAAAGTTTTTTGAGGTAAATTATTTCAATTTTATCTGAAACAATTGAATCATTTGTTTGAATGTATTGCATTTCTAGAAGAAAAACAACTAGGATGTATTTCGCTAGAAAGTTTTGATGAAATAAGCTGTGGAAGTATAAGTCATAAGGAAATTTTACACTAACATTTTAACAAAAGTCTGTTTTTGAAGTACGTTCATTATCCACATATCTAGGACATTTTTTCTTAATTTAAGAGGGGGAATTCCGGATATATTCTTTATTTTTAAGGGATGACAATGATATTTCAGGAGTACTCGCCAATTCCTTTTTATGACAAATGATTCAGCTCCTTTTTCTATTGTTTCGGTTACTTATGAAGATTTCATAATTTCTTATATTGTATACACATCAGCAATCGGAAAAAATATTTGTGAATCAAGAGTAATGATGAAATGGAAATGCATCCCTATTTTGATTTGATAACTTGTTCTGATAATTGCAAAAAAAAAAAAAAAAAAAAAAATAAGCGAGACTACATATGCTGGAAAATATTTTCAAATAGAAGGGAAAAAACACTTGCCAGTATTAAAGCAATTCTGTTAGTTATAAAAACGCTTATCTTTTTATCCCATTACACCATTAAAATTTTAAAAATGCTTAAAAAATAGGACATTTTCTGCTTTAAGAACTAAAGTTAACCTTCAGTTTATCCTTGCAAAATAATAGGAGATAAAGAATGAATCTGTTTTATTCAGGAAAATTTTTTTTCAAAGAAATGAGCAATAAAAATATTACATTCTTACAGGAAGTGTACAGGATTGTGTGTGAATTATAACTGCTATATCAATGTTGGGAGATATTATATTTATTAAATGTCCTATTCTTAAATATTAGGAAAAGAGAACCTTTTAATCAAACATATCTAGATGTAACATCTACCTATTACAGTTTTTATGCATTAGACTAGCTGCATGGCCCGGCGTTGCACAGGCTATCCCTACTTTTATAAAAAATTTTCCTTTTCCTTCACTAAATCAGCACTTCTAATAATCTTTTTCAAAATGACTCCCCTTTCTCCCCTTAGCCCGGTGTTGCTCGGGCTTTTACCGAGTGTATAACTTAAAATTCTCTGTTTCGAAATTTTTTCGCTTCTTTTCTTTGTCAGACAGGTTTATTGCCCCCAGGCATTGCACGAAAATTTTTAAATGCATAACATATTGTCATGGAGATTCCATTTCCCCTCTCCCTATCAGAGCTGTTGAGTAAGTGAACAGTGGGACTTTAATATTCACTCACTCACTTTGCAACTTTTTAGGCCCCGGAAAGGAAAATGTACCTTTTTAAAAATAGTTGTATGTTGAAAACACTGTAGAAATTTTTATAATTACAAAATTTCGCAACTGTATTAAATGTTGAATTAAAATTGTGATCATTTTTTGAAATGTTCGATACACGGGAAAAAAGTTTCATAGAATTATTTTTATAAATGAAGAAGTTATAAAAACTTTGAATTTATAAGTAGTTATTAAAAGTATTTAAAATTTGAGTATTTTTTAAAAATTCGTAAAAAAAAAGTTTTTGGCAATTTATTTTTTTAATCACTTACTCTAAAAGATCAAAGTATGAGTTTTTTAAAAATTATTTTCATATAAGCGCATCAATATTGATTCATTTTAGAAAAAATCATAAAATATGTAAAGCATCGTTGTTTTGTAAAAAAAAAAAAGAGAAAAAGAAAACTGTATCGTGATGAAATAAATTATCTTTCCAATTACAAAATTGCTGGCGAAGTTATTAAATGCGCGAATAAAATTTAGAGTATTTTTTAAAAAATCATAAAAAATTTAGCTATGGGGCTGTTTTGAACCCGGGTTCAACAGTTAGTAATGAAGTGCGTTAAACAATCGAACCGTGAAATCGTCGGGAAAAAGAAGTGAAAAGACCCTCAAAATAAAAGGAAGAGTTATTCCTATTGTAAAAATGCTTTATTTGTTAAAGTTTTAATTTTTTTTCGGGCTACATTTTTATCTTAATGCCTTCAAACTTCATATACCGATTGCAATCAACGGTAATTTTTAAATAAAAAATGTAACAAAAATAATTCTTAAATATTTCTCGCCAAAAAGAAAAAAAACGAAAAACACAATTTTTTTGAAAAAAAAACCCCGCAATCTTTAAGTAATTTTTTCAATTTTTGTACAGATTACGGATAATATCGTTCAACACACAGAAAAAAGAGTTTAGTGAGATTATTTTTTATAAATAAAGAAGTTATTAAGTATTTAAATAAAATTTTGAGTATTTTTTGAAGAATCGTATAAAAATAAAATTTGATATTCAATTTCGCCAAATCTGGTGATTTTCAATATTTATAAGCGCACCTTCTTTTGTAGTGTAACCTTTCATCAAACGTAACGGGTTGAGTGGAAAAGAGTTTTCAGGCGCCAAACAGATTTTCGCCGCCAAACTCTGAGCTATTGTAAATTTGCTTTTTTTTTTAAAGTTTAAATTTTTTTTCGGGCTTCATTTTTAAGTTCAAGCCCGACTATAAATGGAATAATAAAACAAACTACTAAGAACACAAAACTCTTTATTTACTGTGAAAAAATACATTTTACACTGTATAGTTGTAAGTGTTTTAGTTATACGTGTAATTCAATATAAAATGACATTAGTGTGAGTTCTGTTGTTGCAGCTTGGATGACAAATAACTTATATTAGGATTGTAAGATGTTACTTTTAGTAGAATGCATGCTCGATTGGAGTCATCTGCCAATAGACTTTTAAGCAATTAATTGTTTTTGCTGTGGTTCACTTTTTGGACCAGACGATTTGCAATTTGTTTCAAAATGGCGTTTTACAGACGATGTTCTGCATACCTGTATTCCAGAACATAAAATACACACCACTTTTTGCCGCCTTTACTAATAATGCCATACTTCTATATTCACCAAATTTGAAATTCTCAGTTACACTTACTTTCTTACGCTTTCTATTCTTTTGCTGAACTATCCATGTTAAAAATAACACTTAAAAATCATAAATATAACACAAATAAACTTTAAAATACAGTTGCGCCAATGAAATTGACTATGCTATTCGTAGACAAACTTTACATCATAAGCAAATGTAGTCCTCGACGTAACTAAGGCAAGACAATAACAAACGAATGAGCTCCCCGCTGAACCGCGACCGATTTTATTTGTGTTTGCTCATAATACTTTGTAGTGAACTTTGCTATTTTGAAATAAAATGCAAACCATTTTGATAGCCAGCGTGCCCAAAATATTGTGTCGCGTGCCAATGGTTCACCATCTTTGGTATATACAGAATCACAAGTTGCTAAAGGAACATCATATTTGTTTAAATCAATCACACATAACAAAACAACACAAATGCATTTAATCAATCACAACACACTTAAATTCTCATTTATTCCACACAAAAGTAAATTATTAATCTTTTCATGTTAACACTTTAATTATCCTCACAATATTTTTATAATAAAGCAGCAAAGGGCTAAGTGAAAGCTGAACTCATGTAACTCATCCATTTCATCCTGATTGGAGATTGAGCTTCCCTGCGGGAAGCAGGTTCTCCTATTAATCCATCAACTCTAATATTTGTTTAAATCACAAAAAGTGCAAACATCACTATTTCGTTTGTGTTTTATGCGATTTTTTCATATAAATAATGAAACCAAACTGAAGTATCATCAACTGATTTATTTATGTTCTTTAAAGTTATTCTTATTCATTATATATATATATATATATATATATATATATATATATATATATATATATATATATTATGGATTATTATTTATGAGTATATGTATAATAAATCTGAAAAAAAAATATTTTAAACCCTAAAGTTTTTGCAAATGCAATGCGTATTACAAACTCGCCAATTTAAAAAATATGGATATATTAGGCACTTTCTTCACAACTACAACCTTGTTTTCACATGTATGAATATCAGACTACGAATTCTGCGCGTGTGCAGTATCGCTCTGAGCTG
Source organism: Trichonephila clavipes (assembly GCA_019973935.1). NCBI lineage: Eukaryota > Metazoa > Arthropoda > Arachnida > Araneae > Nephilidae > Trichonephila > Trichonephila clavipes. Next base: position 237,172 of record BMAU01017914.1, read on the forward strand.
TAATAGGATAGTTTTGACCCGCCTCCTTGGAATGATTCACATATTTTATCTCTTCTCTCCCCCCACTATACAATGCAGTTTTGTATCCACAATTTAATTTCACCCGTTAGGGAGACATAGAAACAAAAACGGATACTATTTTGATATGTTGGCGATCATTGAACCTATCGTGGAGACGGTTTTAAAAATTTCTAGTAAATACCGAAAAATCGGTATTTAAACTTGTGAATACCGGTATTACAAAATTGTACAAATAGCTCAAAATACCGGTTTTCGGTATCCCGGTATTGCAACCTTTTGTCAATTAAATGAAGACTCAGTTCTCTCATTTGTTCTTAATCTCATTAAAATGTTATTGTTGAGCCTTTTATTTAATTTAAATTAGTATATATCAATCCAGATTTTTATTCTTCTACATAAAAAAATACGAGTAATTCATTTCACTTTACTTCAAAACATGAACAACTACATGTATTTATATAAAGAAATTTGATGAAACTGAATGAACGGTTTATAATTATAATTCGTCTCTACACTACTAAATTTTATTAATAATTTAAGAAGATTAAGGTATCCGACTACATTCGGAACCGTGATTTTAAAAATGCGCATAAATGGATAATTTTCATGATATTTAGTGTCACTTAGATTAGAATGCATGTATAAAATGGTTTTAAGGACATTATGACAAAAAAAATTATTTAAGTACCATATTTTGGCAAAAAATTAACTTAGAATAACCTTTTTACAAAACGTTATTCTTCTATGAAAAAGGCTTTTATAATAATAATATTTAGCTTATATAAAGTAAAGACTTTTCCAGAGAGTCTGAACTAGGATTTTTAAAAAATTCACATTAGTTTCAGAGTTACCACGAATTGAAATATTATTGGCGTTTTTTTCTTAAAATTTCTCTCCTCTGTAGTCAAAAAATCTGGATAAATCCACTTCTGAGCTATATATTTCAAAAATTCAAGTTCAGTGTCAGTACAGAGGTCTGAGCTATATACAGGCAAAATATTATTATAATAGAAGCATTTTTCACAAAAGGAGAATATTTTGAAAATGGGTCATTGTATGCTCTTTCTTGTCAATATATTGTACTTAAATAATTTTTCATTGTAATAATAATTCTTAAAACAATTTCATATACATTTTCTAATCTAAGTGACACTAAATATCATAAATATTATCCACTTATACGCTTTTGCATAGTCACGGTTCCGAACGTAGTCGGATACCTTAAATAAAAAGCAGACTTCGAATAATTTAACGCAGCACCGTATTTTTATATTGTTAATTTATAGTTCCAGTTCATCAATAAATATTTCATAAAGCAAAGAATTTATGTAAGACAGGGGTAGGCAACTTGTTTTGACTCGCGGTCCACATTGTGAGAGTGGAGGACATCGGAGTGCTACATATCTGTAAGGTATCCAACTACGTTGGGAACAGTGATTTTTCAAAAGCGCATAAGCGGATAATTTTCATGATATTTAGTGTCACTTAAATTAGAATACATGTATAAAATTTTTTAAGGACATTTTGACAAAAAAATTATTTAAATACAATATTTTGTCAAAAAATTAACTTAGAATAACCTTTTTTCAATTGTTCTCCTTTTGTAAGAAATGATTCTAAAATAATGATATTTCTCTTATATGTAATAAAAAATTAGCCCAGAGAACTATTTTTTTTTGAAAAATTCACATAATTTTCAGAGTTACAAACAATTGAATTAATTACCGGCGTATTTTTCTTGAAATTGCTCCCCTCTGTTGTCGTAAAACATGGATAAATCCGCTTCCAAGTTATATATTTCAAAAATTCTAGTTGAGCCTCTGTACAGAGGTCTGAGCTATATAGTGGCAAAATATTCTCATAATAGAAGCATTTTTCACAAAAGGAGAAAATTTGGAAAATAGATTATTCTAAGTTAATTTTTTCCCAAAATATTGTATTTAGATAATCTTTTTGTCAAAATGGCCTTAAAACAATTTTATACATATATTTTAATCTAAGTGACACGAAATATCATGAAAATTTTTCATTTATGCGCTTTTGCAAAATCCCGGTTCCCAATGTAGTCGGAGACCTTAAAATGATTGCATTCATTATAAAAAAATATTATTTATAAGTTACATAAAAGAATGGCATTTTAATTAATTTATTTGTTGGGCTAATTTCATACTTTCTACAGCTGTAAGCACATTAAATTTTAGAATCAGTTTCATGAGACAAATGTACTCTATCATACTTCTCCACAATTTGATATTCATATAAGAGAAACTTTATTATAAAGAGCAATTTCCCCGCAAATTCGACAAGAAATTTTTCAACTGACAAAGATTCTAAAAAGACATACCGATTTCTTGGCTTCGCCTAAAGCTCTGTGGACTAACAAGTTTTTTTCCGGTCATTTATCAAAGGCTAAAATGTAAAAAAATTGTTACTGATTTAAAGTTACCCTAGATTTTTACAGGGCATGGACATTTTAAGAGCTATTTGTCTAGGTTTAGTTTAATTCGTATTGATATTTGTTCTTGTGGTCTGGTTGCTGAAACTGCGGAACATGTTTTGTTGTATTGTAACCAATATTTTTGTAAAATAGAAAATTTTAAAAAGGATCTTAGGTATATCCTGGCCACCTGTTTTGTCTTTGTTGGTAAATTATACTGAAAGCCTTAATGTCTAAAGAAAATTTGTTTACTTTATAGATTTTTAAAGTTTTACAGTGTGTGTGGTACCTCACCTTATTTATGTTTGTGTGTTTCCCCTATCTTCCTTTTTATTTTATATTTTTATCTTAAATAAATTTTTAATTTTGTTTTAAATTATATAATTGTGTTACAACTTGCATTGTGATACCCCCCGTGGCCCTAGGGTATCATCTCTTCCTCTACGCGACCTAGATTTGTAGGAATAAGCGATTGATCACTCACATTCTCCATAAATCTAATTTATTATTGTCTAAATATATATAGTTCAACGCAACACAAGTCTTACTAGAGGGATATGATCGGGAGTGATACTACGTAATTATCAATTCTAAGTAAAATAGCGCCTGAGATCCCCTACTCACTATCTTTATGAGAAATTAACCTCAGAATCTTTATCTACTGTAGATTCCTTACTAAGCTAAAATCCGTTCTATAATTAATCTGTGATGTACCTCCTCTTTGAAGTACATCCCTCGAAGTATCAGCATGAGCTAGAGGTGTAGGGTTAGCGAAAGAACTAGGATCAAACATTATCTTAATATGACTTTATTAAGATATTCAACTTAAACTTTTAAGAAATATAATTATAATAATTAATATGAGAGAATCTACGATGACGCAATACGCAACACACAATATATATATATATATATATATATATATATATATATATATATATATATATATATATATATATATATACATACATATATTTATTTATTTATAATATGATTTAATCTACTTCAGACGAATCTCAATAAGCGAACCGCCTAATCCTCAATTCTAATAAAGTGTAATCAATTCTACCTTATATTATTCCGTAATGCTACTTGTCTTTATCTGCAATAGGATGCAGCTTGACGGTTAACTTCTAGTCGAACACCAATATGTTTATCCACGACACGTAGAACTTATCAATCTTGAACTACGAACTGCAATAATCATCAACTGCCACAACGCACATCAATTGTCTAACATTCCTTTACATTGCCATTCCGTTTACTCTAAGATCCTATATTTAAAGTCCGTTTACTTGCATCTCTTCTTCACATCTCGTTTCTTGGATTTGGTTGGAAAAGAGTTGCCATTAATTCTGGCCCAAAGAACCCAAAGGACTTGTTAAAGAAAAGACGCGTAAGACGTCACAAATCTCTTACCAATATCTCACGGCGATCAGCCCCCCGGCTTTCTGTCTCTTCTTGTATTCTATTCCTCTACTATTATCTTTCCATTCTATTACTATTCAACTTCTATTCTACCATCCGGCTACAATCTAGCTTCTATCCAACTTCTATTCAACTAACGTGCGAGTGTTAAAGCTCCAATTATTATCTTTTAACTAATCTGTATATCGCGGTTTCTTCTTGAGAGGGTTGGATTGAAATAAGGCCACTCTGGCCCCAAAGATTCCCCAAGAGGATTAGTGAGAAGGCGCGATAAAGCCTCATCACATCTGTAAGCCTCATGTTAGGCAAAGTGGAGTATGAAGAGTTTTGGAAATAAATAAATTAAAAAAAGTGTACTTTTTGATGGTCTTGGCGGACCGTATAAAAACTCTTTACGAATCACTAGTTACTCATTTCTTATGTAGAAGATTCGAAGAGAATATTAAGACGGAGGAAAAAAAACACCTCGATAAAAAAATTATTTGATAATATTTCTACAGCAGAGGTGAATTTTTTTATTGTTCAATAAGCGGCTTCGTATCCTTTTAAATTGATATGATCTCTAAAATCCTGGGAAAACCCTCAGAGAAGAATTACTTCAAGGGATTATATATATATAAATATTAGATCATTTTATTCAATATTCTCTAAATTACTGAAGGAAAAGAATTATGATAAAACAGGTTCATTCATAAAGATCTTCTTTTGGATATTTTCTCCTTATTTTTAATCTGTAATTATTCCATTTTTATTTGTGGATAAACAGAGAGAACTCAGAGAATAACTTAATGGTAGTATAAAAAGAAGATAATTTTCAGTAGATTCTTGTTATTGTGGTGAATTGTCTGATCCAAGTAAGTATTCGATTTATTATTTTTGATATTATTAAAAGGATTTAGTTTGTTGTTTGGAAGGAAATTAATTTTTGTGAGTCAGTTTAATTACGATAGATAACTGACTGGTGAATTTGAGTTTGAGTGTGTAGTTTTTTCAGGACTGGCCAATTAAAATATTTTTCGACTTTTTGCTGTTTTTATGTAATAATATAATTTGAAACAAATATAATATTGTTGCTAAATAAGAAAAATAACACATCTAGAGAAGTTAAAAAAAATTGGAAAGAAGTTAGAACCACTGCCATAAAATTGTTAAATGATATCAAAGGGCTTAAGAAATTAGATATTTTGTTGACTTAAAAATATTAAAGGAACATTTGTTGTCAGTAATATAGTAAAAGGAAAAAGCATTAACAAGTTAAACCTAGAAAAATTTACTGTTGGTTAAAGTAACTCTTAAGAATATGAGTGTTTTCTTACGTCATACTCTTGTCGGAGATTCGAACTCGCTACCCTCTGATTCGTAAGCACGTAACATTCCACTAGACGAAAGTGATCACTCCTATCCGGAGGCTGCTACTGGCCTATTTAGATACCACCACAGTAATTAATAAATATATGTATTGTTACATTTTATTTTAGTTTCAATCTAACAACATCAGAGACACTTAATTTTATAAAGAATCCCCCCATATATACGTTTAGGGTAGCCGACTACATTCAGAGCTATAATTTTGGAAAAGCGTAAAAAAGAAAATATTTTTGTTTAATGTCACCTGAATTATACACACAAATTTGTTTTAAGAATGTAACTTCAATAAAAGAAAATTAATGCATTTTTTTTTGTAAAAAAATGACGAAAAAAAGATATACTACCTAAATTTTCCTTTTATGGAAAATACTTCTATAATAATAATATTTTGCCTACATACAGCTAAAACTTGCCTCCAAAGCCTGAACTAAGATTTTTGAAGAAATAACGTTATTTTCAAAATTACTAATAATCAAAATAACAGCCGGTGTGTGCTCTGTTAAAACTTTTCTTATCTTCTGAAGTATTAAAATGGGATTATATTTTGAAGTGAATTTACAGTGAGCCTCAAAATTGAATATACACCTTAGAAGCTTAGATACTTTTTGCAATTACAAATTAAATATTTCTTTAAGATTGTTGAAATTTTTACCTTATATACTTTAGTCTATGCTGTACCGTGCGTTACTAATAAAACTGTTACGTTTATTTATTTTTTACGAAATAAAATAAAAGATCTGAGACGAGAGGAAAAACAACACCACAAAAATAAGTATACACATTTATTCATTTCCATTTAATGTACAAATTAATATTTTGTTGCATAACCTTTTGCTTGAATTACAGCTTGTAATCTTCTGGGCATAGTTTCTACCAGTATCTTAGGGGTTTCAACAGAAAGTTTAGTCCATTCTTCTCTCAGAACCTTCTTGAGAACTTCCTTGCTTATGATTTCGTGCTCATGTACAGCTTTTTCTAATTGCGACCACAAATTTTCTATGACGTTTAGGTCTGGAGACTGGGCTGGAGTGTGTAATTGCTTCCTGCAATGGTACAGCAAGTATAACTGCACAGTATTCGCTGTATGCTTGGGGTCGTTGTCCTGCTGGAATATGAAGCCTGACCCAAGCCCCAACTTACTGACACTTTTTTCCAAGTTATCCTTTAAAATCTCCAAATATACGTATTTGTCCTTAATACCATCAATAAAAGCAAGCTCTCCAACTCCTCCAGCCGACATGCAACCCCAAACGCGAACAGATCCACCTCCGAACTTGACTGTCTTACTGGTGTTTTTAGCTGCCAGTGCTTTCCCAGCTTCTCTCCATATTTTAAATCGTCCATCGCTTCCATACAGATTAAACTTACTTTCTTCAGAAAATATTAGTGTTCCAGAAAGAAATAGGCTTTAAACGAAGTTCTTTGGCGAAAATCACTCTCTTTTGTCTATTCACATACTTGATGAATGACTTTCGTATTGGTGTACGGCCATGAAACCCATATTGGTGAAGGCTACGTCGAATTGTTTCATCTGAGATCTTTTCTCCGATTGTAGAGGACATCGATTAATCTAGTTTAGAGGCACTCACCCTCGAATCTTTCTTTACTGAGAGAATGATCTTCCTCTTCGCTGTAGTACTAAGTATTTCTTTACGTCCTCTTACAGGAATATTGGCCACAGATCCAGTTCTTTTATACCTCTGTAGAATTTTTTGGATACAACCATGAGTTACACCAATCAACGAAGCAATTTCTCGAAGAGATTTGCCTTCTTTCGACCATTTTACAACCAATAAACGTTTAGATTCAGTAGTTTCTCTAAGAGTGCTCATTTTACGATCTTTATTGAGAAAAAAATAATACTAATTAAAAGCGTTGAAGTGCAACAGCACGTGTTATAAGCAGCAGCTACTCCTGAAACTATTTAAAGAAAATTTGAAACTAAAAAAAGTGGTGGCAAAATTTACAAATATAAGAAGTGTGTACTCAATTTTGGGGCATGGTTTTCTATCTTTTCTTCGAAGCACTTGACTTTTTTCGTAATAAATAAGTTAACTTATTGTGTTATTATAGGATGGTAAAGCAGAGGTTAAAGTATCTAGGATAAAAAAAAATATATATTTTAAATCAATATTTAATTTGTAATTGGAAGAAGTCTAAAATTTTTAGGTGTATACTCAATTTTGTGGCTCACTGTATGTGATATTTACTTAGTGTAACAATTAAATAATCGGACTAGTCATAAAAATTAGCTTTTTTGAAAGCATTGTACAGATACCTTTTAATCCCCTTCAACATACTCCCACTTCTTATCAATACTTAGCTGCATACGAGTTTTCACCGATCAAAGCAGTACTGTGGCTCCTTAAGTGTCATCATCTTCAGTAAGTCTGCTGTTTTTGCCTTTGCCTCTTTTTCAGACAGAGAATGTGTTACCATTAATTCATTTTTACTATTAAGAAACAGGCAGAAGTCATTCAGTGTGAGATCTGGTGAGTACGGTGAATCCTCGAGCACAATAATTCATTTTTCTGCCATGAATTGTTTTACAAAGAGTGCAGTGTGCATCGGTGCGTTCTCTTGGTGCAAAACCCTCGTGTCGTTGCTTTGCCGACCTGGCATTTTCTTTCTTATTTTTCAATTCCTGCTATTAGCTCACACTCTATTTATTTATCTTGGTGGAATTTTCAATCGTTAATAAAATACATTTTAAAGCGCTCAATTGAGCTAAAATTTTATATACATGATTATTTTGGATGACAATACAATAATTTAATTATAATTAATAAAAATTAATTAATTTAAACTAATTATTTAAAGAATTACAAATACAGCCACGTTGGAATCATTTTGGGCGACTTGTGTCAAAACTTGAAAAGGTTTTTTCCTCACGTTATAAAACATTCAGTTGAACTGAAATTTTAAATACACGATTGTTTTGGATGACAATGCGATACTTTAATGATAATTAATAAAAATTAATAACCACTTAATATTGTTATTCTGTTATATGAAATATTAATTGTAACTACTTAATAAAAAGCAGCTAAAATAAAATTTTTCTTTGTTGATCTAAGTAGGAATTGACTTAATTTTTTTTATTTCATGTTTTTTTTTATACAGTTTAACCCTTAAGAGAAGTGTTGGAAACCTAAAATCTTCTTACTATGACAATTTTGAGATTTTTACAAACTGTATAGATTTTAACCTTTCTAAAAATACCTTACTTTTTTTTTTAACCTCTTACGGTCGTATTCTCAATCGCGGGTTATCCTCCAGTTATCCCTGAACCGGAGGTAACTCGCAGATTGGCGAAACATCGTTATTCTCAACTGCGGATCGCGCCAAATCCACGGATTATTCATCCAAAGGTAACCCGCGGATTCTACTCGCCGATTTCGGAGGGTAACTCACGGATTTCGATCTAAAAATTTCAACTTTATCGGAGCTTCTTTTTTTTTGCGACTCCTTTTTAATGTTTTTAAATTTGTTCTGAAGCTGCTGTCGACTTCGTTTACATAGGCTGGCTGCATTGAAATCGACCGTCAAACTATCCCACGCTTCTTTTTTCTTCTTGTTAAAAACTGCATTCGTAATTTTGCAGTTTATGATGTATTTATATTTCTCTACAAGATTTAACAGTAATTCCATCTCCTGAACTGAAAAGTTGCTTTTCGACATAGCAAAGCAAGAGAAAGAAATGCAAGTCAAACTTAGAAAAACGTGTTAAAAACAGCTGACCGAATTACGCGCCAAGATACAACATAAAATGTAAGCAATATGTCACGTGATTATCATTGTCCAATGAAAGAGGCACAACGACTGTGCGGGCCATTCGCTCAATGTTAACATTTTGAAAGACATCAACACAATAACGTGATTATCATCATCTTGCCCACGCATAACTTACGGATTCGGTAACCGTCAGTTCGAGAATAAGAAATGGGAATTATCCGCGAGTTATCGGCAACCGGGGGTTACCCAATCCGCGAGTTTTCTTTTCAATAACTCGCGATTGAGAATACCACCGTTAGGTGATTAGAAGCCCTTAAACCTATTTTAAAATATTAATTGAAACTAGGCCACGCCCATTCAAATGGCGAGAAATATAAACTAAGAATTTTGTTTTTCCTTAAAAGTTGAATGAATGATGGAAATCAAAATATTTAATCCAGAATTGCTAAAAAAGTGTTTACATGGAGGTTCACGAAATTCCAATGAGAGTGTACACAACGTAATAAGATCTCGTGTACCGAAGATTATATTTGTACAAATATAAGTATTATCATTGGGTACATAGGATTCAATTACATCATTTACTATGGGAAATGTATCAAAACCAGAAATTTTGAGAAAACTTAAAATTGAGCCTGGTGATTACACGGTATAGACCAGGGGGGCGAACCTTTATGCATCAAAGTGCCATTTTTTTTCTAAAGAAGTGTTTAATGAGGTATAGACAAATTATTTGACGTGCCGTCAAATAATTTGGACCTGTGATTATATTGGGGAAATAATAAAACTAAATACTATATAAGAGCTCAAAACTCTATTTACTACGAAAACACCCAGATGAAGAACCATAGCCACGCCTCCCGGACTCCATCGCCCAACCAATCGCCATCATGCCACTCAGCAGAATGTTAAACTCCACTTTTGCCATGCCCAACATCATAGACTCTCACGATATGGGATTGAGGACTGTTTTACAGTCCAGACGCCCAAAAGTAAACGCCTATTCAACGCCTATTTACTACGAAAAAATACCAGTTGCACTGCATAGTTGTAAATGTTTTAGTTATGTTTAATTAAAAAAAGTAATATTAAAAGGTAACATTAAAGCAACATTAGTGTGTGTACTGTTGTTGCAGATTGAATGACAAAGAACTTATTTTAGGATTGTAAGATATTGCTTTTAGTAGAGTGCATGCTCAATTGAAGTCATCTACAATGAGTTTTTCAGCAGTTAATTATTTTTGCTGTAGTTCACTCTTTTTGAAGAGAGGATTTGTGACTTTTTTCAAAATACCGTTTTACAGACGATGTTCTGCAAACCACTATTTCAGAACATAAAACACATACTGGTTTGTCGCCTTTACTAATAATGCCATACTTCTAGATTCACCAAATTTGAAATTCTCTGTTACACCTTACTATCTTACGCTTTCTACTCTTTTGCTGAACTAGCCATGTTAAATAACACTTAAAAATCGTAAATGTAACACAAATAAATTTAAAGTACAGTTATGTCAATGAAATTGACTATGCTATGCGTAGACGAACTTTGCATCATAAGCAATTGCAGTCCACGACGTAACTAATGCAAACGAGTGAGCTCCCCACCGCACCTCGACCGATCATTCGCGTTAATTCGTAATACTTCATAGAAAACTTGGTTATTTTGAAATAAAAAGATATCCATTTTGATCTCTGGCGTGCCCAAAATATTGTGTCGCGTCCCCTGTATGGCATGCTTGCCACTGGTTCTTCGTCCCTGGTATAGACAATGGAGCGCCTCGACAAACAGAGGCTGCTAAATGCTGTTTACAAAAAACAAAGGAAGTTAGGACAGAAAAAAGACTTCTAGATTATGAAGAGAGAGAAGATAATGAGATTAAAAAAATGCAGATAACTTGGAGTATGGGGGAGGAAAGTTTCGATAAAAAATTATTATCCATTTAAGTTCATTTATCTCAAAATGTAAATTTTTAATATTCGATGTATCTTTTCAGATAAAATAATGCTCAAAGGTATGTTTCTTATGATATATTTATAATGATGTCTAATATATACTGAAATGAGCCTTTTGTGAAAAACTTTATTTTTTACAAATTTTTTTTATGTGAAAAATGGGTTAAGTTTCACTATGTTTGATAAAATATTTTATAAATTATGAAAAAATTCGAAATTAGCAAAAAGCTCATTTCAGTAAAATGAGAAAGGTATGCTTTCATTGCATGAAAAATTTCAAGCATGTACATATAACAGATTTTGAGAAAAAGTACATCGAAAACAGCCAATTTAACATTCTCGGTATAAGGGTTTCCGACTCCTTTTAAAAATTGTTCTTCATTCTGTTATTCTGAAAAGCTACAGCTGGAACTTAGGGATTTGTAAATAGATTACAGTGCGAAGGATGTGTTAAATGCAGCGTTTTTCAAAATGTGGGGTGCACCTCTTAGGGGAGTGTGAGCATATTAAATAGTCGAAAACAAAATATTATTTTAAAAAACTAGCGGTTCCGACAGACGTTGTCCTGTGCACACGTCTTAAATCCGAAAATTACAAACTTTTTTGAATAGGTTGTAACAACCTGGACAGTTTATTTGAGATTTTTTTTTATAAAGAAAATTATTAATATACCTGACATCATCACATGTACAGTTATCACAATTCGACCTATCGATTTCGTGTGAGTATGTATTTACGATGAACTAAGTTGAATATAGAAGCTATTCTGAATCGAAACTTATATAAACTTGTTTTGATTAAAGGGTAAAAAAGATAAAACTCGAACTATTTTCATAACAGGTATATTTTTTTTAATACAAGAAAAATAAATTTATCGTAATGCAATTGAATGTACAATGTTTTTGGTTAATCCTTGAGGGGTATAAACAAACAAATGCAATGGTTTGCCAACCCACGGACACGCAACATATAATTGGCCCTGTGAAAAGCAAGGGGTTTCTAAATCTAAGCCACAAATTGTCATTCTTTGACCTTGTGACTTATTAATGGTCATAGCAAATACCAAGTGAAATGGAAATTGCAAACATTTGAATGAGTAGGGGAGTCTGAAAGAATCATTGGGATCTGTGGTAGAAGTACAACTTCACCTTGAAGTTTGCCGCTCAAAATAGAGGCCTCAAGAATATTGCCTACGATTTTTTTTGTGAACAATCATATGCCCTTATATAATTTTGGCGCATTTTTAACTAATTGCGATATTGGACTGAATTGTGAATCTAAATCATTCTTGAATCCACTTGAACCCCCACAAAAAATATTATCCAAATCGGTCCAGCCGTTTAGGAGGAGTTCAGTCACATACACGCGCACAGAAGAATTATACAATATAAAGATATATGCCGTATCGTGGCGAAATGAATAATCTTTCCGTTATTGTAATTATTTTTTGTCTGATTTTGATAGAACAATTAGACTGCAATTTTAAAAACGGCGAAAATATCGGAAAATTCTCCCCTCTTCTTTCTTTTTTTTTTTTCCTTGCAGCGCATTAGCAGAATAAACAGCACACAGGGGGAAAACAGTTTTGCGTTTTAAGGTTTTTAATTAATATCTTTTTAAATTGCAATATTGGATCGAATTATGAATCTAAATCATTCTCGAATCCACTTGAACCCCCACAAAAAATGTCACCAAAATCGGTCCAGCCGTTTAGGAGTCACACACACACACACACACACAAGAATTACATATATAAGGATTATTTGAAAAGATACTAATAAAAAAGGCTAAAAAGCATGATTCCTCTGCATTTTTTTGTAACAATAAAGACCCGGTTTGGCCATTTTTATTTTCGTCATTTTTATAACAATAACGTTGTTACAACAATGCAGGTGAATATTGAGCTGAATATTTTAAATGCTCTTAATTATTATCCTTTTACTTAATTGTGATATTGGACCGAATTGTGAATATAAACCATTCTCGAATCCACTTGAACCCCCACAAAAAATTTCATCAAAATAGGTCCAACCACTTAGGAGGAGTTTAGTCACATACACAAGCACAGAAGATTTATATATACACTGCTGGACAATTGCTAAGGACGGATAACACTATCATCCACAGCAACCACAAAATGAAAGGAAGCAAAATGTGGAAAATTAGAACAAGTGCGGGATATTAGTAAGAAGAAGTATGAGTATGCAAATTTTTTTTCCACGTCTGTTCATCACGTGATAGCGTTCATAAGAGCTTTAAAGGTTTTGACGCGTGTGGACAGTTGTTGTTTCAAGTCAAAGTTTTACAGGAAAGATTTAATAGACGAACTTAAAATTTTTGGCATGTCTTCCCGACATCACATAGATGATTTTATGCGTGGCCGAATTATTGGAAAGATCGAAGAAGGGCGAAAAATAACAGATATTGACAGGGAGTTCGACATCGCTCACAGCGTTGTTTCACGGCTGTGGAAGTCATTTAAAACTACTGGAATGTGTAGTAGACGGCACGGGCGAGGTCGTGTTAGAAGTACGACGCTTGCAGAAGACAGATATATTGTCCTATCAGCAAAAAGGAACAGGCGCACCACAGCTCAGCAGGTGGCAAATCAGTTTCTTGCTGCCTCAGGAAAGCAGATCTCCCGAAAACTGTTGCCAGACGTTTGAGGGGAGGAGGACTATACGCACACAGACGTGTTGTGTGTATCTCATTGACCAGACAGCACCGTACTGCCCGTTTTGAATGGTGTCGAGAGCATCACAATTGGACTGAACAGGACAGGGCATGCTTACTATTCTCAGATGAGAGTAGGTTCAGTCTGTCATCGGATTGTATACGCCAACTGATCTGGCGCGAGAGTGGTACTGCTTATCGTCCAGAAAATATCCAGGAAAAGGACTGATATCCGACATGCAGTATCATGGTGTGGGCCGGCATCATGATCAATGGCCGCACGCGCCTACATGTGGTTGCGAATGGGACTATGATGGGCCAATGACACATTGATGAAGTTCTACTTCCTCATGTTCGTCTTTTCCGTGGTGCTGTCGGTGATAAATTTGTTTTTATGGACGACAACGCAACATGTCATCGAACACTCGTTGTTCAGGATTGTCTAGACAGCGAGGGTATTCAACGTCTCGTATGGCCAGCGTGTTCTCCAGATCTAAACCCCATTGAAAATGTGTGGGATGCTTTGGGGAGGCAAGTTGCTGGTCGAAACTATCCTCCGACAAACAAGAACACCCTCATCCGTGCACTCACAGAGGAATGGGATAAATTGCCTCAACAGCTGCTGGATAATGTTGTGCAAAGTATGGTACGACGTGTGGAATGTTGCATCACACTCCACGGTGGACATATCCCGTAGTGATACCTTTCTTTAAGGTGCCTGCTGACTTTTTAGATGCATTGTTCTATTTCTCCGTACGCAGATCAAATGAACATTTTTTTTCTTTCAGATGTCTCACAGCTTTTGTACTTTCCAGAACAATAAATATTCTTTATTCTAATGTCTGAACAGTGTGGCAACTATATTTTATTATACTAGGCCTCATGTCTCGCTTAATGTTATGCTACATAGCAATTTGTGATCCGTCCTTAGCAATTGTCCAGCAGTGTATAAAGATATATAGTATGTCCGTAAGGTATGGTTACACTTTCTAAGATAAATTTTTAAATAAACAAAGATTTTTACTTACGGTTTTTTACGTTCAGAGAAGAAAATATTGGTTTTTGTCTGATGAAATTCAAAATAGATGGCACAGTGTCCCCGCACAGAAGAATTTGTATATACAGATTACTAATATTCTGTAGGTAAACAAATACATTCTGACATTATAAAAATAAAATACACATTCAAACTGATATAATCCACTTATAAATTTATCAGTCTGCATAATATATTTTATAATTAATTTAACTATACTAAGCTAAGAACAAGTTTGATAATTGCCAGTGACTTTATGGATTTGTATTAAAACTTAATTTGATAATTTGTACAGTTAATAAATAATCTCTTAATTGCCGATTAAAAACTAAGCGATTCGCTCACCAATGCCACCGCCTTCGGAAAGACGTATATATACGTCCAGAATGCTTTGGTTTAGAGAGACGTTTATATACGTTGGTGGCCCTTAAGAGGTTAAAATCTTATATATATATATATATATATATATGTTATATATATATATATATATATATATATATATATATATATATATATATATATATATATATATATATATATATATATATTGTAGCTTTAGTGTCAAATTATAGAATTATTGAATTCAATACATTGTTATTGTATGGAGGTTGGGAGGCGTGATGAAAATTATGATTGAATATTAGGAACGAATATTGAAAGTTTGAGAAGCACTGGTTTAATGCTACGAGAGTGACATTTATAAATCTTGGTCAGCTTAAAAACTGTCATGCATGTAGAAATTTGCGGGGTAGCTATTTATATTTTAGTCGACATATATTTGTAAACAGTTTTTTTTGCACGAAGATCAAAAAGCGGAAATATAGATGTAAGTGCAACAAGATAACATAAACTTGCAGGCTATCATGAAAGTTAAAAAAAAAAGCAATGTCCCTCCTGATTTAAGATATCCGACTACGTTCGGAACCGTGATTTTGCAAAAGTGTATAACCGGATAATATTTATGATATTTAGTCTCTCTTAGATTAGAAAATGTATATGAAATTGTTTTAAGAATATTATTAGAATAAAAAATTATTTAAGTAAAATATTTTAACGAAAAATGAACATAGAATGACCCATTTTTAAAATATTCTCCTTTTGTGAAAAATGCTTCTATTATAATAATATTTTGCCTGTATATAGGTCAGACCTCCGTACAGAGGATCAACTATAATTTTTGAAATATATGACTTAGAAGTGGGTTTATCCATGTGTTTTACGACAACAGAGGGGAGAAATTTTAAGAAAAAACTCGAATAATTATTTCAATGGGTTGTAACTCGAAAAATGTGATTTTTTCAAAAGAAAATATAATTAGTTTAGAGATTCTCTGGATAACTCTTTAATTTATATAAGCAAAATATTATTATTTCAGCAGCAGTTTTTACAAAAGGAGAACATTTTGAAAAAAGGTTATTCTAAGTTAATTTTTTGCAAAAAATATTGTATTTAAATAATTTTTTTTTGTCAAAATGTTCTTAAAACAATTTTATACATGTATTCTAATCTAAGTGACACTAAATATCATCAAAATTATCCATTTATGTGATTTTTTAAAATCACGGTTCCGAACGTATGTTGTCGGATACCTTAAAAATGTATTTGGGTATGATAGAGTACAATTTAAGTGTTGTAACACAGAATATTGGGGTCCGTCTGCAAAGTTTAATTGGGTCATCAAGCTGGATCTTACAAAAAATTTCAAAACCATAACATATCAGCCTCTGGGTCCCCTAGAATATTATTATTATAGAAGCATTTATAATAAAAAGAGAATATTTTGAAAAATGCATTTTTTTCTTATTTTGTTCTAAGAAACTGCGTTAAATTTTTTTAAGGTAATATTCTCAAAAAGGATTTTATATGTGTATTATAATTCAGGTGACAATAATTATCAAAAAATTATTTATTTATGCTCTTTTTCAAAACCACGGTTTGAAAGAAGACGAATACCTCTACCAACAATAAAATTCTGCAGTAAAATTGCAACTCATCTTTCAGGGTTATTGCGTTAAAGAAAATTGGATAGAAAATTTGATCCTTTTTCGAGTAATTGCTTAAGTGTATCCATACATAATAAAGTGTAAGATCTTTTAATGGTCATTTAACACAGACGGTTACTATTTCTTGTAAGTAATATCTACCACTAATTGGAACCTTTTCACATATTAAACGAAATGAAAGCATTCATTGAGCATCCAGTGAGATAAACATGCTTCTTAATTTTCATGCTTTGAGTATACCTTTACATCGTTATACATCTCTTCACATGTCATAAGAAAAGGAACTTGATATTGTTTTGTCTTCTATTGTAATTTGAATCTCTCAAGGCTGTCCGGGGCAATGTAATGAATAGGACATGAAACTGGCGAAAAATACTTAGACTCTAATATCATGTTACAGCCTTTTTTTTAGTCTTTAAAACATAAAATCCCAGCTCAGGTATTTTTTTGGATGTATAACATGTGCTTTATAATGCGTCTCATGTACCATTATCCTAAAAGTGAAAGAACTTTATATGTTAAAGTGAAAAAATTTTTTCCTTTGGAATATTTTTTTAAAATTTAAAAACGTACAGTTATGAACATTTGTATGAATTACAATGTACAAGTTATGAAGAAAATTAAGACACTTATCTGTATGAAAATACTTTTCGCGTTCAATTCAAGTTCCTTTTCATTTAGCGGAAATAGTTTTAAGAGGAAAAAAATTGTATGATTCAAATGACAAAAATCAGTCAAAAAATCAAATCTAATTTTCTTAGCTTAAATTATTTTTATATACTTTTCTACAAACTCACAAAGTTTGTATGCTCAAAGTTAAAAACAACGCTGAGTTGTGGTATTTTTTACGTTTGTTTTTATTCACATCCCAAAGGAAAATCAAAACTTTAAACTGAATTATCTCGGAAAGAGAAAATAACTAGTTTTCGTCATTTAAAATATACTAAGGATTTTTTTTCTATTGTGCCTAATACTTGGAAATTTTTTTTACTTGTTGCTAATAGTACATGGGATAAAAGTTGGTATGCATTTTTCAATCAAAGGAATACTTATTTTTTAAAGAATAATTGAATTTAGAATTTACACATTTTTTTTAAGGAATTTTCAATAGGCATTTATAAAAAGAAGTATTGTACGAATGTCAATCATGTTATCGCAAAAACCATACCAACTTTTGTTATACATAGTTTAACGCATTTGCAAATCAAATTTCATGTACACTTGCTAGAAAAAGTCTGCATACACCCATAAGACATCATATAAGCAAGGGAACAGATTTTCAAATCCATTCTAATTTTTGTTTACAATAATCAAAGAAACATATATATGACATATACAGACATAGATATATACGTATATATACACAACATAGAAACATATATATGACATATACAGACATAGATATACACGTATATATACACAACATAAACATGTATATGACACATACAGAAATAGATATACACGTATATATACACAACATAGAAACATATATACATATGTATACAGAACATAGAAACATATATATGCACTTAACATTAATATATATACAAAACATATATAAATACACACAAAAACATATATATTTACACTTAAAGAAACTAAAAAATTTTAAAAATTTTGGATTTTATAAAGGTTTGAAAAACTTCGAAAATTCCCAATTTTCAATATTTTAAAATAATGGCTGGTCTAACTAACTTTTTACTTACAGAAGCAGCTTAATAATATAATCTTAATGTAAAACATAAATTATTTTTACTGTTACCGTCTCCAAAAAGTTTTTGGAAAAAGGGTACTGTGTTGGTTCAACAAATGGAAAATTGAAAAAGTATTGAGACTTTTAAATGTAAATGACGAAATGAGAGTGGCATTATCATGTTTA
Organism: Trichonephila clavipes; assembly: GCA_019973935.1. NCBI lineage: Eukaryota > Metazoa > Arthropoda > Arachnida > Araneae > Nephilidae > Trichonephila > Trichonephila clavipes. Next base: position 255,708 of record BMAU01017914.1, read on the forward strand.
CGACCAAATATTAATGAAATTATCAAAAATCATCAAGCTCAAATTTCGCATTAAATGTATTCTTATAATTAATTTGTAAGCAATTAATAAAAATTTTGTTGTCTTTGTCGTACATATTATTCTATTTAACATTCAAAATTATTATTATACATCAGTGCTTCTCAAACTTTCGATTCTTGCTACCCAATTTTCAGTTATAATTTCCATCGAGCCCCCCCTTTCTCCATTCAATAACAATGTATTGAATTCAGCAATTCTATGCTTGGATGCTAAAGCTACAATACGACTTTAAAATATCAAGTCCCACCGACGTATATATACGTCATTATCAGCCAATGTATTAATTGATACGGACGTATATAAACGTCTTTGTCAGCCAATGTAGTAATTGGTACGGACGTATATATACGTCTTTGTCAGCCAATGTATTAATTGGTATGGACGTAAAATGGATGTATGGACTTTGTCAAAAATGTTAAACGATCATCAGCCCCTCTGCACGATGAGCATTGTCTCAGTCACAAAAGATGGAACTAAATCCAATCACATAACGTTCTATGTAGTAAAACAAACACAACAGGGAAATTCTTAGCAGCACGTCACCAGTCATCAACAACGATTCAGAAACTGTGGTTGAAGCTAGAAGAGGAATGGCTCAATGCCTCAACAGCTTGTTGCAAACCATATATTCAACATGAGCAGACGATGTTTTTGTTATTCTATTCAATTGTGCGCGAAACTCATTACCCATGCTCTGATTGCTCATCTCATCCGATATCCTCAGCATTTGACCTTGGCACAAAATTACGAGGTCCATCGATAACAGCCCTCATGTTGGCTTAGAATGCGACATTATTATAAAATCAAATCAAACCCAAATCGAATCAATTTTACCCTCAGATATTTGCAGTAACTTAGCTAACAATCTCTTTCAGATAGTCACAGAGCGTTCTCTCGCCACCTTCATCTCTCATAAAACTTTTCTGAAAATTTATCTCCTCCTTCGGACTTTTTCTAGCATCCGGAATTTCTCTATGCCATGCTCCACCCATTTCACTGATCTAAAAATTACTGCTTTTGCTAACTATTAAAGAGCTTTTTTGAAACTTAATTTTTATTTTAACTTAATTAAATTCTATATTTTCTTATTAAGCAATTGTTTTTCTTTTATGTTATGTATTTCCTTTTTACCATTGGGTATATGAAGAAAGCACTTTTATTCATAATCCAGCGATAAGAGATCGCAGCTCGACAGAGTTGCGCGTAAATTTTTCTCTAATAATCTTCCCCAAACGCTCTTTGTTTTGGACGCCAAACTCACTTTTATTAAACCTTTAAAACCACTCACAACAACTTCTTTTACTCAAAGTGGTCTTGTTAAATGCTTCTACAAGCAATTGATGCGTTACAGCTGTAAACTTCTTTAAATTAAAGAGTACAAAAAAAAAGGTTCCACACAAATTATGCTATTTCGTCTCAGATCTCGACATTTTCTCACGAAAAAAAATATTTGATGGTGACACAAAATCGCTAATACTTCAAGGTTATGCTGTTGCCAGATGTTCAACTTTACGATAAGATGTTTTACATCTTTAATTTCAACCGTAACTTACTGGTGATGCCATCTTTTGTTAAACGGCGGTAACTTATTTGTACTCTTCATAGTTCCACTTTATTTTGAAGAATCATCTCCTAATTATAGGTCGAAACTGTTTGTATTATTGAGATACAGTCAAAATAGTAACTTTTGGAATTTAAAACCTATTTTGGGGATATTTAGGACATCAGGGTGCTAAATTAAGCGAATACGGTAAATGGTTCAACACACAGATGTGACTTGTGACAGGGTGAAAAGTCTTGTCATTATTTTCATCCTTATGTTCTTAGAGAACGTGACGATTTCTGATGGTCCAGGTAGCTTAATGGACATGGTCACGGACTCGTGGTTTGCAGATCATGAATTCGAGCCCTAATGCCACAGTGTAGAGGGATCAATGCAAGTTAAATCTGTGTCAAAAAGTCCTCCAGTTTGCATGGTTTAGAAGTTCAGAGAAGAGTTTGCCAGCTCATGTATCATCCTTACCACTTGACTGTGGATCACAATTACGAATTCCGTCGCCAATAGCTCTCTTGCAGTTGTATTCCCTCACGCAATGAATTCTGACCATCAACGCTTCACAAAATGTAAACAGAGGAAATTTCTAACTTCTATTCCGATTTTATTCGTATTGTTGTAGAAATATAATGCAATAATTTAATTTCTTCACCTTTAACAATCTTTTTCAAGAAGTTTAAACCATTTTCAGTGGCTTAAATAGTATCTTACTAACGTGCACTTTTCACTGATTTCTGTTTATTGTATGAAATGTGTGGGAATAATTTAGCACAGACTTTTGCTTTTTCAAATTTTTATGCAGTTTGGTTCATATAGCTTCTGTGTGTTGTTAAAAAACTTTTCCGTTTTTCTTAGTAATGTAAAGCGTTTTATCGCCACGAAACCACATACTTTTTGAATAACCTCTGGGGTGTTAGATGAAATTGGTTTTTGGTGTGCTTGTCATTATCTAGTGAATATCTTCTATCTTGTGTTTGTGAAGGGGAAATTTTGTTCCACAAAAATTTCAAATTTATATAAATATGTTTCCTCAATTAATACAAGAGTTATTTAAGAAATCAAGATCATTCATTTACAAAAATGAAAAACATATTATCAATTGGAAACAACAATTCTGTTATATACCTGAAGCTTTCCCTTCACTTCTCTAGAAAATCATCTACATTGTAGTACCTTTTCAGGATTTTAAGTGTTCCCATGTTATGCGCTTCTACTGCCGGTGCATTAAGCCAGGCGGTTCCTACATTCTCCACCTATTCATCACTTTCAAAGCGTTTACTACCCGGAAACTCTTTTAGGTTAAGGTATCCGACTACGTTCGGAATCGTGATTTTAAAAAAGAGCATAAATGGATAACTTTCATGATATTTAGTATCACTTAGATTAGAATACATGTATAAAATTGTTTTAAGGACATTTTTAAAAAAAAATTATTTAAATCTAATAATTTGGCAAAAAATTAACTTTGAATAACCATTTTTCAAAATGTTCTCTTTATGTGAAAAATACTTCTATTATAATAATATTTTGCCTGTATATATCTAAGACCTCTGTACAGAGGCTCAACTATGAATTTTGAAAAATTCACATTATTTTCAAAGTTACAACCCAATGAAATAATTATGGGTGTTTTTTTCTTAAAATTTCTCTCCTTTTTGTCGTAAAACATGCATAAACCCTCTTCTAAGTTATATATTTCAAAAACTCTAGTTGAGCCTCTGTAGAGAGATTTGAGCTATATACAGGCAAAATATTAGTATAATAGGATCATTTTTCACAAAAGGAGAATATTTTGAAAACTGGTCATTCTATGTTCATTTTTTATCAAAATATTGTACTTAAATAATTTTTTATTTAATAATATTCTTAAAACAATTGTATATAAATTTTCTAACCTAAGTGATACTAAATATCTTAAATATTATCCCCTTATACGCTTTTGCAAAATCACGGTTCCGAACGCAGTCGGATACCTTAAAGAAAATATAATGATGGTTAGAAGCAAGGTTCGGACTACAGGCTAGATGGCCAAAAACGTCCTATTCAATCTGATCAAGCAATCATAGAATTGGTCCAGCAGAGTGAGAGGAAAGGTGTTGTAAAGATACCTTATTTCTTTAGAAAGTATTCTTCGCCTCTTGTTTTGAATGGCTGACCTTAGTTATCTTAGAGTCTCATAATAAAGATTTAAAAAAAAATTGACTGTATTGCCTTTTGACATGAAATCCACCAAAATAACATCTTTACGATCCTAAAAGACGGTTGTCATGACCTTTCATTTTGAGAGAGTCTGAAATTTCTTGGCTGTTTTAGCAATGAGGGAGGATGGCACTCAAGTGTTTAAGGCATCCGACTACGTTCGGAACAGTGATTTTCAAAAGCGCATAAATGGTTAATTTTCATGATATTTAGTGTCACTTAGATTAGAATAGATGCATAAAATTGTTTTAAGGACATTTTAACAAAAACATTTATTTAAATACAATATTTTGGCAAAAAATTAACTTAGAATAATCTTTTTTCCAAATGTTCTCCTTTTGTGAAAAATGCTTCTATTAGAATAATATTTTTCCTGTATATAGCTCAGACCTCTGTTCAGAAGCTCAACTAGAATTTTTTGAAATACATAACTTAGAAGTGGGTTTATTCATATTTTACGACAACAGAAGGGAGCAATTTTAAGAAAAAGAAACGCGAATAATTATTTCAATTGGTGGTAACTCTGAAAATAATGTGAATTTTTCAAAAATTCTAATTGAGCCTCTGTAGAGAGGTCTGAGATATATAAAGGCAAAATATTATTATGATTGAACCATATTTCACAAAAGGAGATCAATTGAAGAAAAAAAATATTATTCTAAGTTAATATTTTGCCAAAATATTATATTTAAATAAATTTTTTTGTCAAAATGTCCTTAAAACAATTTTATGCATGTATTCTAATCTGAGCGAAACTGAATATCATGAAAATTATCCATTTATGTGCTTTTTAAAAATCACGGTTCCGAACGTAGTCGGATACCTTAAGGCTTTCTGTGTAGTATGTATGATGTGAGATACTCAAATTTCATTTCCAGTCGCAACTCGACCAAAGATCAAGGATATGTGTGATATACTGTAAATAAAGGATAAGCATTAAGTCGATCGCGACCGACTGGTGGGCTACCAAGACATTTTTGGGTGACCACCTGAAGGTTAGAAGTAAGTAATTATATACAGAAATATTAAAGAGTGGTTGACACACAGCATGCAGACTAACTCTTTTACTGGCTATAACTACAATTTAAGATAAAAATGTTTTATTTTTCACTGTATTTTGAAATGTTTGATTATAAATGCATCATTTGGTATTATTATTTTTGGGACTATTATTATTATGTTTGTATCGTAAGCGTTTTGCTTTAACGGAACACAGTGCGATTTAATTGACAAAAATCGGTCAAAAATCAAATCTAATTTTTCTAGCCTAAATTATTATTTATGTACTTTTCTATAACCTCACAAAATTTGAAAACTCTAAACTTAAAAAACGCAGAATTATGATAGCTTTTACATTCATTTTTATTCACATTCCTATGGCAAATCAAAACTTTAAACTTACTGATCTCAAATAGGTAAAATAACTAGTTTGTCTTCATTTAAAATGCTAAGGCTTTTTTTTCGATTGTGCCTAAGGCTTTGAATTTTTTTACTTATTGTTAATAGTACATATAACAAAAGTTGGTATGCATTTTTGAATAAAAAAAAGAAATACTTATTTTTTAAAAATAATTTAAATCAGAATTTGCAAATTTTTTGAGGAATTTTCAATAAGAATTCATAAAAAGATGTATTATACAAATACCAATCGTGTTATGGCAAAACCCATACCAACTTTTGTTATACATAGTTTGACGTACTAGTAAATCAAATTTCATGCATGCACGTGAATTTTTGTAGGAGGAGTAGCATTTTAAAATCACTTCACAAATTTTAAGTTTTTCCTTAAAAAATTAAATGGATAGCTTTTAATGAAATTTTGAGCACAAAATCTGTTTTACATAATATACACACATAGAAGGCAACGAAAAAAAATTGAAAATCCTTAAATTAAAAATGTTTGCTTAAATCGCACCATGTCTTCTTAAACGTGGTCTTAAAAGTGTAAGATTTTTTTCATGGTAGTTATGTATGTAAGTACATATTCAATATTTATTATTAAGTTATAATGAATAAGTAGTACCTTATGAGTAGTAACCCTATGCTATTGGGTGGACCACAACATCCTAAAAAAATTAGAAGTTGGATAAGTTTGCCCACACTTCTTGTGAAAACTGGCTTAATGCACTAGTTGTAGAACAGCATAACAGTGGAATTCCTAAGATATGTTTAAATCCAGGAGATGATTATGTAGAGGAGAGAAAGAAAAAAAGCTACAGGTATGCTACAGGATAACATTTTCCCAATAAATATAGAATTTTTCGTTTTTATAACTTAACGGTCTTTATTTTTTGGATGACCTTCGTATGTTTAGTATGCATTTGTATCAATTTTTTTCTATCAAATTGAGTTACTTTTCTTTGCTTCATCTGAACAATTCCACAAAGAAAAACATTTGCTTCTCGAATTAATAGCCATATTGCTCGAATTTGTTTAATAAATGCGTAGAACTTTTGACAATGAGCCAGCAGATGGTAGATGTTTATCCCATATGTGTGATTACACAGATGGGTAGGTTGGGATCTAGAATCATTGCCCCGATGATGCTATATATTTCGATTTGAACCAATCAATTCTTTTCTGCATAAAATATCTCCCAATTTTTCTCTTGTGTTGTAATAGTAAAATGATTTTTCATTATGTCTTCTGATCCTCACCCTCAACAGAAAAAAAGAAAAAAAAAAATCCCAATGCTTGTATGTCAAATGTTTCTACATGTTAATGACCTTTCATGTAATAATTGTATATATGTATTAAAAACTCATGAACTTTTATGAAAATATGAGGTGTTTTCTCATTTAATAAAGAGAGTCTTTTTTTCATTCAACTCATTAATATTACACGAAAGGATTCAATGGATTTAGATTTCAAATACTGAACAGACATTGCTAGTGGTTCTGAGTGAAATAAAGTGACTTTGTTAGATGTGTACGAATACGCATTAATTATCTGTAGTTTATTTTCTAATCGTGAATCTTTCTTTTCATTCTTATAAATATATCTAAAATTAAAAACCTGTTTTTTTAGCTCCGTGTGAAACTTAATAAACTTTGATTGCCTTGCATACAATGAATTTTCACTTTGCAAAATCAAATATTAAAAATAATGATAGGGGTTTAAAATGTAATAAATACCAGAAATATTATAGCAATGAATTAATAAAGCATAGAGTATCTGACCAAACCCAGTGATCATAACTGATCCTATTTGAGTCAGATATAGACAGAAGGGATAGAGAGAGAAGGAGAGAGAGAGAGATAGAAGAATAGAGATTGAGGGATAGAGAGAGAAGAATAGAGATTGAGGGAAAGAGAATGAGGGATAGAGAGTGAGGAATGAGGAATAGAGAGAGAGGAATAGAGAGAGATGGATAGAGAGTGAGGGATAGAGAGAAAGAGAGGAATATATAGCGATGGATAGATAGTGAGGGATAGAGAGAGAGGAATATATAAAGATGGATAGAGGGGAGGGGAATAGAGGGAGAGGAGATAGAGGGAGAGGGAGATAGAGGGAGAGGGAGATAGAGGGAGATAGAGGGAGAGGGGATAGAGGGAGAGAAGGATAGAGGGAGAGAAGGATAGAGGGAGAGGGGATAGAGGGAGAGAAGGATAGAGAGAGGGGGAGAGGGAGGGAGAGGGGATAGATAGAGGGAGAGAGAGGGAGAGAAGGGAATATAAAGAGTGGGATAGAGGGAGGGAGAGAGGGGAATATAAAGAGTGTGATGATAGAGAAAGGGGAATATAGAGAGTGGAATAGAGAGAGGGATAGCGAGAGGAATATAGAGTGAGAGATAGAAAGTGAGGAATAGAGAGAGAGAGGGAGGGATAGAGAGAGAGACAGAGAGAGGAATATAAAGAGTGGGATAGAGAGAGAGGGATAGAGAGAGGAATATAGAGTGAGGGATAGAAAGTGAGGAATAGAGAGAGGGAGGGATAGAGAGAGAGAAACAGAGAGAGGGATAAGGATAGGGGACAGAGAGAGGGAGTTATAAGTTTAGAGAGAGGAGAGAGATGGATAGAGAGAGAGAGACAGAGAGAGGGATAAGGATAGGGGATAGAGAGAGGGAGTTATAAGTTTAGAGAGAGGGGAGATATAGGGATAGAGATGATACATATATATATATATATATATATAGAGAGAGAGAGAGAGAGAGAAATTCCTCCAATTGATAAAAAAATCTAAATGAAAGTCTTTCCCATGAACTTTTGAAGAAAAGCTCTTAATTTTAATGGGAGAATCGGAAATATCCTCAGATATAATAATGATAATAACAAAAATTATGTTAATAATATAGTTTGTTTTAATTTTCAAAACAGTTGCTTATTTTTTTGTGAGAATATTAGAAAGATTAACAAGTGACGATTTTTAGTTACAAGACATAAAATTGTGTCTAAATGAAGAAAGAAAGCTATTTCAAATTATACAAATTAATAAATTAAACGTATGAAAAATGATCTATAAATTTATATTCTCGATTTTTTCCAAATGTTTAATTCATTTGTAATTTATCCTTTATTTTTTGCATATGATAATGAACATTTTTATTTGATTTCATTTTGGAATCAAACTTCGAATTATATAACTTGAGATAAATGTTTGTAGACGTACCAAACTCATACAATAAGTCATAAAATTAAAACAACTTTTTTATTCAGTTTACGAGGAAAGTTCACAGAATCTCATCTTGAAATGTAAAATAACTGTAAATGTAAAATAGGTTGAAATGTTTAAAATAATCATTTACTTGTAAAATAACTTAACAAAAAAGGAAAACATCACGCAAGTTGCAATCAAAGACTTTATGGATTTAAAACTTACTTATGGACAGGTTTAAAGAACTTGGAATTAAAGTTTGATTCCGAGTAACAGCTGCTACAGAGATGGATGATAATACTCTTTCAAAAGAAGTGAAATTCAAAACAACAGTTGTTAGAATTAATCATTAAGAAAACTGTTGGTTAATGAGGTTGAAAACACACACATTTAATTTAGCCCATTGTACATATTTACGTATAAAACTTTGTTACGGTAGGATTGTGGGATACTAAAAATAAGTCCTACAAAATGAAGTATATTTAGAATTAAAATCACATTATAATGAAGTGCATTGAAATATGTTTAATGCTAAAACACTCAAACCGAAGTATCAGTTAACACGAAATAATATAAAATGGTCCCAACAAACTACTATTTATTTTCATGCATTTCTTCTCTTAACAAGGAACGAAAATCGCTTAACACGAAAAAATTTCCCTTCTGGGAATGAACAAAATACGGAAAAATCCCACCGGATAGGATTGTTCTATTGTATTATGGTAAGAATTAATTGCAGTAGAGGATGATAATGTGTGTACAGTCCCAATTATAGCAGAAAAAGACATTTAGGAGTTTGTTAAAAGCTCATTGAGGCAAATTCCGACGAAAAAAATGAATTGAATAATGCAGTTTCTGTTTCCACATCATCCGAAATGACGAATGTCATGAAAAGTATGCGTAGTTGTTTAGACGCACATTTCAATGCTGAAATGAATAATAAAATGGAAGACATTGAACAATTTGATGCTAAAAAAAGACAATGCAAAGAAAAATATCAGATTATGTTCTCAATAAATGTTTTTTTTTTCAAAAAAATTTGAAAATATTGTATTAAATTTCTTTGTGTTCTTATGAATGTTTTTGTTTAATTGATTTTTATTAAATATATGTATGTATACATAATTATGTAAATAAAATAAACTCTAATAAACTTGATTTTGTTGATATAAGTGTTTTTTTCTTGCTATATCCTTTAACACAAAAAATATTTCCTTCCATTCAGTTTTGTGTTAAGCTATTTTCATTGTATTCCTATACCTTATCCTTATATTTCCCTCCAATCTAAAAATGAAAAAAAAAATCATTTATTTAAAATCCCACAAGATTTAATTGCTCTTTAGCAGTTATTCTGAATTCGAATTTTCTCAGCTAAGAATTTCTTTTGAGTAATTCCTTTCCGAGAGTCGCTAAATTTCTAGCAATTGCGTGATAAATAATCGCACCGAAAATTTGATTTTGGCAACATCATGAAACCAATGAAGGGTTTCTTGATATGAAATATATTTCATGGAATCTTAAAACTTTAAAAACATACTAAGTTCATCTATCAACAAAAAATATGTAAAAAAAGAAAGAAAGAAAAACTTGCAAATGATAATCATTAAAAATTCCTTTTTACTTGCATCAGTTCACTTCGGTCATTTTCCAACAGGTCGAAGGAAAAAAAAAACTAATCGTTTGCATTTTTCCCAAAAGACAGAGATGGGAAATCCTCAGTTTAATGATCAGTAGAATCCGGTCCAAGTTTTTTGACCAATGACTCATTTCCAGTTAAAATGTCTCATCTGCTTTAATTGCCCGTTAATTGCTCTTGTGTTTGTGGTTAGGAAAGAAATGAAATGATGTTCAAAGTGAATTGTTTTGTGGACAATTGGCTATCTATTGTGAAAGATTGAGTTTTGGATTCTTCTTTTTAAGCGTTTGACAATCTATTGGCAGAAGAGGAGAAACGTTGGTAATAATTTGATTGCTTTGGGAAAAAGAAATTGAATGACTTATTAGAACATTTCTAATTCCGGCCAGGTAATTTAGTGATATATGATTTTATTCTTTTTCTATTTTCTTAAAATGTGAAAAGTGATTATTAATATTCTTGATTTCGTCTAAACTAAGTGGTGACTCAGTTTTTACATAAAATACAGTTTCTACATTTCCTGAAAGGTGAAATTATTTTTTTTTTGTATCATTGCTGAGGTAATCACAAGGAATTTTTTTTAAAAATAAATTTTTTTAATACTTATGGATTAGTACTTAGAAACAAATTATGTATTTTTAAGTCTGTTTGTTAATGCGTCTTATTAATTAATTTATCTCAATAAAAATTAGAGATTACTAAAGCAAATTTGGAACTTAATCCCTGATATCCAATTCTCAAGATGTTCTAATAATGTATCTTAAATGGTTTTCTACGTTTAAAACTGTGTTTTTGAATAAGCGCGTGTAAAATAATAATTTTTTTAAAGAAAATTAGTGTTTGTTGAATCAGAATATACATATAAAGTTGTTTTAAGAATATTTTACTGTAAAAAAAATGTAATGTAGCTTTTTAGCAAAAAATGAAAAAAATATGTATTTTCAAAACATTACTCTTTTTTGAAAAATGTTTGTATTATAATGATAACATTTTGCCTATACATAGCTAAGACTTCGATGCTAAGTCTGAGAGAGAGAGAGAGAGAGAACTGGGATTTTAAAAATATTTAATTAAGATGTATAGTTTTATTTATATTTTAATGCATCAGAATAGAGAAATTTTAACCAGAAACATCAGTTATTATTTCAACTTTGAAAATAATAAGAATTTTTCAAAAACTTTAGTTCAGACTTTGAGTAGAAGTCCAAACATATATAGGTAAAATAATAATACACAAGCTTTTTTCGTAAAAGGAGAATGTTTTGAAAATATCATTCTTTTTTTCTTTTTAATTAAAAAATTGCATTTAAATAATTTCTTTGTAACAATATTATTAAGACAATTTCATAAGTATATTCTCATCCAAATGACACTAAATTTTTAAAAAAGTTATTCTTTTATACACGCTTATTTAAAAACACGGTTTCAAACACAGTCAGATATTTTAAATAAAAGCTTACTCATTATTTGCAATATTCTAAGAGACTGAGGTAATGGAATTTGGATTTCAGAAATTCTAAAACATTTATTTAGACATCTTGAGTCCGGGGTTTTAGAATTAACGAATTTGTGACGTTCTCGCATGTCTTTTCTTTCTCGCATGTCTTTTCTTTCTTGCTCGCATATCCTTTGGGTTCTTTGGGGCCAGAATAATGGCAACTCTTTTCCAACCAAATCCAAAAAGTAAATGTGAATGAAAGATACAAATTAGGAAGCTTTTATATATCAGAAGTTAAAGTAAGCGCGATGGCAGTTAAAGCAATGTAAACAGTTCGTGGTTCTAGATTGAAGAAGTTTTAGATAACATTACGTGGCGAAGAATAGTAATTATAAGTGATAGAGATCCATTAATCAAGGCGCATACCATTGCTCACGAGTTATCGCAAGACCTCATCTAAAATTATTGTGATCGTTTACTGATACTGCAACAAAGTAGGATTGACTATTTAATATTAAGATCTGTAATGATATAGGAATCGTGTTTAAGCGAGTCAGTTATTGATAGTGGTTCGAGTTAGGTCAATTCGGTAATATATATATATATATATATATATATATATATATATATATATATATATATATATATATATATATTACCGAATTGACCTATATATATATATATTGTGTTTTGCCACCGCAGATTCTCTTACATATATTATTATAATGTAATTTGTTAAAGGATTAAGCTTAATATCTTAATAAAGCTATATTAAGTTAATGCATGCGTTTAGTTCTTCCGCTAATCCTACACCTCTAGCTCACGCTGATATTCAAAGAGATAATCACCCCAGAAGGGGGATTATCACAAATTGTAATATAATAAACCATATATGTAAAATACAAGGAATAATACATTTTTAAATGAAAACATTTTTTTATTTTATAAGGCTCAAAGCTATGCATTTAGGTTTTACAATATTTTTTGCTGAAATGGAGGTAAATTAGAAATCTCAATACCAAAACATAACAAATAAAAAGGTGTTAATATTAAGGTTGTCTTCGGTTAATGTTAAAGAACAGAACCCTAATTTGGAATACTTTTTCAAACATAAAAATACTCGAACATTAATATTATATTCTGGCTTCACTATCCTGTGGATAATCCCTTATTTTATCATAGTACTCAATTTTATCCGAGTTGACACAATTTTTCTTTTATAAAATGTGTTTCGCATTTTTTCTCCTATACCGTAACATGCTAAACGAGATATCCTTTTATATGTTAAAGAAACTGATTATTTATGAAATACTATGAAATTTTAAAAACGTCGTATTATGAACAAACGCATGAGTTACAATGTCACAAATTTTTATAAAAATTGAGGCATTTTTTTTTCTGCCCGAAAATGTGCATTGCGTTAAGTCTACACTGTGGAACATATGTCAAAAATAGATAATAATTATTTACTTCATAGTTTAGTTTTTTCATTCAATATCGAAGGGTCTTTGAAAACACAAGTGTATATTTAAGTGGTGTCACATAGAAAAACAGTTTAATGAGCTCACTTTTGGTAGATATTCTAAGGTTACTAATAACCTTGACATTAACTGTCAAGATTGCTGTTTACTTCTCTTGAGTTGATATTTTAGGCTGTTTTCGACATATGTACGAGAGTGTGAACTTAACGCGGTACACATTTTCGGACAGAAAATTGCTTCAATTTTTATAAAAATTTGTGGCATTGTAACTCATACATTTATTTATAATATGGCGTTTTCAAAATTTCAAAATATTTCATAAATAATTCATTTTTCCTATTAACATGTGAAAGGATAGCTCCTTTAGCATTACGGTACAGGAGAAAAAAATGCGAAACACATTTTATAAAAGAAAAAAAATGTTGCCAATTCGGATAAAAATGAGTAATATGATAAAATGAGGATAGTGAATTAATACAGGATAGTGAATTAATGTTTAAGTACGTTAATATCTAAAAAATTATTCCAAATTTGGGTCCTATTCTTTAACATTAACTGAAGACAACCTTAAGAAGACTTGGCACCCCAAAAATGACCGATCTAACGTTTTTTTCTTTTATTTAATCTTATTCTTTGCATTTTTATCTTTCGACTGATATATCATTTGTGCAAGTCGGAAAGTTAGAAGTTGAATAAAACTTCATTTGAAAACAAATTAGACAATTCGGCCACGCCCCCTTTTTAGAAAAAAATGCTAAAAAAAGCGTTATGATAAACAAAATCTATTTTATAAAGAGAAATAATAACTATAAAAAGGAGTGTAACATATAAAGAAGAATATTTTGGAGGCAATACAATAATGTAAATTTTCTTCTTTGTGAAATGTATGCATGTACAATTTTTGAATTAAGACATTTTATATTAATAATTTCATAATTTCAGTTCTTATTCTTGATATTTTTTTTCATAAAAATGTAATACTATATATAATTCAAAGAAAAAAACTTAACTTTCTGTCATGACAAAAAAATTTTTTTTAATCGTTTTTCTTGAATTTTCTTGTGTACAATTAATACCTTCTTAAAAAATTGATCATTCATAAAAATGTATGGGTTGGGAAAATACGAAAATGCGATTATTTTCAAGAAAAATATATAATTAATATCTTAAAGAGGTATTTTAAGTTTATTTAAGCTTATTATAATTTTTTTTTCAGAATTATAAACTTTAAAGTGCTTTTTCTGAGTTTGTGTTTTTCGAAACATGAGTGCATTCAAAACTCTACTCCTTCCACAACTATTTACCAATCATTCCCATTTTTCTTATGTGTGTTGCATATAAAGCATGTAACAAAATTCTGGATCCATTTTGCTGTAGACTGAATAATTTTTTTAAAAAAAAATTAAAATGTAAGAGATATTGGCTTTTTCGTTGATTTTTAGCATGCATATCAACATTTTATTTTTTTTCTCAAAAGTGAATTAAGTTATTATAAATCGGTCCCTAAAGTTGTTTATAACACCCATAAGAATATTAGAAATCAATTTCAGATAAAAAAATTAATAATTACAAAAGGAGTAAAATTTTAAAATTTTCCAAATTTTCTTCAAAAAATTAAAATTTTTAAAATTGTGGGGATAATATGTGAAAATTTTCATCTCGTATCATTTTTTTGAATAGAAAAACTGTATAAAATGTTGAAATATAATTTTTAAATACATAAAGAAAGAAAGTAGCTCAAAGGTGCTAAGTCCTCTTAATGTAATAACGTAACGTAGAAATATATGGATAAATCTATTTAATAGCATATTGAAGAAGCTGTTTTATCGTTGATATAAAACAATCTACAGGTATTTTGCGCTACTTATAAAACAAATATAACTTAAGAGAACCAGTTTCAAAATAGTATTTTATACAGAGCATTCTTAATATTAAAAAACTTTTTTTTCCTAATAGTTTTCTGCTTTCTAATGCTAAAAAAGAAACATATATTAGCTAAATATAGTTTTTTTCACTTTATATCAAGTTTTTTGCTTAGAATATAAGTAAAGTATTAATATTCACTAAATATATATGAATTACATTTTTTACATTAAATTAAATCACCTGCTTAGAAGAAAAGAATTAAACTGCTTTTTCAAAGCTTTTTTTTCATCCAAAGGGCTACATTTTGGTACGCAAGAATTTTATTTGTTGTCTTACCTAGCCACTACTTTGGCTACCCGAAATAAGAAAAAAACTGACTTTCATCACTAAATATTATCTTTCCTAATCTTTATTAGTCCATAAGGAATGATTCCTTGTCCACACGCCCCAATAGTCTCTTATGTATAAATTGGTCAGCAATGATTTCGGGGAAGCTTTACAGCCCCGAAATCCAATTTTCAGCATTCTTTCTCTCGCATTTTTGTAGTTCCACTGTCCATTGTTTCAAAATTTGGAGTGAGCTAAGCTTTATTTTTGAAAGGGAAATCCTGTTCTATATAGACTGTATTTACGTAATTTTGTTTTTCTCGATCGTCCAGATCGCTTCGTACATGTTTCAGAATATCTTTTCAACGTTCCCACGACAGTAGAAAGTCCCCTTGATATTTCAGCAGTAATTTTATATACAAAATAACCTTCTTCCTTCAAAAGTGTTATGTCAAGCAGAAATGTAAATCTATTCATAACTCTGATATATTTTCCTTACCATCACTTCAAACTGAAACACACGTAACAGCTTTCAAAACCTTACAACGTGCTGTACATTCGGCTTTCAATCCTTCGTTATTACTGCTTTCTGATTGGTTGGAGCATTTCATTGATCGAAAAAAATTACTCATTATCACAATAACCTTGTGCTTGTCTTAGCATGGGTTTTTCAAACTATCTCGATGAAATGATTTTTATTTTATACAGATTCTCCAAACAAATTTGAAACCAGCATGAGAAAATACATCTGGTTCAATAACAATAGTTAAGATAGCATGATAGCATCTAAGCAAGAAGTTAAGAAACACATTGAGCAAAATTGCGTTCAGGACTTTTTGCCAGCATTGTATATTCAGTGTTTTATAAGACCTCTATTAGCTTTAAGTTTTTATTTTTGAAACATTTAAAGATGAAATAAGTAATGCGTACTTCTCGCATGGTATTCTTAATTATTCCCCTCCGCGATCCTTGGTGAAAATGACTTCCGAATTTTTAACCCTTCTTATTAAGGTGCCAATTTACTGTTTCTTAGTTATCTTGAAAGTGTTTTAAGTTCTATCAAATTTCACTGAAAATATTTTGCCGCATTAATGTTCCAAGAACTTTTGAAAACGGGATTCCGAAGTTCACGTTACCTGAACTATAACACTCTTTCGGTTAAGTTTGAAACATTATCTTCTTAAAATTCCCAGAAAAAAACTAATCTACATATTTTATCGATTAAAATAGTAGTTTCTATATTGCCCATAGGTACAAATAGCATGCAGTTAATAAATATTCATGATGAAAATGAAACGGGTTTTTATAATTTCTCCTTTAGATTTGAGCTCATAGAGTTACTTACTTAGTATCTAATCATTATAAAAGTTATTTTATAAAGAAAATGACAATGGTAGGTATAAATTATTGCAGAGACCATGGTTAGCAGTTTATAGTTATCCCTAGTTAACTTTTATAGGGCCACTTTTTTCCAGTAATATTATATTAAAAATATTTGGGGCCAACATTGATTTATAGAAAGATCATTTAGCTAATTGCCTATAACTAATTTGATTTTAAGACCATTTCTTTATGGGGAGTATGTTTCCCATCGCCCACTGGGAGCTGTTCAAAGGTGCATCAACGCATGTTTGCGCATTTCTTTTTTATATCGAATTACATGATATTTATAAAAATGAATTCAGTGGAATGTTTTGTAACTGCAATAACAAAGAGATAATTTTGTTAAGAGAATAATTTTTTTAAATTGGATTATCACTCGTACATACTAGAGCCTTAATTTGGAAAATAGATTTCTGATGAGTTTATTTTTGGAAAACTTGCATCATCTTTACAATGAATTCTTCAGAATTTTCTTATCGGATACATATTATTCAATACGATTTTTCCATTCACAAACTGCAAACAGCAAGATAAGCAGAATAATGCTAGCACTTGAAGACTGTTCAACATAGGTTTTCATTAAACATCAGATTTGGCGAAGTTGTAATTTTTTTTTTGCATTTTCGCCAAATTTGGAGTAGAATAATGAAATCACTTTTACTACAGTCGCTTTAAGGTGACTCTATATTTTTGGAAGAAACTCTGACAATACTTATAAATTTCTTTATTAAATTTATAAACGAAGTTCTTAGAAGAAAAATTTTATTAATCAAATTTTTTGTTCATTTATATACATGTTTTCATTTATTTGTGAAATTTTAAATACTTACAGTAATATGGATTCCTGTTGATTAATATTTGTGAAAGAGTTAAAAGAGTCATTGTCCTTTCTTTGAATTCTAATCAGCGTAATACTTCATCTAATAGTTATGAAATACAATTAGTTAGTGTCTTAAGTGCCCCGTGTATATTCATCTTAGAACAAGTTCTTCGAAAAAATTATAATTAGGTTAAATAGTTTATCAAAATGAATGTGCTTTTTTATTCAGAACTGATATTCCTGACCTTATTTGTTCCTTTTAATTTCTTTTCGTGAAAAATTAATCATTTATATTTATTTTCAGAATTCACTGATAAAAATTGTTATAAGAAAACCATTTCATACATCTTATGGGTGAATAACACCATAAGTCAAATCTCATTTGTTAAATAAGTTGTGACTGATTTTGAAAAATTGGAAAAATTTTTCTTCGAAAAAGACACAATTTGTTTCATTGATACTTCACTGATAAAAGAATTTGTGGAAACGAAATTAGCTCAGTTTGTGTGAATATGCTTTACATTCATACAGATATTTTTAAGAAAAGAAAACGTATATAGTTAAAATTATTATAAAGATGAAATACCGAGAAAAAATAGTAGAATGTTCACCGTTCGGTAATGATGTAAGTTGAATAATGATATCTATAAAATATGAACTCTTTTGGATAAATCATATCAATGTTAAAAACTACATGTATCATGAAAAAAAATTATGTCAAATATTACTTATCCTTTAAAACGCCTTCTTTTGAAAAATGGAACTAATCATTGAATTATTTATTCCCTTTTTACGTGATTCACTTCTCGAATTCTGAATGAAATTATACATTTTAAACCTATTTCTCGTGAAGAAAATAATACAAGAAAAATAAAATTAGGCTCATAAAAAGATGATAATAATATAATGGCTTTTCAGGGAAATATTTAATGATACAAAATATTCTTAATGCGTTGCATTTTACAATTGTTAGAACGCTTATTGTTTTCAGTTTATTAAATTCTGTAATTATTATGTTCCGTATTACAAGGATTTATTGTTTCCACTATATGTGTTATCGTGAACGATAGATTTATTTTATTTCATAATTAACATCCAAATATGCATGCTTTTCAATTTTAGAAACAATTAATCTCCAGTATGAGGAAATGTTTAACTATAATCATCATATATTTTTAAAACTAATATCGCTATTCTTAAGAGAAATTTGCTAATATGTGACAAATCTATACGGAACTTTATCACTAACCTTCTGAGACGTCTTTTTTAGGGAAATTTAATTCCCCTACCTATTTCCAATCAGCTGCAAAAAGAGGACAGGGATTCCTTATTATATGCAGATTAGATAAAGTATTTAAGTCAAACGGAATAGTAAAGTAAAAAGCAGTAGGAGAGAGAGATTGAAGCAGGAAGATATAATAGTCAAGTTAGAGATTTATTATTGAAGATTTCTAGGTGGATAAATTAATCTCAGGAAGAGTTGAGATTCAGTGTGGTAAATATTGATTTATAATTAAAGTCTCATTATAGCTTTATATTAGGAGTGAGATTAAAGTTAAATGTTCAATAGGAATATTATTGAATATAATTCTGGTATCTCTTATTGCGGTAATCTCTGCGTGATCGATATTCTAATTGTTAATTAATTGGATAATTAAATATTTAAGTTAATATAAAGGAAAGTCCCTTTTAAACCTCATATATCTATTTTAAATTATTTGTTATTAAAAGTCTTTGATTCTATTTGGGAAAGATAACCAAATAAATAAAGTTATTCATTAAAATGGCTACTGGTTCTTCTTTGACTCAAAATCATTCTCGTTCTCAAAGTGAGATCCAAGGGGATCTTCACAAATATGTAGGGTGTCCAGGATAAAAGTATCCAAAAGTAAAGGCTTATTATTACGGAACAACCCATCAGAATGTAATAAACTGTTCCTCCATGGATTGGAAAACTTTCTGAGAGTTTTTGGGTCTAGTCTGATTAGCCACACGTGTACACATTATTCGATAATCGTAGACGATAAACTTTTTACACTGACTTCATTAGTATAGATGTGGGTGCCACAGTAAAAGACGCAGTGCATACTTTGGTTAACGGAATTTAAATCAGTCACGCGTGTACAGAGACGTGTTCGAACAAAATGGAATGTGAACCCTGCAACATCAAAATCTATCCACCAATGGGAAAGAAATTTAATGGAGACGGAAACTTTGGTATCTCAAACTGGCAAGTATCCTTAAGTTTTTGTCATATAAGACACTGCTGATCGTGTGCGGGATTCATTTTGTCGGAGCTCTTGTATGTGCATTAGGCAATTCACTAACGACACTCCATTTTGTTTGAACACGTCGCTGTACACGCGTGACTGATTTAAATTCCGTTCACCAAAGTACGCACTGCATCTTTTACTGTGGCATCCATATCTATATTAACAAAGACAGTGCAACAAGTTTATCCGAATAATGCGCGCCCGTGCGACTGATCGGACTAGACCAAAGAAATCTCGGAGAGTTTTGCAATCCAAGGATGAACAATTTATTGCATTCTGATGGGTAGTTCCTTAATAATAAGCCAAAAACTTTTGGATACTTTTAGCCCTGACATCTTGCATATATTATGCTCCTCACTTACTTTCGGTCTTCTGCTACCGGTTATTTTGAATTCCTGTACAAAATGCTAATCTTATGTTGTTGTTGTTCTCATGTCCATGGATTCGGCAAAGAAAAAGTACAAAATCATTACACTTCACCGAAGGTGGAATGTGACTGCCAATTCTGGAGCATCCTGGTTATAAAGAATCTCCTGCAGTGGGTCTGTAAGTGGAAATTGACCGAGCTTTAGTCCTTTTTAAAGCTGGACATTTCAAGACATGTTTTGGTGTGAATGGTTGGATTTCTAGGTAGATTTACTCTGTATGTAAGCTCTTGTTTTGATCAGGATGGATTAAATACCCTTGTAGTGATAAGTTCTTAAACTTGCGATTGTCGATGTTATGATTCTTGGGAAGTCAAACTCTGTTTTGAGTGGTCTCTTAAGATATCCAACTACACTAAAATCATGATTTTTTTTTAAAAAATTAATAATTTTTTTTTATAATTTTATATGAGCCATCTTATTAGCTTTATAAAAGTACCGAGTTTTTTTTATTTTTCATTCATTAGAACAAAAATTACAAGTGTTTTTGTAAAAGTAGATGCCATAACTTTAAGGTATCCGACTACATTCGGAGCCGTGATTTTGCAAAAGCGCATAAATGGATAATTTTTAGTGTCACTTAGACTAGAATATAAACATAAAATTGTTTTAAGGACATTTTGACAAAAATATTTATTTATTTAAATGCAATATTTTGGCAAAAAATTAACTTACAATAATCTTTTTCCAAATGTTTTCCTTTTGTGAAAAACGCTTCTGTTATATTAATATTTTGCCTGCATACATCTAAGACCTATGTACAGAGGCTCAAATGGAATTTTTGAAATATATAACTTAGAAGTGGGTTTATTCATATCTTACGACAACAGAGGGGAGCAATTTTAAGAAAAAAAACGCCAATAATTATTTCAATCGGTGATAATTCTGAAAATAATGGGAATTTTTCAAAATTTCTAGTTGAGCCTCTGTAGAGAGATCTGAGCTATATACAGGCAAAATATTATTGTAATAGAACCATTTTTCACAAAAGGAGAACATTTGGAAAAAAGATTATTTTAAGTTAACTTTTTGCCAAAATATTATATTTAAATAATTTTTTTTTTTTATCAAAATGTCATTAAAACAATTTTATGCATGTACTCTAATCTGAGTGACACTAAACATCATGAAAATTTAGCATTTATGCGCTTTTTTAAAATAATTGCTCCGAATGTAGTCAGATACCTTAAACAGGATGTCAAACTTTAAAATGCGTTTAAACTTTTAAATTGATCAAACGGGGTCAGTGATAGCTCAAAAAGTTTTGGAAATAAATAACTGAAATTTTTGGTTTACTTTCTGCGCAACAGTAGAAGTGTTTTAACATTCAGATTTATCAATCACTGTTATATTACACTATTTATAGCCCCTCATCTGAATACAATCACTGTTTTTATAAGCAATTTTATATAATAGCTAAGATAAATATCTCTAGTTTTAGTAAAAATTAAAAAATATCTTATTCTAAAGGTCATTTCAAAAAGGAATAGCAAAATAGTACATCAAAATTCAAAATTTGAGAATTTGTCCATTTACTATTTGTACAGAGCGAGTCCCGTTTATGTAATTTTTTGTCAATTTTTACCCATTTTTTCCTATTTTAATAGTAATAATTTACTTTTTTTTCATAATTTTAGCCTTTTTTTTCTAAAATGTACCAATAAATCTAAAAACCACAAAAAAATCTCCATACCTCAATTTTTTTAAAAAAAAGTTGTCGAAGTAGTCGAATACCTTAAAGCTAATCCTATGTAATTTTTATAATTATCCCCTCAGGGACATACATCTTAAGGGGTTGAGCCAACTGGATCCAAGGCTAGAGCCTCAACTCAGATACAATAAGACAGTGTTTCTCAAACTGTGGGGCGCGCCCCCTGGGGGGGCGCGATAACCTTACGAGGGGGGCGCGAGCATATCGAAAATAAAAGATTTAAAAATATTTAATTTACTGGAATGAAGTAAAACAAAATGCTTTCAGATATAATAAAAAAATGCACTTTTACTCTGATATAATTTATAGGCGCACGCGCGATATTAAGTCATCAAAAATAAAAACTTCTTCAATACCTAATTAGCTATCTTTGATCCTATAATTCCTCCCCTTGGTGTGGTGTGGTAGTTAGGAGAGGGGGTGCCAGCTCAGGTGTCGTCCACGTCACTTGACCATGTTTCAAAATTACGTGGTCCGTCGCCAAAAGCCCTCGTGTAGCTGAACAGTGCGACGTTAATCTTCACTCACTCACTTGATCCTATAATCAAACAAAAAAAACCTTTTATTTGATTTTCTGTAATCCAATGATGAGAGAATTTTTTATTACGCTTCCTTTTTAATCCTAACATACTACTCATTCAGTGAAAAAACAGATCCCGTACCCAGAATCGAAAAAATTTAGGAACATAAAAAATTCATCACTGTCATTATTTTTGAAATACTGCACATTATAGCTGTAATCTGTTTGACCTTCTAAGTTATTGGTACAGTTACTTATGACCCCTCTCTTATGTGTTTGTTTCTCATTTATAGGAAAGTTGTAAGTAATGTATTTCGCTGTAGCGCTTTTTTCCATGAAAAGAGTTTTATGATATTTGGAAAACCACGGAGATTATTTAAGAGTATTCTAAAATATATAAAGCCCAACGAAAAACGTTTTATAAATTTTTTATTAGTAACATATATATTATCATAATGAATACACTTTTTACCCGGAAGTGGTCACGCGGGACACATAGATTACAAAATCGTTAATTCTGGCAAAACTGTTTATTTGTTACCAAAGAAAAATTGAAAAGTCCTTGAAAGTAGGTAAGTATATTTTCTCATAGTTAACTTATTCACTGGAATTACGATTTTTATTGTGTACTATAAAAATAATTATAAAAAAAGGATTGGGGTGACTCAATAACCCCGCTGGACCATTAGTATCGAGTGCGCGCTTGCTCCAGGGTTAAAACATGTTGAAGTCTTTTCGCTTTAAATATTAAAAATAATACAATTATTCTTCATCTGAATTTTATATTATTGTTCATTATTCAACATTAATTCTAAATGATAATTCTGTAAGGCTTAAAATTATAGTTCGCTTTAAACTAATTGTACTTTGAGCAATCATTTAAAAAAAATCATTTTACATTTTGTAAACATTGTCGCGCACTTGGCTTTACTCCTTAACAAAATTCAGCGATTATTTCAATAATGTTTTATTTTCTTATAAATGAACTCGTGCAAGCGGGTACTTCAGCCGGTATACTTTTAATGTAAGTGCTCCATAGTAGTTTATAACTAATTCATTATTACTAAATTAAGAACAAGTTTAATAAATATTAATGACTTCCATGGGCTTGTCTTGGAAAGCAAAGTTTTTATAAGGAATGCTTATGATTAGAAATTGACCCTCTGAGTTCTTTTTCTATATTTAGCAGATATCTATATTTTGTCTTCTAAGCAGCCACCGCATTTTGCAATATGTTCAATTTAAAAATTAGAGAAAGGAAAAATAATACACAGAATAATTATCCTATTTTATTTATTACTTAAAAGTAGTATACAAAATTTAATACTTATGTTACTAATTTGTATGGTTTATAATTAAGATCGCCTATTGTAGCTTTAGCATCAAAGTTCATTATTATTGCATTCTGTACATTATTAATGTATAAGGGGGGCGCGATAAAAATTGAGATCGAAAAGGGGGGCGCCAGTATTGAAAGTTTGAGAAGCACTGCAATAAGATCATGATCCGAATATTTTAATCATAAAGCTTTATTCTAATAAATTAAAAATTTCTTACTGCTTACCAAGTGCAACACTGGCAAGACAACATTACATCATGTCGGTGTCAAATTCTAGGCCTTTCACCATACACCATCATCATTCATTTAATTAAAAGGTGACAATTGATCGAGTTGGTTTGTTTCTAGAATTGTGAAATTGTGAATCACACGCATTTATTTGTCACGAGTTTCTGTTTGTACTTGAATTTTCGACAACGTATGCTATATACTGTACTTAAAAATTGCAGATGGGTCTACTTTTGCATAATTATCCAGAGTCTTAAGAAGTCCTTGTCTCTTTTCTAAACTAGATTCCTGCATCAATTTAAGATATCCGACTACGTTCAAAACCGTATTTCGAAAAGTTTATAAATGGATAATATTTATGATATTTAGTGTCACTTAGATTAGAAATCGTATATAAAATTGTTTTAAGAATATTATTACAATAAAAAATTATTTAAGTACAATATTTTGACAAAAAATGATCATAGAATGACCCATTTTCACAACATCCTCCTTTTGTGAAAAATGCTTCTATTATAATAATATTTTGCCTGTATATATCTCAGACATCTGTATAGAAGCTCAATTAGAATTGGTGAAATATATAATTTAGAAGTGAATTTATCCATATTTTACGACAACAGAGGGGAGCAATTTAAAGAAAAAAATATCGATAATTATTTCAATTGGTGGTAACTCTAAAAATAAAGTAAATTTTTCAAAAAAAAAAAATAGTCCAGACTCTCGGAAGAAGTCTTTACTTTATATAAGCAAAATATTATTATTACAGAAAAATTATTTATAAAAGGAGAACGTTTTGAAAAAAAGATTATTCTAAGTTAATTTTTTGCCAAAATATTGTATTTAAATAATTTCTTTCTTCATAATGTCCTTAAGACAAATTTATACATTTATTCTAATCTAAGCGACACTAAATATCACGAAAATTATCCATTTATGCACTTTTTTAAAATCAGTGTTATACCTTAAACCTTAAATACCTTAAATTCAATAAAGTATACCTCAATGAAAAGAGAGAGAGAGAGAGAGACAAAAGGACTTTTTGAATGCACATGAAAGTACTGAAAATATTCTGTGCAGTTAACTTGTTCATTTTTAGGATTTTTAAAAATATTTTCAAATTTTAGGAGGGAAGTGGATATGTAATTCTAGGAAATTTTTTTATCCATTTTTCTCTTTTGTATGTGGTAGAACTGTATTTTTTTCATATCCTTACTCTACACAAGGTCCAGGAAGGAAAAAAAAAGTAGAACTCACACACAATACGTTTTTGAAATTAAAAATGGCGATTTAAACTTAAATAAAGGAGAAAAAAAAACGAAGTATCACGAGAAAAAATTCGAGACCGGAAATTATTTTTAAAAAATCTACGTTCTCAGAAATGAGAAAAATTTATTTATTTATTAATAGATAAATACTTCTTTAAATATTTTTTTTACCTAATCGTGCCCTAAGTTCTGATACAAAATTTGAGATCTTGTGCTGTGCCTCAAACGCAGCAGACGATTTTAAATTTCGCAGTTGATGATCGTCAGCAATAGTTCTTTTAAAACTGTTGTCTTTCTTGCATACTGTTCTAAATCAGTGTTTCGCAAACTGTGGGGTGCGCCCCCTTTGGGGGGCGTGGTAACTCTACAAGGGGGAGGGGCGCGAGCATATTGAAAAGTCGGAAACAAAAGGATATTTAAAAAATTATTAATTTACTGAAAGTAAACAAACAAAATACTTTCTCATATAATAAAAGATAGAATACACATTTACAGTGATATAATACACTTATAAATGTATCAGTACTATATAATGTATATTTTATTATTAATTTAACAATACTATAAGTTAAGAACAAGTTCGATAATTATCAGTGACCCCATGGTCTTGTATTAACACTTATCTTGATAATTTGTACGGTTTATAATTAATTCCTTGACTGCCTGTTAAAAGTTACGCAATTCGCTCCGCAATGTCATCGTTTACCACATAGGTAAACGTATATTGATGTTTTTTTTGCGGGGAAGGGGAAAAGAAATAAATAAGCAAAAATCCTTTGAAATAAGTAAATCCTTCGCAAACACTGTCAAGGTCCTTTTATTGCATTCTAAAGCCCTCGGAATAATTTTATCGGTCGCACTGCACAGAAAAGATCGTACTTTGGAAAGACGTATATATACGTCCAGAAAATTAATACTTTAGCTGAGCGAGACGTTTATATACGTCGGTGGCACATAAGAGGTTAAAGTTGTATTGTAGCTTTAGTGTCAAAGTATAGTATTATTGAATTCAATACAATGTTATTGTATGGAGGGGGTGCGATGAAAATGATGATTGAATAGTGGGTCGCGTATATTGAAAGTTTGAGAAGCCCTTTTCTAAATCATTCCGAGCTGCAGCTCGGAATACTGAAAACAGAAGCTTGTAGCAGGCATTTCTTTGCTTCAAAAAAGCCCGTCGGAGATTTCTAAGGCTCTTCAACATATAGACATCAAAAGGTTTTGTCCTTTATCTATCAATTAATATATTTTCTGAGTTCCCCAGCATTGCAGATCATACTAGAAGTAGTCGTCCGTGATCGGGGAGAACACCACCTCCCGTCAAAGCAGCCAAAAAGAGAATTCCTTGAAATCCTTGTCTCGAGAAGCCTTTTCTTGCTAAACAAATGAACGTGGCAAAATAACAATGTAGTGCTTAGTATACGATGACCTTAGACTAAGAAGCTACGAAGAGAGAGAGAGAGAGAGAGAGAGTAATTGGCCATTTTCTTGCGAAGGTGTTAAGGTATCCAACTACGTTCGGAAACGTGATTTTAAAAAAGCGCATAAATGGATAATTTTCATGATATTTAGTGTCACTTAGATTAGAATACATGTATAAAATTGTTTTAAGGACATTTTGACAAAAAAATTATTTAAATGCAATATTTCGGCAAAAAATTTACCTTGAATAACCCATTTTCAAAATATTCTTCTTTTATGAAATATGCTTGTATTATAATAATATTTTGCCAGTATATAGCTCAGACCTCTGTACAGAGGCTAAACTATGATTTGTGAAAAAGTAACATTGTTTTGAGAGTTACCACCAATTGAAATAATTATTCACGGTTTTTTCTTAAAATTGCTCCCCGCAATTGTCGTAAAACAGGAATAAACCCACTTCTAAGTTATATATTTCAAAAATTCTTGTTGAACCTCTGTACAGCGGTCTGAGCTATAGCCAGGCGAAATATTATTATAATAGAAGCATTTTTCACAAAAGGAGAACATTTTGAAAATGGGTCATTCCATGCTCATTTTTTGTCCAAATATTGTACTTAAATAATTTTTTATTGTAATACTATTTTTAAGATAATTTTATATACATTTTCTAATCTAAGGGAATATATATCCTAAATATTATCTATTTATACGTTTTTGCAAAATCACGGTCCCGAACGTAGTCGGTTATCTTAAATCATTGATCTCTTACCCCGGACCGAAGACCGGTCCCTGTCTTTGGCTTAAATGGTACTAGGCCACCCAAGGAGCGATAAATTATTTCCATTTTATTTATTTCGGCGTATTTTTCTCACGGGTTTTGGGGACTTTCTACACAAATCTCTTCATATTCCATGTCAAGTCACTTTATAATTGATCTTTGGGTTCATTGATTGATTGAATATTAAAGTCGCACTGTTCAGCTACACGAGGGCGTTTGGCAACGGACTACGTAATTTTGAACCATAGTCAAGTGACATGGACGATAGCTGAGCTCTAGCACCCCCTCTTCTAACTACCACACCAAACCAAAGGGAGGACATTTCAGCTCTCGACAGATTTAACGTGCATCGCTGCCCTACACGGCGGGTCTTTAGTGGTACTGGGATCAAACTCGTGACAAAGAAAGCCACGATCCGATACCTATACCACTCGGCTACCGCGGCCACATTATTTATTAGAGTAAGGATTGTTGTGATGACATTGACCAAAGCAACTAACCACAAAACTGACCATAAGCAGCTAGAACCGGTTCAATGAACTTTCGAATGTTATATTTTGTACTTTAAAGATCAAATAATTGTTATTCTATAGAATAAATGGTTAAATCATAGATTCAATCATAGATCATCATGCAAATTTTTCAATTTTTTGAATAAAATATATGTTAAAGCCTCAATATTTCTGAGTATTTTGGTGCGAAAATTGTGTTGATACTGTGAAAACTTCTGAAGTTATTGAGAAATAAGTAGTGAAATTTAAATGAAAAGCCTATATCTTTCTTATCTTTAACTTCATTTTCCGCAAAAAAAAAAAAAAAAAAAAAAAAAACAATTTTAGCTTCCGCTTAGGATTTCTCAGAAACTATTTAGCATATCACTTCGAAATTTTACACATGTTTAAAATAAGGCTCTTCATGACTTATACATCAATTTTTTTTTAAAAAAAAATTAATAGAATTTTTTTATTTGAATTTTAATTTATTTTTTTCTTAAAAAATTTAAAATTTTCTTTTTAATTGTTTTTAAAATATATTTTTTTCCGCTAAATTTCTTAAAAGTTTGTATAAATTCAAAAGTGAACATTTTTATACCAAATAGAATTAGGTTTGTAAATTTTGATCAATTTTCAACTTCAGAATCCTGCGCGGTGTAAAGTACATATTTTCATATATTTTTGAAAAATTGTCCAATTTTTATTTCTTCATAACTTTTTAATTTTTTTCTCAAATTCTCTGAAAATTTGAGAAGTATTGTTAATATATATGATTATCATATGGCAAAAATTTCAAATTACTGTTTTGTTTTATTGCTAAGTTACATTGGTTTGAAGAAGGATGTTTTTTTGCGTGTGCACGTATAGCTGTTAAGATTCCTGTGAGCCCTTAAAATAGTAGAGATACATCTCAAAACAAAACAAAACCATTGTTGCAGCGGCGCTCTCATAACAGTATAAGACGGATTCTATTCACTTAAGAGGAAATATTTTACATTTAAGAATCTTTGAACATCCGAAAAAAAAACGACCCCGTGTAAGTAATGTCCAAGATGATAAAGAGAAAATAAGAGTGCAAAGAGCTCATCTTCTGGCTACCATAATGGTTTGGTGGGATGTCAACTATGAAGGCATCTCAGAGATAAAATTTTGCAAGAAAGAAGTTAAAACCACAGCAAATATTTACCAATACACCATCTTAAGACCAACAGAAAGTAAACAAAGGCCTTTGAAAGTAAACATGTTCAATGGAAATGCTTGAGCTGTTGTTCAACGTAATTCTGTTTCTGTTCAAAAAGCGAAGACGATCCAGAGGTGGTCAAAGGATAATGTTCCGTACATCACACATGGCAAAGATTGGTCTTCCAGATGTTTGAGTTTAAATCTACTCGACTCTAAACTTTGGTTTATACTGGAGGAGAAGTTATGCAAAAAACAAATAATATAAAAAGAATTGAGTCAATTCCTACTTGGATCAATAAAGTAAAATCTTATTTCAGCTACTTTTTATTAAATAGTTACAATAAATATAAATATGTATATACACATGACAGAATTACAGTATTAAATGGTAATTAATTTTTATTCATTACCATTAAAGTATCGTATTGTCATCCAAAACAATCGTGTACATAAAATTTCAGTTCAAATGAATGCTTTAAAAAGGGGAAAAAATCTTTTAAAGTGTTTTAACTAAAGTCGCTAAAAATGAAACCAACGTGGCTGTATCTTTAATTCCTTAAATAATTAGTTTCAGTCAATTAATCTTAATTAATAAAATTAAATTATCGTATTTTTACCCAAAACTATAGCGAACTATAGTAAACTATACAGAAAATTTCAGCTCATATGGGTGCTTTAAAACGTGAGAAAAAAACCTTTTCAAGTTTTGACACAAGTTGCCAAAAGGGTCGCTAAGTCGCCAAAATTGATGCCAACGTGACTGTATTTGAAATACTTTGAATAATTAGTTTTAATCAATTAATTTTTATTAATTATAATTAAAAATTGCTGTATTATCGTACAAAATAATCGTGTATATAAAATTTCAGCTCAATTGAGCGCTTTAAAACTTATTTTATTAACGATTGAAAATCCCACTTAGATAAATATATAGAGATAAATATATTAGAATATTATTCAATTCCTACCTAATAGTAGGAATTGAATAAAATTCTAATTTGATTGGTCTTAAATAAAAACGTTATCAAGATCAAAAATTCCCATGGAGATAATGCATGCCTCTATATATGGTTCGCAAAAGAGACCGTGTGAAGTCAAAGGGGTGCGGGCATTTTGAATAAAAGCGCAGCATGTGAAATTTAAAGGTAAAATAAAACTTTAAGAAGATCTAGTTTAAAATTTGATTACAGGGATTATTATTGAAGTTCTTATGTAAGCCCTTGTGACACGAGCGGGTAATTTTAAAAGTAAAAAGAATAATTTAATGTGAATCTGCGTATTTTCAAAATAAACCTTGCGGAGGGAGCGAGTGTTTATTAACGTAGCACCACAAAGTAACTCGAGGACTATCTCGAAATATTGAACCACGTAATTTGAGCTCCACTCTCCATACTCTCATGCCACACCAGCGGGAGGACTTTGAGCCTCGACTAATTTAACGCGCATCAGTCCCTGAAGCATGCAAATTAATAGTTCCTCAGTTAACCCAAACGTATGCTCAGGCTACTAAATCCTCAACTAAATCCACAACTACCCAAACAGATCCAAATATAACAAACATAATCTGTACACCTTTACTATACCTGAAACCCGTATCTTCTGAAAATACAATGCCTAGTTCCTCGTCTTCAGTGTCTACCGTCTCCTCGTCATCTTCATCTACTCAAGAAAATCTGCTTCCTTCCCCATCTGCAAAAATACCAACAATACAAAGTGAGTCTGTGTTAAAAATACCCATTAATACTACTACTACAACTACTTCCCCTGGCAATAACCTGAATACTTCTGTTTCATCTTTAGAAACTCCTAATGAATTTGCTGCACTTTCAAGTGAAATTCAACCATTAGTTTCCTTGCCAGAGTCTGTCTCTCCTGCATCCAATAGTGAACATTCTAATGCACCTGAAATCCCACAGTGTGTAAAGCGAAATTCAAAAAAATAGAAGAAAGCACTTAAAAGTACAGAAACCAGAAATCGAAATAAAAATGACTCCACATAAACCTAGAAAGTCAGCACCTACAGAATATGCAACAGATGAGGAAGACATGATAGCTTATGACGTGGAGGAGGAGGAACTTGAGCCAGATCCTACGGATAAATTCACCATTAAAAAAGATCCTTTAAATGTTCCTAAAGGATATTTACACTCGTTAACTCCATCCCGATACAGGAAAAGTAGAGGTTAATTTTTTAATAATATGTATTGTCTAACTTTGTTTTAAGGTATCCGACTACTTGCGACAACTTTTTTGAAAAAGGAAATATGGAGATCTTTTTGTGATTTTTATATTTATATAGTATATTTTAAGGAAAAATCCTAAAATTGGTAAAAGAAAAAAAAATTATTATTATTAAAATGGGAAAACTAGTAAAAATGTACGAAAAATTACATAAACGGGGCCCGCTCTACAAAGATTTTATGAACAAATTCTCAATTTTTCAATTTTGATGTGTTACTTTGTTATTCCTGTTTGAAGTGATCTTCACGATAAGAAATATTTTAATTTTTACAAAAACTAGAGCACTTTATCTAAGTCATTATACGAAATTGCTTAAAAAAAACATTGACTATATTCACATAAAGAGCTGCAAATTTTGAAATAAAACAGTGATTGATAAATCTGAAGATCAAAAACACTTCTACTGTTATGCAGAACATAAGCAAAAAATTTCAGCTAATTATTTTCAAAACTTTTTGAGCAATTGCGGTCCCCGTTTGAGTTTTTCGAAAAAAACACGTTTCGCGTAAAACGCATTTCAAAGTTTGACATCTTGTGTAAAGTTATGGCCTTGTGTGTGTGTGTGCTTTACTAAAAACGCTTGTAGTTTTTGTTCTAGTGGAGGGAAAATAAAAAAGTACTTGGTATTGTTATTAAGTTAATAAAATGGTCTATAAAGTAAAAATCATAAAAGTTTTGCCGATTTTTGAAAAAAAAATCATGGTTTTAGGGTAGTTGGATACCTTAAACTAACATTCGTCTTTTTCAAAGCTTTTATTTTAAGATATGGTCTGACTTGGTGGGGGAATTCCCCACCAAATTTTGTTTCTTTAATTCATTGAAAACGGTTTAAAGTGGTTTGAAATTTTAACTTTTTAAAAGTGTATTGTCATTATTTTTACATATTTTATAAAACATTTTAAGTTTTTTAACAAATGTTTGGCGCAGTATAGCCAAAATTGGCTCTTGCGCCATAAAACCCTAAACTCACTCACTCACTCACCCTGAACACACAGCGGGACTTCAGAATGAGAAACTAGAGTAACGCTATGGAGTTATAGTGTAAAGTTAGGAGATTCCGAGGTAATAGAAAACCACCCAAAGAGTAGGTACTAAATTTGAGTGGTCCAGAAAAAAAAAAATAATGAGCACTTTTTTTGACGATAGTGGCAGAATCACTGGGATGAAGACAGGAGACCAAAGAGTACTAGTTGGAAGGAACTTATAGAAAAAAAATTTTTGTGTCTGTGAATAAGAACTGTATATTTACGTATATAAGCTGTGAATTTTTGGAACATTTACAAAGTTTAAGTAACGTAATCGGCTTTTAAATGGATCCTCTGGTCCAGGAGAAAAGCATTATTTAGAAAAAAAACGCTATTTCATTATTTGTGTTTTAAATAATTTCCATTTTTTTAGTCGTATGCAAGTATTTTTTATGTTTTAACTTTTGGGGTATTTTTAAAAAGGAACTTTTGTTTTAAAAGGGGAGGGGAAGAGTCATATAGAGTCATATAAATCATTCAAAGTTCGTTATCAGAATCCGAGTTCTCGAATCGTTCTTAAAATTTTAATTCACACATTGGGATGTCTGAATGCTTATGTTCCTCACGAGACAAGTTTTCCTTCCAGGACATGAAACATAGGCCGACGATCTCTATCTGTATACAATTTTCTCTTTCCTTTCATTTTCCGAACAAAAAAAATGGTGCAAAAAAGTCTGACAAGCATAGATAGCGTAATGAACGGAAAAAATGTGTTAGCTTCAGATAGGATAGCCAGAAATATATACATATATATATATATATATATATATATATATATATATATATATATATATATATATATAAAACTATTCTCGTTCATAGTTACAGCAATTTAATCCGAAAATATGTGACGGGCTCACGCGTCTTTTCATTAACATGTCCTTTTGGGTTCTTTGGGGCCAGAATGAATGGTAACTCTTTTCCAACCAACCCAAGAAGTAAGGCGTGAAGAAAAGATGCAAATTAGGAAGCTTATAAGTAACAGAAGTTTAGAGTAAGCTGTGTGGCATTTAGGGAATATTATGATAGTCCGTATTTCAAGTGTGAAGAGGTTTTGAGAGGTTAAGCGACAGCCAACAGAAGTTACCCGCGACAGAGAGCCCTTAGGTCAAGGTGAAAACCATTGCAAGCCAGTGAACCGCAACCTCAACTAGGATCAGATTGATTGATGCTTCGTTCGACATTAAGATAGGAGTGACTATTTAAATATTTGGATCTGTGATAGCATTGGAATTAAGCTAAGGCGAGTTAGTTATTGGTAGTGGTCCGAGTTACGTTATTACGGTATTATATATTGTGTGTGTTTAGCCACCGTAGATTCTTTCACATATTATATTATTATCTAATCAGTTAAAGGTTTAAGTTAAGATCTTATTAAAGTCATTTTAAGATCATGACAGCTTCTTGTTCTTCATTTATTCCTACACCTCTACCTCACGCTGATACTCTAGGAGAAGGGTACCCGAGGGGGGCACCCTTACAAATATTCCATACGTTTTACCCACTTGGTAACATTAATGCCCTCATGGGCCGCCCATCCGGTATAGTGGTTAGTGACGCTGATTGCGGTGCCGTAGGGCCT
The DNA here is from genome assembly GCA_019973935.1 of Trichonephila clavipes. Lineage (NCBI taxonomy): Eukaryota > Metazoa > Arthropoda > Arachnida > Araneae > Nephilidae > Trichonephila > Trichonephila clavipes. Next base: position 289,557 of record BMAU01017914.1, read on the forward strand.
GGGTTCGAATCCCGGAGAAGACATGGATATTTGTAATTGTCCTTCGTGGCATGGGAGTTCTCTAAATAGCAGTCGATCCACAAGACCTCTCGTGTGGTTGGTGGAAAGGGAAGACAGGTAGGAAGTTTCTGGCCTACCCCAGGGTGTTCTCCCTCAAAATTGGGATGGAGCCGAACAAAATTGTACTGTCATCTGCATGGGGCTGAAAGCTAAGGTTAACGACAGGCGTAAAAATGTAGCCCTCAGCCGCGATGAATTTCGTGGACCTTGATCTGATGTTGCTGTCGATCAGGTGACATAAGCAACAACAACACTCCCTCATTGCAATTTATTTACAATTGACAAGAATTTTTTTTAATTCATGTTATGTATAAATTTTGAATTTTGGGTAAATTTTTGAAGAAATAAGTCATATTTTGAAAAAGCTAAAAAAACACGCTTTTTTGGTTATTCGAACTAAAAAGCAAAAAAAAAAAAAAACATTCTTAATATAAGAATAAAACGATTTACGAGAAAATTAATGTCATTGGGGTAAAAGTATGGGATGCTCTATATCAATTGTTATGATTTCTTATTAGTTCTATTCCGAAATGCTGAGTTAGTGTAAAAATTAAATACAAAGCACACCCAACGCTTTTACGACATTAATTTTCTCGTGAATCATTTTATTTTTATATTAAGAATTATTTTTTCACTTTTCAGTTCAATGAACCATAAAAACGTGTTTTTTAGTTTTTTTCAAACAATGATTTATTTTTCTAGTTCGATCTATAGTAAAAGCATGTATTTTTACTTTTTTAAACTATCATTTATTCATAGACATTTTTTTAAAAAATTTTTAGCCCGCGACCGAAAAAACTTGCCCATCCCTGAGTTAGAACACATTTTTTTTTATTTTCATTTTCAGAATGACTGGACACAATTGTTTATATTATGATAAGAAATTGCTGTCGCAGAAAAAAAAACATTTTCGCTTGTAGGGTTACTCTTAATCTTTTAGTCACCAAATCTTGAAATGGCATATAGAATTAGTCGCCAAATTTGGCAATGGTACATAGAATTAGTCACCAAATCTGGAAATGGTACAATGAATTAGTCGCCAAATCTGGAAATCGTTATTTCTGATTAACCTGTTAAAGACAATGGAACAAAACTAAAAATTTATTATATTGTCATCAGTCCTTAACAAGTGTGCAGACCTTCGAATTCATCTGACCTTTTAAAGTGGGTAAAAATCGAATTCAAAGATTCCGTTACGTACAAGTGAAACTTATAAAAGCGTGTTAAAAACGCTCCCGGCTTATAGAATAAACGCATCGGATTATATTCAGAACAGTATATTACAGTATTGTGTATAGTATATAACAGTACTACGTTCGGAATCGTGATTTTAAAAAGGCACATAAATGGATAATTTTCATGATATTTAGTATCACTTAGATTAGAATACATCTATAAAATTGTTTTAAGGATATTATGACAAAAAATTATTTAAATACAACATTTTGGCAAAAAAATAACTCAGAAAAATCTTTTTTCAAAATGTTCTCCATATATAAAAAATGCTTCTATAATAATAATATTTTGCTTATATAAAGTAAAGACTTCTCCAGAGAGTCTGAACAAGGAGTTTTAAAAAATTCACATTATTTTTAGTTACCCCCCATTGAAATAATTATCGGCGTTTTTTTCTTAATGGATAAATTCACTTCTAAGTTACATATTTCAGAAATTCTAAGTGAGCCTCTGTAGAGAAGTCTGAGCTATATACAGGCAAAATATTATTATAATGGAATCATTTTTCACGAAAGGAGAATATTTTGAAAAAGGGTCATTCTATGTTAATTTTTTCTCAAAATATTGTACTTAAATAATTTTTTATGGTAAAACTGCTCTTAAAACTATTTTATATACATTTTCTAATCTAAGTGATACTAAATATCATAAATATTATCCATTTATACGCTTTTGCAAAATTACGGTTCCGAACATAGCCGGATGCCTTAAAAAGCTTCAGCAGGTATAAAAGAAAAACATAAAAGCCTCATTTTCGTATTTGTACATTGATAAGTTTTGAACATATTGGTCAACTTGATGCATAATAACCTGGACTTACATAGCTCATAACCGATACGAATACTTTTTTTCGCTCACGTTTTTATATCTTTTATCTCATCAAAGTAAAAACTGAATTCACAATAAATGAGGATTTCTGGAATTTTGTTCCCTTGTCTCTTTAAAACTTCAATCACATTGAATATTTTTAAATAAAACATTTTCACTGGTTATTTAGTAATGTTTTCAGTAAATGAAAATTGGGTTTGTGTGTATTTAAAATTGAAAATACGTACACATACACTACTATGAAAACATAGCGTTTCCAAGCACACGAAGTATTACAGCTTTGATAATTTTCATGAACGGATGATATTTCAATCAGAGTTCATTAGATTACTTCTTTATATTTTAACATAATTCTTCATATTTTCACTGGTTATTTAGTAATGTTTTCAGTAAATAAAAATTGGATTTGTGTGTATTTAAAATTGAAAATACGTACACATATACTGCTATGAAAACATAGCGTTTCCAAGCACACGAAGTATTACAACTTTGATAATTTTCATGAACTGATGAGATTTCAACCAGAGTTCATTAGATTACTTCTTTATATTTTAACCTAATGATATGAGGGGAGGAGGGGAAGAAAGAGATAAATTGTAATTTTCATACTGTTACTTGCTTAAACTTCAAACCAATTTCCTGCATTGTTTCTGTATTCTTCAATATTATGTACAAGGTGTGTCCGGGAACTATGTACCATTTCGTTCTACTGCAACCACAGTGGTAGTATTGGAGTTTAAACTTTCGCTTACGTGACTCGGGTTTATTATCAGTTTAATGACACCATTACAGATGAATTGTGCGTTTTTTACACGTGTTAGAGAGCGTTCAAAATGTTTAAGACGATTACCGATTCCGCCGAATTGTGTGTTCTGTAATCCATTTTTTGAACGCGAGAAATGTTAAGCCAATTCAAATTCAGCGTCAACGTGTAGAGGTTTATGATGAAAATGCAATGGTTGATGAAGTGTTGAGAAAGTGAATTCGACAATTTTATGAGGGGTGCACCAGTGTTTGTGACACAGTACGAAGTAGGCAGCTTTCTGTTGTTAACGATGGTTTGGTTGAAAAAGTGAATGAGAAAATTCGGGAAAACACAGACGATTCGTAATAAGATTGCTTTGTGATGAATTTCCCCAAAGAACTGCTCAGCATTGGCTCTGTTCATTGATGGCATCTTTCTTTGAAGAGGGTATTGACAAGTTGCTTTTCGGATGTGAAAAATGTCTGAACAATGGCGAGAACTAGGTAAAAAAATGGTTTCAAATATGCTTCTTTCACGTAAAAATAAATTCTTTTTGAAAAAAGATTTTTTATTCGTGTTTTTTCGAAGTGTTCTTAGTTTTTGGACAAACCTCGTAGACTCTAAATTACCCCACTTTCTTGAAAAATTCAAGCATAATATATGTCAGCAAGTAAATCAAATGGAAATGTTATGGAATATTAAATGCATCAATTATGTAATTTTACTATTAATTAATGTCAAAAATACAATTTTACTAAGTTAATCAACTTCTGTGATTAGTGTTTAGCTTATAAAAGAAATTAAAAATTGTTCAGAACAGTAAAATAAGTTTCAATTCATTGTGTTTTACCGTAAAGAATTGGTTCTTTGGCTTAGAACGATATAAATGAAATTTCCATTTTATTTAAAAAACTAAATAAAAAAGAGAAAAAGAATTAATAACTTAAATGAACATGAAAAAATTCTTCCACCAATAATACACGTAAGTTTCAGCTATAGTTTTCTAATATTTTTTAAAAAATATATAAATGGGTTGTATAAAGTTTTTTTAAAAAATACTTAAATACTCTACACCGATTTTTATATACATATACGCAATAAATTTTTTTAGAGCTATAGGTGATAGTTTCATAGATTGTTGGCGAGTATACGAGGTGTGTAAATTAAGTAATGAGACTGATTTTTTTTCACTTGTTTATTCCAATAAACTTGCAATTCAACATTGTTTCCTTCAAAGTAACTGCCTTCTGAAGCCACACAGCGCTGGAGACTTTTCTTCCCCTCCTCATAGCACTGGTGGAACTCGGATATTGGAATAGCCTTCAGCTGGTCGGTTACAGCCCTTTGAATGTTTTCCAGTGTCCCAAAAGGATGTCTTTTGAGTCAGGATGTGATTCTTCAATTTCGGAAAGAGGAAAAAGTCACAAGGACTCAAGTCGGGAGAATAAGGGGGCTGAGGAGCAACAGGAATGTTCTTACTGGCCAAGAAACGGTTCACTGAGAAAGGATTTTCGGAACCGTTTTGGAGCAGATCTTTCTCATCTTCAGTTCATTGGTCAAAATCTGATGAATGGTGGTGTGATTCAAATTCAACTCTTCCCCAATCATTCTGACTGTCAAGCGACGATCTGAACGCACAAGATCCCGGACTCTAACGACATTTCCAGCTGTTTTAGAAACTGAGGGCCTTCCGCTGCGAGGTTCATCTTCAATTGACTCTCTTCCTTCTGAAAATGCCTTAAACCACCGAAAAACAAGGACCCTTGACAAAACACTGCCTCCGTAGGTTTGCTGAAGTTTTGCAAATGTTTCCGTTGCGTTGTGTCCAAGTCTGAAGCAAAACTTGGTAGCACATCGTTGCTCGTTGTCACTCATTTCAGAACACACAAGAAAAACCTGTTTCACTAAACAAATCACTACAGACAATTAACTTGACTCAGTGATTTCAAACTCATACTGATGACGTATTACATGTTTACCTACCTCCCCTCCATGTTGCACTTCCCCAGTGTTGCCAGATCAAACACTACGCTACCAGTCTAAACGAGGTATGTGAATTAAGTAAGAATTTACATACCTCGTATATTTTCATCGTAGGAAAAATTCGAAGTTATTACAAAAGAAAAGAATTCTTAGGAAAGGTGAGATAAAAATCAGTTAGAGTTCTAATAAAGCTTAAATCAAGTGTTAAGGATTACTATGAGGAGAAAATTATAGGCGATTTATCCCGTCATTCATTGTTAATGTTACGCAAGCAGTCTCTGATCTTATTTTAGTAGAAATTTTTTTATGATTCGTATTATACATGCTTTAAAGAGATCGCCATTATATATGAACTATTAATGTGAAAAAAAAATCAAAAACATAAATTGGTAATTTAATTTCAATTTTTTTTCGCCATTTTACCGAAAATTTTATTTGTAGTACTAAATCATTTTAATTTGTTCGTTATCGTGGTTATCTTTTAATGTTTTGTAAAATAGTTGTATGAAATTTTCAATGAAAAGTTTATGTGTATAAAGAAGTTATACAAGATGTAAAAGGAATAAAAAAATAGTACTTCTATTGGAGCATTAATTTGGAACTTAACGTACTAAAAGATACAATCTTTGAAGCATTAGCTTAAAATGACGAAGATGAAAGGTTCCAAAAAAAAGTGCAAGACAAAATTTTCTCTAACTTATTCACTGACCTTGGAACTAGCAGAAAAAGTTTAAAAATTCTTGGAACGAAGAGATGTGTAAAAAAATATTCCGCCAAGCCATGAATCGCGTGCGAAAGTAAACAAAAATAGCGATCAAAAAGTACTAAACAAATCAATCTTCTCTGAAATAAAAGCTGAACTGTTAGAATTTAACATTTTTTTCGCTTACGGAACTTTTCTGAGCACTAGGATTCAATATCAAGTGTAGTGGACTTTTTCTTTTCTTATAATCAGCACGAACTGTATTTTCCGAAATCTCACAATCATTTTGACACAGCGCACACACACGCGCACGCGCACAAGAGCACACACACACACAAGCGCACACACACACACAAGCGCACACACACAAGCGCACACACACATATTGATTGCTATGTTTTCTTCTTAAGTGGACTTGGTACCCAAAAAATCACAGACCTATCGTTTTTTTTTATTTTCATTTAATATTATTCTTTGCATTATTATCTTTCGATTGATATATCACTTGTGCATGTCGGAAAGTCAGAAGTTGAATAAAACTTCCTTTGAAAACAAATTAGGCAATTCAGCCACGCCCCCTTTTTAGAAAAAAAAGCTAAAAAAATAGCATTTTGATAAAAAATCTAATTTATAAAGAGAAATAATAACATTAAAAAAAGAATGTGTAATATATAAAGCAGAATATTTCCGATGCAATACATACAATCATTTTTTTTCTTTGTGAACTGTGTGCCTGTAAAATTTTTAAATTAAGGCATTTTATATTAATAATTTTATAATTTAAGTTCTTATTCCTGATATATTTTTCATACAAATGTAATACTTTAATATTATAAGAAGAAAAACAGCTAAAATTTTTGTCGTGACAGAAAAAAAATTTTTTTAACGTTTTTCTTGAATTTTCTTGTGCAATTGGTACTCTCTAAAAGTTGATCATTTATAAAAATGTGTGGGCTGAAAAAATATGAAAATGCAATTATTTTAAAGAAAAATGTATAACTAATATCTTAAAGGGGTATTTTAAGTTTAATTAAGCTTATAATAATTATTTTTTCAGAATTATAAACTTTAAAGGGGTTTTTCTCAGTTTGTGTTTTTCGAAACCTTAGTGCATTCTAACTGCTACTCCTTTGACAATTATTTACCAATCACTTCCATTATTTTCTGCGTGTTAAAAATAAAGCTTGTAATAAAATTAGGGATCCATTTTGCTATAAACTGAATAATTTTTTAAAAAAAAAATAAAATGTAAGACATGTTGGCTTTTTCGTTGATTTTTAGCTTGTATATCAATATTTTATTTTTTTTTTCTCAAAAACGAATGAAGTTATTCTAAAATCGATCGTTAAAGTTATTTAGAACATCTATAAGAATATTATAAAAAAAATTTCAGGTCAAAAAATTAATTTTTACAAAAGGAGTAGGATTTTAAAGTTTTCCCAATTTTCTTCAAAAAATTTAAATTTTTAAAATTGTGTGAATAATATATAAAAATTTTCATCTGGTATCATTTTCTTGAATAGAAACATTGTATAAAATGCTAAAATATAATTTTTAAATACGTTAATAAAGAAATTTGCTTAAAGGGTACCGAGTCCTCTTAAAAATGTAGTACTAAATTGGATATGCTGAATTTAACTATGCGCGAAAACAATGTAAAACACTTGCTTTAAACACCTGTCTCAAAATGAAATAAATATATACTACCTAAAGTTTCAAATTTAATGCCGGGCTGGGCAGGGTCGACTCAGCGCTTCATCCATTCAGTGGGTGGATAAGTGAGTAACAAGCTTGTTTGGGAACTGAACACTGGGGTGGGGGGTCCACGTCAGACTGATCACTTGACCGAAACATCTGCACATTGACCCCAGCGCCTAAGGTCACGTAAGCTGAGATATGCACAGTAGGTCTTGATCCTCATGAGCTGTAACTCCACTGAGTTCAGTTCAGTTCAAGTTTCAAAGTTAGGGCTCTCAGTAGTTACATTAGAGTTTTTAATGACAGGCCCCGTAATTTTGAGCCTCGGTTAATTTACGAAGACGATATCAGAGCTGGAATTTATCTTTCCAAACTTCTGCACCATGCCAACCACAGGGGTATCAGCATCGAAAGATTTAACGAGTCTTCAGTGGCATTATGTTTCGAATCCTCAACCCGATAACGCCGACCACGAGCTAACGATCTTGATCATTCGGTTATCACGGCCAATGAGCAGTATGAATTCAAAAAGTAAGCATTCTGGTGTGTTACACGCCATATTGGCAACCAATAACCAATAATTGATCGGCACAGAAGTGGTTGTATGTACACGTTATCTTGTTGGATAAACCAGTGAAAAACCCTTAGATTCTAATATATTTTATAAAATTTAAGATTCTTCCGGTTTTTTTATTAAATTATGTATGAGTTTTGGTGGTGATGTTAATAGATAATAAATAAAGACAGAGTATTATATATTTTTGATAAAATCAAGTTTGCGAAACTTTTCGCTTAGCTGCATCATTAGTCAACAGCTGCACAGCTTGTAAAAGTACAATTGTATCACACCATAAAGGAATCGGATTGTACGCCATAAACAGATTTTTCAAGGCAATTTTTACTTTACTTATTGGACTTGTTCCTTTTGTAACGAATCTGTACGGCACTTTATCTCTAATACTCTTGGGCGTCTTTGGGGATTGTAAATTCGCGTATATTTCCCACCAGCTCTAAAAGGAGAAACCGGGATATACAAATGAATCAAAGTATTTAAGGATAGTGTTGTAAGTTAGTAGGGGAAGGCTATTGAGCCCAGAGATACGTTGATGAAGTTCTAAGAAGATTCAAGTGATTGTGTGATTAGTTTCTGGCTGATTATCGGGCAGCCATCTACATTTGGAAAGTTTGAGCCAACTAGAAAGGAGTGAAGTATTAAAAGCCATGTGATATTTAAATTTCAATTATCGGATCATAAGAGTAAATATATAATTGAGTTAGTGGAAAGTTAAAAATTGTTAGTAATTCAAATTGCGTATATCTCTCGGTCCTCTTATCCCGGTAAACCCGTTCGATATTGAGTTTAATAGTTGATTAGTATCATATTTCGTGATTTAATTTAATAGTAAAGTTCAATCCCATTGACGTAGACATATTCATTCATCTTTGTATTTAGAAGGTTGATAATTGATTCAAGTGAATAAATATAATTTGTTATTGTAAAAATGTCGTCTGGTAATTCTTTGCCTCAATTCAATCTTGGTGTCCAGGGTGGAACCCAGGGGGGTTCCCACACTTCAGAGCAGTGGTCTTCAAACTGTGTTCCACGAAACTCTGGGTTTTAACGAGGCCTGAACAGGGGTTCAGTGATGCACACAAGGGTGGTTGGTGTCCTAGGGCTCCAGACCCCCCCAAAGCCCTTGATTTTTTTGATTGATTATAATTATAAGTATATTTGTTTATATGATTAATTTTATATATTAATGCTAATTATTTATTCATTGATTAGTTCTTTACTGTTTTTGTTTCCGAAATTCGACAAAGTCAAAAGGATCATGATACAAGAATGGTGGACTTGCAACCCTGGACCCCCGCCCCCCTTGAAAATTTCTGTGTGCGCTACTGCAGAGGTTCCACTATTTATAATTAAACATCGAAAAGAAAATTATAAATATGTATGCAAAAAGGATTCAATTTTTCTATGAAGTACGTACAACCAACAGTATTGGAAGCTCAAACCAGTAATTAAAATTCAATAAAACCTACTAAATTGTGAATATTCTATTGTTAACTACCCCGGGATCCACGAAATAACTTTACATTCGTTAGTACGATACATGCACAATTAAATATTTTTCTAATAGAAAATTCATCTTTTTTAATTTGTAAGGGGGATACAATTGTAATGAGGAGGAAAAACAATTTATCGACATTTCAACGGATTTGACGTTAAAATCTTTAAGCAAGAACTGCTCCTTAAATTTAGGTTGCAGATTCATGCAAAATACACGGGATTTTTCTCCCCCAGCTATAAACGTATGTGGCAACAAAATAGAAAAACCAATTAAACCCAGAATATGAAATGCGACTGCAGATAATTTCAATAGATCTAGACTTTGACAGTTTGTGCACAAAAATGTATAAGCATATAAAAGATCAGTAGGTGACACTTGGATGACAAATTATTATTATATAATGAGTAAATTATAATATAAGCATTGTATGATAATAATTTGTATTATTATATAATTACATTAAAAAATTTTTAATAAGAAAACAATATATATATTTTTTTTTTGTCTTTACATAAAACACGCATAACATTTTGATCTTTTTAAGATATTATTTTAAGACATTCATCTAAGTATGTAAGGAATGGGGTTTCGCGAATATACTTTATAGTTCTAATGGTTCCTTGAATCGAAAAAGTTTGAAGACCACTACCTTAGAGTTGTATTTGCCAAGACATATTGCAAATACCTACCACAGATAAAAAGAGAACCACAGCGAGCCTGATCACAAAAAACTTTCTGTTCCTTCGAAATTTCATGCCAAGAAAACCAGTGGACAAGGGTCATTAGAACCGACCCTTCTACAATCGTTTCTGCACACGATTGGGAGTAAAAAAAATCCCAACTGTGTACCTATAATACCTATAATGTTAGTATCATAATATCACAGTGAACATCTCGTATAACAGTGCTTCTCAATCTTTCAATAATGGCGACCCAATTTTCAATCAATATTTTCCTCGCCCCCCCATACAATTACAATTTAAATGCTGTAAAAATTATTCTTATTTTGTATTTTTCTTTGGTATGTTTTTTGTGACAATGTATTTTGATAGATTGTGTATTACTATTATATACTGTGTACTTATATTTATTTCTGTAATACAATGATTCTCAAACTTTCAATATTGGCAACTCAATTTTCAGCCATTTTTTTTCATCCCCCCCTATACAATGACAATGTATTGAATGTTATAATAATGTATTTTGATACTGAAGCTATAATACGAACCTAATTATAAACTGTAAAAATTATTAGTATAAATACTAAAATTTTTATAAATGTTATTTCTAAGTAATAAGTATTTAAAATTACTTTTAAGTTTTAGGATAAATATTATTCTACTTTTTATAGTTCAGAATGCGTTTTGTGTAATTTGCTTCCTCTCAGTAAATTAATAATTCTTTTTAATTAATCCTTTACTTTCGGTTTTTACTATATGCCCGCGAGCCCCTCGTTTTTTTTATCACACCCACCCTATCCTCCTGTTTGAGAAACGCTGTTGTATAAGCATAAGAAGCAAGAAAATTAAGAAAAAAGCTAGTAATTATTCACCAGGAATCATTACAAGGACTCGCATTTGAAAATTTCATGCGATTTGCTTGCATGCAGCGCCCTCCATCGACAAAAAAATATACTTTTCCCCAAACTAAAAAATTCTTATTTTTAGGAACGAATGTTAGCAAACTGTATTCAAATATATCTATTTATGTAGTTTTAAAGACTTTTTTAGCTATTTGAGGTTTAATGAGCACATCGGTATGTAGAAAGTAATCTTATTTATTTATCAGCGAGTAAACTAAATGAACAACCGGAGAGACGGAAATATTCTCCGAATAATTTAACAGGAAATATTCACTGAATTTAACAGGAAATACATTTATAACTTTTCGGGGATTTCATTTCTAATAATATCCAATTCTATTTTAGATTTACCTAGAACTTTTGATTAATAGAAATTTTATTTGATAAATTTAAATTTACCCGAGTTCAGGTTCTACTAGTATAGCAGATTTATTCAAAATGTATGTACTCGAAATAATATGAGTGTATGCATAAAACTCGGCGTTCTTTATACTGTATAATACAATAAATAATAAATTTTAAAAAAATGGAAAATTATTTTAAGTACCAAATACTGATAGATCAGCATAAGGCTGTTTTCGCCATATGTACGAGAGAGTGAACTTGACGCGGAGCACATTTTCAAACGGAAAAAATGCCTGAAATTTTATAAAAATTTGTGACATGGTAGCTCATGCATTTGTTTATAATATAGTGTTTTCAAAATTTCAAAATATTTCATAAATAATTAGTTTTTCCTTTTAACATGTGAAGGATAGCTCATTTAGCATTACGGTATAGGAAAAAAATACAAAACACATTTTATAATAGAAAAAATGTGTCAACTCGGATAAAAATGAAAAATATGATAAAATAAAGGATTCCCTACAGGAGAGTGTAGCCAGAATATAATATTAATGTTTGAGTATTTTTATATCTCAAAAAATATTCCGAATTTGGACCCTATTCTTTAACCTTAGCCGAAGATAGCTTTAAGGTATAGAAACAAAAAATCATAAGAAATGATAAAACTTTAAATGTTTCCTGAAATTTAAAATTTTTACTACGTAATGAAATAATTACACTCTATACATAAATGGAATAATTTATTTCACATTACTTACAATTAATATACGGAATCCTTTCTTACTTTCTACAAAGATAAAAAATTAATAAGGTATCAATTATGACTCATAAAATTCAGTGGTGCTTCAAACTTTAAATTAATTTCGGTGGTGAGGGTATATTTATCATATCTGTAGAAAATTTATTATTTTCATATAAGATTGTATATCATTTTACGATCCGTTGCGAATAGCTCTCGTGCAGCTTAAAAACGAACAATCAAATAAAGTTCTATTTTACATATTTTTTTTTGGTTTCAAATGCCCCAAAACTAAGAATTGAACAGAAAAATTAAAAAAAAAATGTATTCCTATATATATATATGTAATAATTCCCCCTCGCATCCTTTTAATTAACTCTTTTAATAGTATTCAAATAATCTTTTAATTATTTGGTTCGAAACTAACACACTGATTTTAATCGTAATCAACTAATAATATTACATCATAAATCCCTTTCCCGCCCTTTGTAACCAATCAGAGCTCTTATTACAAGCATGTCACGTGGTCTTCAACGTCAGGTATAAACCCGATGTCTCTGGAAACCTCTCGCTTTTCGCTCGTTTCTCTGTAGTCATGTAGCCGGATGCAGCGCGTTCTGTGTGTGTCCTTGTCTGTGTTGTGTCGTCCATGTAGCTTCTTGTAAGTGTAATGCCGTCCCTACTGGATCTTTATGTGTTTCTGGATGTGAATAAAAAGGAATTTCGATTTCCATGAGTTCCTCTTCAATACTATCGTATTAGACCATGCTCCACGTAACATAGAAAATCCCACCACCGGCCACGCCCAACCATTGGTTCTCTATTATTTAATCAACCACTCGCCACGTCTTACAATAAATTTACCACTCAACGGGGGGGAATTGTTCCAGAGGCATTTCATATATATATATATATATATATATATATATATATATATATATATATATATTCATATATATATATATTCATATATATATATATATTCATATATATATATATATTCATATGTATATATATATTCATATATATATATTCATATATATATATATTCATATATATATATATTCATATATATATATATTCATATGTATATATATATTCATATATATATATTCATATATATATATATTCATATATATATATATTCATATATATATATATATATATTCAAAAATTCCAAATTTTTATGAATAAGCTTTAACAACCTGGACCGTTTTGCATAAAATTTGTATTAAAAAGTTATTACAATATCTAACGTCATTACACATGTACGGTTAACACAATTCAATCAATCGATAGCGTGTGAGTATGTGTATATTATGAGCGAAGTTGAATGTAAAGGCAGTGTGAATAAAAACTTAAAACTTGTTTTAATTAAAGGTGAAAAAGTTGAGACTCAAAATATTTTATAACAGGTATATTTATTAAATTGTACATAAACTTAAACTATTCTAATGCCATTAGATGTACAATATTTTTGGTTAACCCTTTATGGGTATAAACAAATAAATTCGATGGTTTTCCAACTCTGGAACACGCAACATATAATTGGCCTTGAGAAAAGCAAGGATTTTCTAACTTTAAGCCACAAATCTTCATTGTTTGACCTTGTGACTTATTAATAGTCAATCAAATGCCAAGCGAATTGGAAATTGTAAACGTTTAAGTGGTATAGGTAATCTGAAGGAATCACATTGGGATCCGTAATGGAAGTACAACTTCACTTTGATTTATTTCAAAAAATAATAACACGAAGTGACAAAATATTTTCCTGAAATAATCACAGCACCAACTGTCGGGACCAACTTCAATTATAATAAAATATTTTTGAATATTCGATACTGCGATCGTAGCGCAGTTTGCCGGATCCAAAGTAAAACATTCCAATATCAACAATTTATAAATAAAAAATTAATAAAATAAGCATTTCTAAACCGAATTATAAATCTAAACCATTCTCGAGTCCACTGGAACAGATAAAAACTTTCATCAAAATCGGTCCAGCCGTTTAGGAGGAGTTCAGTTACATACACACGCACAGAAGAATTACATATATAAAGATTATTTGAAAAGGTATTAATTAAAAACGCTAAAAAGCGTGAATCGTCAGCATTTTCGTAACAATAAAGACCGGGTTTGACCAGTTAGGCTGAAAATCAATTTTCGACGCCAACTTACGTCTTTTTCAATTCCTGCTATTAGCTCATGATCTCTATACATATTTTATTTGTTTGTTTGTTTGTTTATTTATTTATCTTGGTGAAATTTTCAATCGTTAATGAAATACATTTTAAAGCGCTCAATTGAGCTGAAATATAATGTACATGATTATTTTGGATGACAATACAATAATTTAATTATAATTAATAAAAATTAATTGATTAAAACTAAGTATTTAAAAAATTACAAATACAGCCACGTTGGCGACTTAGCGACTCTTTTTGGCGATTTGTCAAAATTTGAAAATGTTTTTTTCTCACGTGTTAAAGCATTTAGTTGAAAGGAAATTTTATATACACGATTGTTTTGGATGTCAATACGATACTTTATTGATAATTAATAAAATTTAATTACCACTTAATGTTGTGATTCTGTCATATGTATATACATATTTATATTAATTGCAACTATTTAATAAAAAGCAGCTAAAATAAATTTTTTCTTGGTTGATCTAAGTAGGAATTGATTAAATTTTTTTTTTTATATTTCTCTTGTTTATAACAATCGCGTTGTTACAACAATGCAGGTGAATGCTGAGTTGTATTTTTTGAATGGTTTTAATTAATATCTTTTTAACCAATTGCGATATCGGACCGAATTGTGAATCTAAACCATCCTCGGATTAACTTGAACCCCCACAAAAAATATCATCGAAATCGGTCCAGCCGTTTAGGAGGAGTTTAGTGACAAACACACGCACAGAAGATTTATATATATATATATATATATATATATATATATATATATATATATATATATATATATATATATATATATATTTTGTATATGACAAACCCATGGAAGTCATTAGTAATTACTAAACTTACTTTTAAGGTATCCGAACACGTTGAAAATGACCAAATTCGGTCAAGACAGATATTTTTGTTTTTTATTTTATTGAATAGAACTATCCTTTGGCTTTATAGAACATACTTTATTTTGTTTCTACATTACCTAGAGGCCAAGTTACAATCAATTTTATAAAGTCAGAGAAACTGGAAGTAGGTGTTTGGTCTACCAGAAGTAGGCATTTAAATTGCTTAAAATCTATCATGGCAAGTCTGACAACTCAAAATGTTACAAATATATTTCTATAAAACTTTTTGCATCTGATATTTATGTTATTTTCTAGAGAATGTACTGAAATATTTCTTATTGTATGAATATTTTTTGAGTTATGGCTTGTTATTTAAATAATGGTCTCATAAAGAATGTCACATTTCTTATTGTTTTTACTCAATCAGCTCTAAAATTTTTAAACTTTAATTAAACATTAAAATTTTAGTACATTTCCTAGATAAATGCATCTAATTCATTTTAGTAATACTCTTACTAATATAAGTTTATTACTTGTTCCTCTAACTGCTTTGAAGTTTTTCAAAAATATTGCTAAAGTTTCACTTATAATTGTGATTTTTCTAAGATTTAAATAATTCATTTTAGATATTGTTAGTAAAATATTAGTATTGAGTCCTAAAACAAGCGTTTATAATGTTTAAATATGCTGTTTTGTTAAAAAGTATCCCGAACGTGTTCGGATACCTTGTATTGATAAATCAATTATTAAATACTTTTTTTGCCGCACTGATACATTTATAAGTATCTTATATCAGTGTAAATATGTATTTTATTTTTTATCATGTCCGAATGTATTTTGTTTTACTTCCTTTCGGTAAATTAGTAATTATTTTGAATCTTTTATTTTTGACTTTTCGATATGCTCGTGCCCCCTCCCCCCCGTAGCCCCCAAGGGAGGCACGCCCCACAGTTTGAGAATCGTTGCATTAACTGAAAAAGAAATCGGCATATTAAATGAAAAAATAGCATATAGACAAAAATGCTCATTCATACTAAAGTAGTAAGCGATGAAGATGTAGACAATAGCCAATCAAACCTTAACTCTCTCGCACAAAATCTCTAATTTTCTACATCTTGACCGCTCGTTACTTACGACGTTGTTGTTTATGATCTTTACAGTTTATAAACATGTCGACCGTAAATACATAGAACTTTTAACCGAATTATCCATTAGATTGTCCACTGAAACTTTTGATCCTTTGTAGAGATTAGGAAGCACCTGTATTTTTTGCTATGTGTTGTATTGCAACTTAATTAAGAAGCAACAAAAAGCGTCTGAAAAGTATGAGAGTTTTTAGACCCATAACAAGGCCTCAGAACGATATTTTTGTTTAAATTAGAAGGCTACTGAGACACAAAAAATTTAATATTATATTTTTAATAAGGAATTGTATAAGATACTAGCTGTAAACCCGTTCTTTGTGCGGGTGAATTGAAAAATAAAGCGATTGAAATTGAGGGAAAATAAGTTTTTTTATATGATAAATTTAAGTGAATTGCTAATTAAACAAAAAAATGTTTTTTTCATCATATCTCTGCACAACAAAAAATCAGAATTGCCAAATTTGAAATCTGTAGGTCTAATAGTTCAAAAAAGGGTTTTTTTTAATCTATAAAGCCCCCATAGCACCCATGTGGTTGACTTTTGAAAACCACCTTCTTATCAGATATCTGAACAGCAAAAGTTATATGTTTTCTAAATTTCAAGCTTGTAGGTTTAGTTATTCATAAAAGGGATTTTTTTAAATATAAAACTCAAGCCGCAACTTCTCTTAGATGTCAATTTTCGCAAAACCCTCTCTAAGAGGATCCCCTCTTTTGTAGCGTTTCTCTAGTCCTTGAAAAAATATAGCAGTCAAATTTCAAATCTGCAGGTCTAATAGTTAAAAAAACGTGAATATTTATCTGTAAGGGTACTTAACCCTTTGTGGGTTGATTTTGACAAAACCTTTTCTTAGCGGATCTCTATCCATGAGAAAGGAACATTCCTACCAAATTTCTAGTCTGAAGGTCTTTTAATTCAAAAACGGAAATATTTATCTCTAACGTCCCATTAAGCTATCCGACTACGTTCGGAACCGTGATTTCACAAATGCATATAAATAGATAATACTTATGATATTTAATGTAACTTAGATTAGAAAATGTATATAAAATTGTTTTAAACATATATTATTACAATAAAAAATTATTTAAGTACAATATTTTGACAAAAAAATGGGCATAGAATGACCAAAATATTCTCCTTTTGCGAAAAACGCTTCTATTATAATAATATTTTGCCTTCATATCAGACCTCTGTAGTGAGGCTGAACTAGAATTTTTGAAATATATAACTTAGAAATGGGTTTATCCATGTTTTATGACAACAGAAAAGAGAAATTTTAAGAAAAAAAACGTCGGTAATTATTTCAATTGGTAGTAACTCTGAAAATAATGTGAATTTTTCAAAAATTATAGTTGAGCCTCTGTACAGAGGTCTGAGGTATATACAGACAAAATACTATTATAATTGAAGCATTTTTCACAAAAGGAGAACATTTTGAAAAAAGATTATTCTAAGTTTATGTTTTGCCAAAATATTGTAATTAAATAATTTTTTTTGTCATAATATCCTTAAAACAATTTTATACATGTATTCTAATCTAAGTGACACTAAATATGAAAATTATCCATTTATGCGCTTTTTAAACGCAGTCGGATACCTTAACCTCTCGCATACTCCCTTGGGCGTTAAATCCTGAAAACAGTTAAATGATGTAAAGACAGAGGACCAACTCGATAGGGCTGGCAACGGGGGTTCTAGATATTAATCAAGCTGACGTATACCACCAGTGAAATACGTAAACATAGTTACCTCCCACGAGTGTGTGTGTAACTATGTTTTGAAGAATAGTAAGGTTTTTTCATACGAGTCATACTATACCCCTCCTAACAGAAGAAGCAGACATTCAGAAGCTAGTATTGGATAGAAATTGCCTGGGTTCCTGCACATGGGGTCAACTGGCACTCCCTGTTGTATGGCTCCTTTAAGCTCTGAAAACCACGTTCTCCTCCCCACTAGTTAACTCAACTAAAAGGATATTTCAGAAGCTACACTCTTCACATGTAGCTACCTGTGTATTGAAAATGGGAAAATCTTTTTAGGTCTTTTTCACTCGAGGCAACTTTGTGCCAGTCAATTATTTTCCTGTCGCCACACCTCTAGCGTGAAGATTGGAGAGAATTCTTCTCACACGTGGGCGGAAAGTTGACTGAAAAGGGATTGCCGTAAGGGAAAAGGGAGCGCCATTCTCATCGGTATATTAATTAAGTCCGAAGAAGCATTAAATATTTCCCCAATTTCTATACACAAGCAGACACGTGTAAAGAGCATAGCTTTTTGAATAGCTTTTTAGTTGGATCAACTAATGGGGAACAGAGCATTGTTTTTTATAGTGCTTGTGGATGTGATAGAGCAAGGAGTGTCAGTATATTACGTGTGAAGAGACCCAAAGCGATTTCGATTCCAAACTAGCTCCCGATTGTCTGCTTCTTTTATTAGATGAGACGTAAGTTGAGTCGTATACAAGCAATATAAAATTTTTTTAAGTCAATACCTACTTAGATCATCAAAGAAAATTTTTATTTAAAATGAATTAATATATGAAAAAACATATTTTACATCAAGTGTCATCCACTACAAGTTTAAAAACTTTGTGACGGGCACACGCGTCTTTTCAATAACATGTCCTTTGGGTTCTTTAGGGCCAGAATTAATGGCAACTCTTTTCCAACCAAACCCAAGAAGTAAAGCGTGAAGGAAAGATGCAAATTAAGAAGTTTTTAAATATCAGAAGTTAGAGTAAGCTGAGTGGCAGTTTGAGGAATGTTATGATAATCAATGATTCAAGCATGAAGAGGTTTTGGAAAGATTAAGTGACAGCGAAAAGAAGTTATTCATGACAGAGAGCCATTAGGTCAAGGTGCATACCATTGCACTCCAGTAAATCCCCAACTTCCAGTAAGATTGGATTGATCGATTGACATTAAGGTAGGAGTGACTATTTAATATTAGGATCAGTTATAGTATTGAAATTGAGTTAAGGCGAGTTAGTATTGATAGTGGTCCGGGTTATGTTATTTCGGTATTATATATATTGTGTGTTTAGCCACAGTAGATTCTCTCACATATATTGTTATTATCTAATCTGTTAGAAGTTTAACTTTTAAGATCTTAATAAAGTCAAATTAAGATCATGGCAGCTTCTAGTTCTTCCGTTATTCCTACACCTCTAGCTCACGCTGATAATCAAGGAGAAGGGCACCCGAGCAGGGTGCCCTTACAACTTGAGTGGATGAATAAAACAATTTTTTATTAATGATTGAAAATTTGAACAATATATATAAATAAATATATACAGGGAGGGCTGTAACGGGTTTATCCGCGAATCTTCCACTAATCCTCTTGGGTAAAAATATTTTTTTAATTGTAAATTCCGTTGAAAACGTTTCCTTGAAAAGGAAACAGGGTTTAATTAAATGAGCTCTTCTGTTTAAGCGTTGGCATTTGTGTATGCGATGATAGTCGATGGATGGTCGATAGTTGATAGTTGGAGATAAAAAATGAAGGATTAAACTGTGAACACGATTTACGACAGAAAATCGTAGAACCGGAATCGTAGTTAAGCAAGATATTTACAGAGAATTGAAGCGTAGGGATCAAGAATGCCCCATTAGTAAGTTAAGTAAAATCTGAATTATATGTTAGTAGCTTCCCTATACGAATGTTCTTCAGGTTACCTACTAAGTGCGTTTTCTACCTTGAATTGTGTTGATTAAGTAAAAGAAATAAGCAAAATTGCGTTTAAAACTTGCTACGGCTGATCTTTGCTCGAACCTCCAAACACCAACAACCCAAAGTGGGTTGTTACAGACTGTGAACTAATAGTAGGAATTAAAAATGGACCCTTATTGCTTCTTCAGTGTACTGATGATTTATTTCTCTTACGGTACTTACTTTTTAGACAATTTTGTGCCTGCGCGTGGAAGGAATTCTCTCCACATTAAAATATTAGATACAGAAAACGTGATGACTGGCAGAAGTTTGCCAAGTGTGAAACTGGCCTAAATGGACATCAAATAATCAAGATTAAAGTTATCTGTATTTCCAAGTGGACGTCATAGAGCTGTTGACTTACAACTATCTTCGAACTTGGAAACCTCATATGAGCAGAAAGAGTGGAACAAAATATTTTATGGGTAAGTACATGTAGGCTAATTATATACAAGACGACTTAAGAACTACTTTCTAACTTTTACAAGTAGAACACCTTAGCTTAAGATAATCCCATCCGCATTCCACGACAACACAGACATTTTATTTTTTTACAATAACGCATGTTTTAAACTTCATGCCGATTAAAAAGGTACATCAGGGAATTTTATCTTTCAAAATATTTAAGAGTTGCATGCATAAGGGTTTACGATTTAGAAAATCGTTCGCGGCATCACATTGGTCATTATATTTCCACTTGAAGTATTGTTGTTGCAATGCGGTATTGACATTGTTCCTGATTATTTTCACCTATTTTTTGTAGTCATAAACACCGATTCTATTTTTTGAATGGTAGCAAACAAGGTAAAAAAAGGGGCATTATCGACAAGTATTAAAATATCACTTCGCATAGGATTGGAATTTAGACTAAATGTTTTTAATTAGAGTTTATGCATTTTTTTGCAATTTCTATTTTAAGCGTACTTATTTATTGAGTACGCTATTACCTATTTTTTGTGCATACTACGAAATATCCTTAAAAAAATTACAAAAACTGCAAATGCCCATTTTTTAAAAGTTTCCTGAAAATTTAGCGCAACAACAAGAATAAAATACATTTCAGATTCAATATACCCTCATGATATCTTAATAGAAGAGTAATGAATTAGTAACTAATATATACACTGAAGAACCCAAAAAACAACTGGTACATCTGCCTAATATCGCGTAGGACCTCCACGAGCACGCAGAAGTGCCACAACACGACGTGGCATAGATTCGATTAATGTATGAAGTAGTGCTGAAGGTAATTGCCACCATGAAGCCTGCAGGGCTATCCATAGATCAGTAGGAAAATGAGGGGGCGGAGATCTCTTCGGAACAGCCCGTTACAAGGCACCCGGATATATTCAATGATGTTCAAATCTGGGGATTTTGGAGGCCAGCGAAAATGTCTAAGTTCAGAAGAGTGCCCCTGGAGCCACTCTGTAGCAATTCTAGACATGTGGGGTGTCGCATTGTCCTGTTGAAAATCCCCAAATCCGTCCGAATAGACAATGGACATAAAGGGGTGCAGGTAATCAGACAGGATGCTTACGTACCTGTCACCTGTGGAAGTTGCATCTAGGCGTATCTGGGGTTCCATTTCCCACCAACTGCACACGACTCATACCAACACAGGGCCTCCATCAGCTTGAACAGTCCTCTGTTGTAATGCAGTGTTCATGGATTCATGAGGTTGTCTTCATACGTCCATCAGCTCGATTCAATTGGAAAACAGACTCGTCAGACCAGACAACGTGTTTCCTGTCATCAACAGTCCAATGTCGGTGTTGACGGGCCCAGGCGAGGCGTAAAGCTTTGTTTCGTGCAGTTAACAAGGGTACGCAAGGGTATATAGCTTTGCCGACCGCAGCGCCGTACTCTGATTGGATCCATATCTCTTTATTTCCATACGCAGGCTTGTACCAGTTTTTTTGGCTCTTCAGTGTATATATATATATATATAATTGGATTAATTCAGATGTAAAATTTGTTCTACAATATTTGCTTTTTGTTTTTAAATTTTTGTCTATGAGTCTTCTTGTTCAGCTTTGAACTTAATCAGAGTGGCAAGGATTAGATAATTTCTGAAATGACAAGGAATGTTCTTTCAAAAAAAATCACTGCTTTAAGAAAATTCATTTTTTGTTAAGTCTCAATAATATCTATGAGTTCAAGTGCATTCAGTTTTTCAGCTGACCATTTAAATACGCCTAAGATGAATAATTCACATGTTGTAAGCTACATAAATTGGATCTAATTGGTCTGCTAAGAATCCTTCTCGTAAATGCATTTGTTGTTTTTAGACTCTAGAATTATATATATAATAGGCCCAATACCTGAATCAACAAATACTACAATAAGGCAATATTCTTCCAAAACTACATTTGCGACTAGAAGTACAAAGTCTAACGCTTCATTTTAATTTTCACTCAGTTCAAAGGCAGCAACCAGCAGATCTGTCCAAGTAAACACATCACTATCAGAAACTTTCTTAAAAAGTTCCTTAAGACGTGTGGGAAACCTTTATATACCGGCAATGTTAAATTGGCTGTTTTCGATGTGCCTTTACTCAAAATCTGTTATATGTACTGTTTGAAATTTTTCATACAATTAAAGTACTCCTTTCCCATTATACTGAAATGAGCTTTTAGCTAATTTTGAATTTTTTAATAAGTTATAAAATATTGTACATAGTGACATTTGAACCATCTTTCACAAAAAAAAAAAAAAAAAAAAAAAATTGGTACAAAATAAATTTTTAAGTTTTTTTTTAAAAAAGCTCATTTTAGTATATATTAGCCATCATTATAAACATAAAAATTACATACCTATGAACAAAAGTTTATCAGAACAGGTACTTCGAACATCAAAAATTTCATTTTTTGATAAATTGATTTCAATGCATACAGTGAGACTTCTAATCGGCTAGGCCACGTCACTTGACCATGGTTCAAAATTACGTGGTCCGTCGCCAAAAGCCCTCGTGTAACTGAACAGTGCGACGTTAATTTTCACTCACTCACTTTAATCGGCCAGGAAGTAAAAGAAAAATAAAAGTTTCAATTTTTTACAATAAAAGTTACATGTTTTGGTTTAAAACAGACGTTCAACTTTTAAGCGAAAACGTACTTTGTTTACATTTTTCACCATTCAAATGGGAGTGGCCCAATTTCAACGATTACTTAAAAATAGGTTTTAAGGGCTTCTAAATATCCTAGTGGTTAAACTAAGGTGTTTTTAGAAAGGTTAAATCTATACAATTTAAAATTGTCAAAAAAAAATAAGGTTTTAGCTTTCCAACACCTCTTAAAAATTTTTAAAATTTTCATATGTATATTATAATTAAACTCATATAAAATATCAAAAATAAATAAATAAAATAAAATAAATCATTTATACACTTTTTCAAAATCTTGGTTCTGTCAATCAACTTAAATTGAACAAATTTTCTACAATATTATTTGAAAAATAAGCTGCATTTACAAATATTTGAGCAACAGTTGAGCAGTATTCATCCATCATCGTGACTCAAATTTTTGAATCAGTTAAGGGAAGTTTATGATTTTATTTCAATAAATATTAATATTAGTTGTACAAGAGAATTATGTTTATTTAAATTAACACTGAATTTTATTATTCACTATTGCCTGCAAACTTTACAATTTCATTATATTTTGTCCTCTATTGCATTTTCTTCAATTCGAAATGCGTGTGTATGTATGTTTTTTATAAGAAACTTTATTTTCATATAAATTTCTTCCTGAATTCCAGGAATTCGATTTAATCGTTTTTGTATTGTTTCTTTTTTGTGTGTGTGTGAAAATTCTTATCTTTTTAAACAAACTTTCTTACGAAATAAATATTGTTTATTAAAAAAAAAACCGGATTTGTATCATTGTCTGAAACATTTTTTAGTCCATTGTCTTTTGTTTTCACAAGAATGCACGACATCTGATAAAATTCCTTGAATTTGACCTGAAAAGCACATCATTATTTGAAAATCACAGGTAAATACAATGGATTTGATTTCTTCTTAAAATATTTAAAAAATCATTGGAAGGTGCTGTCTGTCTTAAAGGTCTTTTTTTTTTCTCAAAAAGATGGTTTCAAAGCATTTTAAATGTAAAAGTTGCTTGTTCATGTGCAACAGATTTTTTATTTTTATTAATCCTTCGAAGCTTATTACTTATGCATTATGAATTGATAAATGCCGTAATTGAAAAATAGTGTATGAACTAATTAAATTTTTTCACCACAATTATACACAGAAATACCCCCATTTAGTACTGCTAACTAGTCCCTCGAAAGAACCGCATTAAGCGAATCCGCAATGAGGGAAACATTATTTCCATAGGAAAATAACACAGTTCGTTCCGATCCGATTTTGTTTAAACAATGGTATTTGTATATTAACTAAAATTAACACAAAATAAAATAATTAAAAAAGTATAAAAACTAAAACAATAATGGATGATTTTATTGCTCAAAAATGTTTACAAAATTAGAAATTTTTTAGTTTTATTTTTCTTAACTAGAAAACCTTAGTCAAAGTTTTCACATCAGCCTCCTTTTTTTCCCCCTCCGTACATCAAGGATATAATACTGAATTTCGTTTTCTAATTTTCGCCTTCTTCAAATGCTTCTTTTTTTTCATTTGAATCCTTTTCTTCAATCAAACGACATGCTCTTCCGACGGCATTGTATAACTCAAGATTTTTCGATGTGTTTCTTTATCTGTTTGCACATTTTCTTCAATTTTTCTATAAATTCGTAAGCTTCGATGCTGATGAGATATTTGTCATCAAGAAACTCAAACATACCGGTTATTTAAAATTTCCTCCAAGGCTTTCGGAGCACTCTAGTAAAAGAACTGAGACAAATACATCAAGAAAAAATGTGAAAGAATACAAGAAATTTCAAGTTTTATTTACATAACTTTCAGGTTGGGACATCTTAAGGTATGGGCCAACTGGGCCCAGGTCCAGGTCCTAACCGTAGGTGAGAGCTTCGTTTCGTTCTCGACTCTGTGTTAGTAAGATTATGATCCGGTTAATTTTAATGGTCAAATATTATTCCCGTACATATTCTCCAAAAAATAGGAAATTTCACACTGAATGCCAACTGATAAAAGTGGTAAGACTGTATTACTTTGCGATGACCCTTGTCCATGTCTAGGCCCAGACCTAATACCATAAAGAATCATTCAGCTCATGTAGTTGAAATGCGGCTATCGGTCGAGCCGGTTTGTGCCTAGATTTTTGAGATTGTGAGTCGTTCACCTTTATTTGTTTCAAATTACCTTTTGAACGACTATTTGACAGTGCATGCTATATACTGTCTGCTTTTAAGGTAACAGAACACCTTCGAAGAAAATTTTTTGAATTAACCTGAATTTTGCCTGTAAATGCATATTTTATGACCTTATGGGCCTCTAAAATTAGAAAAACACCCAACAAAATTTTTGTTAGTATACATTTTTAGTGTCAAAGGGGTATTTTATAAAAAAAATTAGCAAAAATAAGACTTTACGCAAAACATGATAACTGAAAATAAAATAAATATATTGACATTTTGTAAATTGAATAATATAGCATACAACCGTATCTAGGGAATAGACTCTTATTTTGGTAATATAACTATTATGTGGGAAGTTATTGTGTTTCGAGCTTCTATAGTTGACATTTTCTTTAAAAGCTATTGTAATATTTTCATTTTATTGCTATATAAAAAAAATTCTACTAAACACAAACTCTTAAGAAAGGTATATTCCCTGTATAAGTATTAAAAAAAACATACATATAAAATTTTTATTTCATTCAAGCATAATTTTTTGAGATATTGTGTTTTGCGGTAAGAAAAAATGTGAAAAAACTCATTTTGAGAAAACGACAAAAATAACATTAAACTCATCTGATTACAAGAAAAACACTTACTTTATTATTAAAATACACCAGATTTATAATCCTTTCCCTCTTTAATTTCTAAAACACTATTTTTTTTTCTTTTAATGTTCTCTTAAAAATTTTCTGTGTTTCTTTGTTTTAGGGTCTGCGTTATGAATCGATTCACAGATTCTGCATCTATCTAAATATTTATACACTTTTGAAGAAAATTTTTTGAATTAACCTGAATTTTGCCAGTAAATGCATATTTTATGACCTTATTGGTCTCTAAAATTAGAAAAACACCCAAGAAAAGTTTTATTAGTGCACATTTTTACTGTCAAATGGGTATTTTATAAAAAAATAAGCAAAAATAAGATTTTACGCAAAACATGATAATTGAAAATAAAATAAATATATTGACATTTTGTAAATTGAATAATATAGCATACAACCTTATCTAGAGAATAGACTCTTATTTTTGTAATATGACCATTACGTGGGAACTTATTGTGTTTCGAACTTCTATACGTTGAAATTTTCTTAAAAGCTATTGTAATTTTTATTTTATTGCTATATAAAAAAATTTCTACTCAACACAAAATCTTATGAATGGTCTATTCCCTGTATAAGTATTTAAAAAAACATACATATAAAATTTTTATTTCATTCAAGCATAACTTTTTGAGATATTGTGTTTTGCGGTAAGAAAAAATGTAAAAAAATTCATTTTGAGAAAACGACAAAAATAACATTAAACTATTCTGATTACAAGATAAACACTTACTTTCTTATTAAAATGCACCAGATTTATAATTCTTCCCATCTTTGACTTCTAAAACACTAATTTTTTTCTTTTTAAGTGCTCTTAAAATTTTCCTGTTTTTCTTTGTTTTGGGGTCTGCATTATGAATTGATTCACAGATTCTGCATTTATCTAAATGTTTATATCCCCGTAAGGTAAACACCCCAGGAGTTTCAATATTCATTTTATTAAAAACTTTTAGACACCCATTTAATCCTTCATTGAAGTGTATAATAGCATCATACGACCCAAATTTAATTGTTTTAAGTGAAACAAATACTTCCTTCGGTACTTTTTGCCAAACTATTCCATTAAAACACTCGTTGGCATTTTGCGTGCGTCCATGCAAGCACTTACTTAATATTTGTTTGTCGCATAGTTCTAAATATACTGGTTTAATTTTATTTAAAACATCATTTGATAAACCAGCATATTTTGTGGAACATTTTGTTCCATTTGCCACCCCCCGCTGAAAATAACACCAGCTTTCTTTCCCGGCTTTTTTTTCAACCGAGCATTGACCATGCATCGGTTTCTTATCACTTGATGCACAGTGATATAACGCAGCAATTACATTTTGCTGCATGGCAGTTAAGTTACCGACATTACTGCGAACAGCAATTCCGTAATAGTTTTGAAGTCGGTCAATAAAATTATCAGTTAATTTGCCTTTACCAGACAGTCTTTTAGTTTTAGTTTTCAGTTTTCTCAGACGCGAACCCACTCTCTTTTGTACATGGCCAATGCACTCAAACTTGGTCACACTGTTTAATCCGTAAGTGTCTTTCACACTCATGAAAGCTTTTGAGTCGCCATCCCCATAATATTGAGTGTATTGCAGTCTGCGGTTTTTTTCAGATCGAAGAAATATTCGGGAAGCCCCCACAATTTCCATTTTTGATGAAGAGCCTGTGAAATTACACTGACATATGTGGTCGGCTTTTGACGACTCATATTCAAAGTTTCTTGGCATAGTC
Source organism: Trichonephila clavipes (assembly GCA_019973935.1). Taxonomy (NCBI): domain Eukaryota; kingdom Metazoa; phylum Arthropoda; class Arachnida; order Araneae; family Nephilidae; genus Trichonephila; species Trichonephila clavipes. The sequence goes on from BMAU01017914.1 coordinate 317,091, forward strand.
TGAAGTCTCTTACATGTTGGACAGTAGGACGACATAACTTCTATGTCTAACACCTTACCAGTATCTATCAACTGATATTGCAGCAACACAGCCATTCATAGATGTATAGCCTCTTCACTGCCATGTACCATCCACCGATATGCCACATTTTATAATATCGGATGAGAGATTTTGTTGTTTCTCCACAATTTCAGTAGCAGCTTTTATCATGGATTCCTTAGCTACTTCCTGAACCACTTTTAAAAGCTTTGCTTCCTGATTTTTGTAAGCAGTTTTGGTTAGTCGAGGCAAATTTAATGTTGAGCATAATTTAAATGCCCCAGCAAAACCTTTGCCTATCTTCCTCATACCATATACTAGCCTGGTATTTATGACAGGTGCATTTACAACTTTTTTTGATGAAGCAAATGCAAAAAAAAGTCACAACACTTACATTTTAGTGTAAAATGGGAGCACAATCCATATCTGGAATCCTCGAATACTTCTACTTTTTCAGCAAAACATTTTGGGCAGCAAAGTTGAGCAAAAGCTTCCACAATAAGTTCAAGGTCAACGATTCTGTTACCAAACACAGGACCAGGCATTTCTTCTGCAGTTGAGAAACTCTCTTTTCCCAACTTTGATCAGCTAGCAGTACATTCAGGAACTGCTGAAGTGCTATTCTTTTTCGAAGTGTTTGTGAATTTATTACCATAAAACTGCCGCTTGCGCTTTCTAGCAATACTTTTAACCATTTTTAAGTTAAAATAAAGCAGAATAAAACAATCAAATAAACTTTTTTACGCTGTCAATTCTTTCAGCATGAAAATCAAACGCATATGTAAACAAAGTCAAAACAACAAACTTGCTGCCAGGTTTTACACATAAAGAAGGAAAACTGTATTTCCAAATACATTTATATTTATTCTTAAATGTTCTATTTTAATTTCTGACTAAATATTTGTATATTAATTATAATATTTCATGTCATATTTTATGAAAGAGAAACGTAAACAAACAACTCGGCCACACTTCCGGTTAGCAGAAACTATTTCGGGTCCGAGAAATTTATGATTAAGTAATATTGAAAAAGCTGTAACTCGGCTTCTAATTAAGATAGAAACAAAATTTTAACATATTTACAAAGATAAAAGATTGAATTTTAATATAAGACCAAAAACGAAAAATCGATATATTGACCAAAAATTTAGTTTTAGAGGTGTTTTGTCACCTTAAAGATCTTAGGTTGGGCCTACTTTTGCATGGGGGGGAAGGGTCTTAAAGAGTCTTAAGACGTCCCTGCTTTCATTTGTTCTACAACCTCTTATAATAAAGTTCGGTGAATAGTCCTGTAATATTAACGTAAATGAAATATTAAGGTATCCAACTACGTTCGGAACCGTGATTTTGCAAAAGCGCATAAATGGAAATTTTTTTATATTTAGTATCACTTAGATTAGAATATATGCATAAAATTATTTTAAGAACATTTTGACAAAACAAAATTATTTAAATATAATATTTTGGCAAAAAATTAACTTAGAATAATCTTTTTTCAAAATGTTCTCCTTTTATGAAAAATGCTTCTATTATAATAATATTTTACCTGCATATAGCTCAGACCTCTCTACAGAGGCTCAACTAGAATTTTTGAAATATATAACTTAGAAGTGGGTTTATTCATATTTTACTATAACAGAGGGGAGCAATTTTAAGAAAAAAACGCCAATAATTATTTCAATCGGTGATAATTCTGAAAATAATGTGAATTTTTCAAAAATTCTAGTTGAGCCTCTGTAGAGAGATCTGAGCTATATACAGACAAAATATTATTATAATAAAAGCATTTTTTCACAAAAGGAGAACATTTGGAAATTAGATTAATATAAGTTAATTTTTTGCCAAAATATTACATTTAAATAAATGTTTTTGTCAAACTGTCCTTAAAACAATTTTATACATGTATTCTAATCTAAGTGATACTAAATATCATGAAAATTATCCATTTATGCGCTTTTTTAAAATCACGGTTCCGAATGTAGTTGGATACCTTAATGAAAGTTACCTTTTACTGTCCTTCGAAATAGTCATCTCCCATAACTATGCACCGCTTAGATCTGCTATACATGTCCTGGAAACTTTGAAAGATGTTTTTTTAGATGGAGATCAAAGCCTCGTCACGTTTCGTTGGATGGCAAGAATATCGCCAAATCTTTTTCCTTTCAAAGCGAGTTTGAATCGTGGGAATAGGTGAGAAGTCTGGTGGATTGAGATCTGGTGAGAATGGTTGAATGTTAAATTTGCACCTTGCCTCTTTTTTGCAGGAAATGTTTGACGATATTGGCTGTGTGAGGACGAGCATTATCGTGAACAGAATACCATAAACCTTATTGTGCATACAGGTGCCATATCTTGCATAAACGTTTCAAGAGATGGGTCAAAATTTCAATGTGCCTTGCAGCATTCATCGTCTAGCTATCATAAACATCGTTAATCTACGATCTTTCGTAATTAATTTACTGATTTTCTCTCTCAACGTTATCGCCACTGACAGAGGCCACCGGTCTTTTTTTACGGTCCTTCTCGAAAACGGGTGGACCACTCGTACATACACTTTATGGACAGTGCTTGACCTTCATAAACACTTACCAGCATCGAATAATTCTCTATCAGTGTTTTGCCAAGCTTAAAACAAAACTTTAAATTGATCTTTTATTCGTTCATTTTCCTGCTCTCTGTGAAGATCCAAAGCACTAAACAAGCACTTAATAAAACAAGTCTTACACGGAACACAAACAACACTCAATTGAACAATGGTGAGGGCAGATGGTCAACACCTGCCACTACGCATGTGCAGCGTTTTGTTTCCTCAGCGTTACCAGATCGGCCGTTCTGATTTCCTTCAACGAGCTTTATTGTCAGAGGTTGTACATGTGAACCCTTACTCACACGCCATACATCAATGCGATAGTTCAGTTTCTGCGTCACTTTAGTCAATATGGTACTATCAACGTTTTGATAGCCCATATTGTCCTTTCCTTGTTAACTCTGCAAAAACTTTTTACGTAAATTCAAAATTTTCTTATCCTCTTAGCCATGTGATGTAGCAGAAAAGCCTGGATGGATAACTCGTGCTGTCAATAGTTTTGATGGTGCCATGTTGAGCAGAGTGGGGCAGGAACTGCATTATTGCATTGATATATGCTGCCGTATGACCAAGTGTTCACTCATAGAATACCTACAAGTTTTATAAATAAAACCTGAATATTTTATGTATTCTTTCCCACGTTTTTTTTTGCTGTATTCGTCTTAGTTTTTTTTATTATAGCTGCATGAAACCTTGCAAGGTGTATAATGAATAACTATGTACATTATTTCATTCTTCGCACAATAAAGGTTATTTCTATTAGCTTGATTCCCACTGAAAAGTATGAGAAAGTTTTTCTCTCCCTGTGTGTGTAAACTCTATGACATTTCGTGGTTTTAAATTATTTTTCAATGCAACTTTTAAATTGTATGGAACAATACCTGAATGTTCTCTTAATTTACTTTATAAAAATTCTAATGAGAAAGTTAAGTAACTTGTTTACTAAGAAAACCTGTAATTATGCACCATGGGTGATGATTTCCGTACACTCAAATCGCAGTGTTCTAAGGTGGTTGGTCATACAACCAAATAGTGACCGTGCTGGATGATGCTTTACTTCGGTGATTGGACGAGAACCACTGCTTTCAGCATGCACGCAGATGGATTCGATAGAATGTTAAAAGACGGAGAATGTTGCCCACTCAGTATAATGATTAGCGTCGCTGAATGCTGTGTCGTAGGGCCTGGGTTTGAATCCCGGAGAAGGCATGGATATTTGTAAATGTATAGTGCCTTTGTGGCATGTGGGTACTCTAAATCGCCTTCGAGTCACAAGTCCTCTCGTGAGGTTTATGGAAGGGGAGGAGGAGTGGGATTCTCCCGAGCGCTCTCCAGGGTGTTCTCCTTAAAAATTGGGGTGGAACTGAGCCAAAACGTACTGTCCCTTGCATGGTGCTCAAGGCTACGGGGAAGACAAGCGTAGAATCTAGCCCAGGGATGGGGAACCTTTGTGGATTAACTTGTCATTTTTTCTGAAGAAATATTTAATGAGATACAGACGTGCAGTCAAACAATTTTGACTTGTGTGATTATTGGGAATATAATTAAACTAAACTAACAAAAAAAACACTCGCAAAACTCTTTATTTACTTTGAATAAATACATTTCACTCTGTACAATAGTGATATTTTAGTAGAATACATGCTGAATCGGAGTCATTCGCCAAACGGTTTCTAAGCAATCTTTAAAGTTATTCTTTTCTGAAAATAATGACTCGCAGGGATAGGTAGATGAAAATGTGGTTAAAACAGCATGAGACAACTTTTTCAAACAGTTAAATGTGTTTGGAATTCGTTTAACAGACGATTTTCTACATACCACTGTTCTAGAATATTAAACAGATACCGCTTTGTCACCTTTAATAATCATGCCATATTTCTCGGTCCACTGAGTTTGAAATTCTGTTGCACTTACTATCTTGCAATTTTATTTATTTATTTGCTGAACTAGCCATGTTAAATAACAGTTAATAATCTTAAATATAACACAAATAAACTTTAAATTGCAGTCGTATCAATAAAATTTACAATGCTATGCGCAAGAGAATAACAAAAGAATGTGCTTCTTGTGCTTGCCAATCATCCTTCGTAGTGAACTTTGTTATTTTGAACTAAAATGCAAACCGTTTTAATCGGTGGCGTGCCCAAAGTATTGTGTCACGTGCCATCAATAGCACGCATGCCATTGGTTCGCCATCCCTGATCTAGCCCTTTGCCATGATGAATTTCGTGGGCCTCGATATTGGCACATGACGATTAGGTGGCATTAGTAATTACAACATGATAGAGAGAATGGAACCTAAGATATAGCGTTTAAAAAGAGCGAGTCTTGCGATGGGAATTAAATGGCTTAACAGGAAGACGCGCACATGTTGAGCTTATCGTAAAAATTGAAGGTAAGTAATCTTTGTGAGCAGTATTGTCGATAAAATTTGTACGTATAGCATATAATTAATCATCACATTCAACCCTGACATCGTTTATTTCAACAAAATTATTTTAGTGGGAGAGGTTTGGCTCAAAGTTCCACAAAATCTCACAATAGAGAATCAATCAGTGCTAACTGTAATTTATACTCTAGCTATACTAACCGTACTACAACGTGGTTCACACTGTATAAATCCACACTATTCTTGTACATACTTTCATAAAAGAAAGATACTGTGAAATGATTAAGAAGTCGGTTCCTTACACCTCAGATTATCCACACTTAGAAATTCAAATGGAAAAAGATTTGAAAATTTTGTGGTGGGCCATGCTGATCCTGGTGCCTGCTCATATATTATCTTTATAATTATTGTGGAGTGGTTAAAATCAGCGTGTAAATTATGCCTTTGAAGAAACAAAGATAAGCATGTCGAGACAGAAATTTATTACTTTCTAGTCAAAAATGGAGAGTTTTTTTTTCTTTTACTTTTAACTTTCTTTATTTTGAACAAAAAATTCTTAATAAAACAGTCAAAGGTTTTCTTACCAAGCGGGCTTGCGAATTGAAAATTCTTAAGAAATAAAAATTTCTTGATTTTTCTCTCTGTTCTGAATTTTTTATTATCAACATTTTTGCAACTTGATTTCTCTTTCTCAATATGATTTGTTGGTTTCTAATAAGGATGTGGAATCCGTGATTGAGCTGTATGAAATTATATTTTTATCTTCTTCAGCTCAATTCTTGTTTATTAATTATAATACAAAATTTAGACTTTGGTTTGGATTCAATATATCAGACGCGTTTAGAAGAAACAATAGAAGATAAACTTTAAGACCTCCCCCCCTCAAGTAGCAGACACCTTCCCAAATAAATTACATCGCGTAATGCATTGTCGGAAATGGAATACAAAGACGCAAGTTAGTGAAACCAAGTAAATGAGACAAAAAGATGCTAGTAGTTACAAAAAATAAGTTTAATGAGAAAGACTCACAAAAGTTGTCTATTCAAGTGGTCGACAATAATGCTGCTTGTGGATTAGCGGCTAAGAAGGGATTGGAAAGTACTGTGAAATATACAACCTGTACATCTTTTCCAGCATCAGAATTGTTTAAAGAAGAGTTTTCTACAGATTAAGGTATCCGACTACGTTCGGAACCGTGATTTTGCAAAAGCGCATAAATGGATAATTTTATGATATTTAGTGTCTCTTAGATTAGGAAATGCATATAAATGTTTTAAGAATAGTATTAGAATAAAAAATTACCTGAGTATAATATTTTAATAAAAAATGAACACACGTAGAATGACCCTTTTTCAAAATATTCTCCTTTTGTGAAAAATTCTTCTATTATAATAATATTTTGCCTCTAGATAGCTCAGACCTCTGTATAGAGGCTCAACTAGAATTTTTGAAATATATAACTTAGAAGTGGGTTTATCCATGTTTCACGACAAAAGAGGGGAGAAATTTTAAGAAAAAAAACGCCGATAATTATTTCAATTAGTGTTAACTCTGAAACTAATGTGAATTTTTCAAAAATTCTAATTGAGCCTTTGTACAGAGGTCTGAGCTATATACAGGCAAAATATTATTATAATAGAAGCATTTTTCACAAAAGAAGAACAATTTGAAAAAAGGATATTCTAAGTTAATTTTTTGCCGAAATATTGTATTTAACTAATTTTTTTGTCAAAATGTCCTTAAAACAATTTTATACATGTATTCTTATCTAAGTGACACTATATATCATGAAAATTTTCCATTTATGCGCTTTTTTAAAATCACGGTTCCGAACGTAGTCGGATACCTTAAAATACACACACAGTTTCATAGACAATACCTTTGAAATGTCATTATGAAAAATATAATTTGAGATACGGTGGATTGGATGGTAGTGGTGGCCAAGATATAGCATCACTTTGATCATAGTGTCAAAAGTCATACTCAGAAACAGATAGAGGAGCATCTCTTGACCGTAATGCAACGTTTCTCAAATTGTGGGGTGCGCCCCCTAGGGGGCGTGATAACTCGGCGAGGGGGCGCGAGCATGTTGAAAACAAAAGATTATTTTTTAAAAAATATTAATTAACTGAAAATAAACGAACAAAATACATTCTGGCACAGTAAAAAAATTACACACACATTTACACTTACACTCTCATGGACAAAAAAAAAAAAAAAATTAGCGCACCAAGAAATAATTGCGGGATTGGACCGAAACTTGGCATGAAGGTACATGTCGAGGAGATATGCAAATAATTAGAAATAAAGCAGCGTGATTGCACATTACGTATAGCCAATAGAGAGCGTTTAACGTCGTTATCCGTGGTAACCAAACAGGTAACCAAGGCTTGTTTGAGTGTGCTGAATCGTTTCCAAAGGAAGAGCTGAGGGAGACATTACGCCATTTTCGAAGACAATATGAGCAACTGTCGCAGTTTGAGAGGGGGAGAATTATCGGCATGATGGAAGCTGGGTGGTCAGCTAGGCGAGTAGCTCGTCAGTTAGGCCGCTCTGATTGTGTTGTAAGGAGATGTTGGGACCAGTGGATCCGAGAGATATCATTTACACGAAGACTAGGCATAGGACACCCTCGACAGACCAGTCGTCGAGAAGAACGCCACATCATAAGAAATGCACGCGTACAGCCAACTGCTTCATCAGCCGCCATCCAGGCACAGGTAGCACCTTCATTAGGGGCCCCTGTGTCTTCTCGAACTATACGAAGGGTCTGGCTGAAGGACATTTGGGATCACGGTGTCCATTACGTGTGCTGTCCTTGTCGCCCACCCATCGACGTTTCCGTCTGGAATGGTGCCAGTCACGAAGAAACTGGACTGCAGTGGAATGGAACGAGGTCGTCTTTAGCGATGAATCCAGATTCAATTTCAGCAGTGATGACAATCGAGTTCGTGTGTGGAAGCCCCGTGGTGAACGCCTCAATCCTGCTTTTGCTTTACAGCGATGCACTGCTCCCACAGCTGGTGTGATGGTACGGGGTGTCCCTACAATATACGGTCACCTTTAGTATTGATCCGTGGCACAATGGCAGTTCAGCGGTATGTCCATGACATCGTGCAACCACATGTGTTACCCCTCATGCATCGACTGCCAGGAGCCATTTTTCCACAAGACAATGCTCAGCCTTGCACGGCAAGGGTGTCACAAGACTGTCTCCGCACTGTTACTCTCCTCCTTGTCCTGCCCGATCCCCAGATTTGCCTCCAATCGAGCATATCTGGGATCAATTGGGACGGAGAGTTGGGCATTCCTCGAGTTTGAACGAACTAGAGGCAAGGGTACAGCAAAAATGAAACGAAATGTCTCAATACATCATACAGAGCTTGTATGCCTCAATGCTCGATCGTATCGCATCGTATATTCGCACTAGAGAGGGTTCAACAAGGTATTAAATCCTCCGTTCTTTTGACTTTTTGGGGAAATAAATGATACTTTTTCTTTGATTTTCTAATCATTTACTCATATCAAAGTAGTCGTTACGCATGTAAAATTTCCTTCTTGGTGCGCTAATTTTTTGTCCACGAGTGTATATATTACACTTTTACACTACTGTATATAAACTATGTATTACACTACTGATTATACTGATAAATGTAGCAGAACTGCAAAATGTATTTTATGGTTAATTTAACAATACTAAACTAAGAGTAACATTAATAATTACCAATGACCCCATAGACTTGTCATATATAAAATTATATACAAAAATTAACACTTTTCTTGATAATTTGTACTGTTTATAATTATTCCCTTAACTACTGATATAAATTATCGTGAGTCGGAAGGAATAGATAAGCAAATCCTCTGAAATAAAGTGAATCCTTCGCAAACACTGTAAATACAGCATGTTCTTGCATTCCAAAGTCTTTGGAATAATTTTATGGGTAGCAGTGCACAGAAAAGATCATACTTCGGAAAGACGATTATATATACGCGTCCGGGGCAATTAAAGCTTTGACTGAGAGACTTTTATATATGCCAATGGCAATTAAGAGTTCAAAGTCGTATTGTTGCTATAGTGTCCAAAGGGAGGGGGAACGTGATGAAAATTATGATTAAATATTGGGTCGCAAATGTTGAAACTTTGAGAAGCACTGCCGCAATGTGCAGGAGCTCCATGAAACAGAAGATATCTGCAAACGGAGCTTCTATATTAAGCCTAACAATACTTTCTGCATAAATGTAAGTTATTTCTCTTCCGCACTCTACCACAAGGTTATGTCTCGGTACAGCTGTATATATATTATCCGCAAGATGATATTGGAATAATACAAAATTCCCAGAGTAATTTTATTGCTTGTATATTTTTGTAATAATTTGAGCAATGAAGTATCTCTAAACAGTTTCTCCAACAAACCTGACATAATCTATTGTAAAAGTAATTGGTATTTATTTTGCCCTGCCTATCGAAAGGTCACGTTTGAGCAGATTTGCATTCTGGTTTGTTAAAAGCCGATTTTGGAATGTTACAAACCACAAGATGTCATTGAAAAGTTCCTTCAACATTTCTTTGTAGTAGAAATTAAGAATATTTTTATCTGTCAAACAGTATCATGACAGAAGGTATGTTTCTTTTAAGATATTACTTGCATGTACCTGCTAAAAATGGGAGAAGTATAGTGGATGCTTATGTACTCGTATGCGTGTGTGTGTTATCTACCAAAGCCCGAAATCGGTCATTTCGTGAATTGGCTAGCGAATTCGCGTTTTGACTAACGTTGCCTTGAATTTACTAGCCCCCCAATGCCTGATCTTTTCTTGATTTCAGTCTTCAGCCGGCCAATTCTCAAAGTGGCTTGGGACGATCGGCCGAAAAAGAAAGAAAGGAATCAAAAACATATTGTTTTACGTACTGCAGAGTTTCTCAAGCTGTGGGCCGTGATAACTCTGCGAGGGAGGCACGAACATATTGAAAAATCGAAAAAAAAAAAGATTATTTTAAAAGATTACTTAAAGAGAAAAGAAAGATAAACAAAATACATTCTATGACATAATAAAAAATAAAATTAACATTTGCACTGATATAATATACTTATAAATGAGTCAGTACTGTTCAATGAATTTTATAATTAATTTAACAATACCAAGTTAAGAACAAATTTAATAATTATCAGTGAACCCTCCCCCGCTTCCATGGACTTGTCATATAAAAGATTATATACACTGCTGGACAATTGCTAAGGACGGATGACAAATTGCTATGTAGCATAACATTAAGCGAGACATGAGGCCTAGTAGGATAGCCACACTGTTCAGACATTAGAATAAAGAATATTTATTGTTCTGGAAAGTACAAAAACTGTGAAACATCTGAAAGAAAAAAAATGTTCATTTGATCTGCGTACGGAGAAATGGAACAATGCATCTAAAAGTCAGCAGGCACCTTAAAGAAAGGTATCAGTACGGGATATGTCCACCGTGGAGTGTGATGCAACATTCCACACGTCGTACCATACTTTACACAACATTATCCAGCAGCTGTTGAGGCAATTTATCCCATTCCTCTGTGAGTGCACGGATGAGGGTGTTCTTGTTTGTCGGAGGATAGTTTCGACCAGCAACTTGCCTCCCCAAAGCATCCCACACATTTTCAATGGGGTTTAGATCTGGAGAACGCGCTGGCCATACGAGACGTTGAATACCCTCGCTGTCTAGACAATCCTGAACATTTAGTGTTCGATGACATGTTGCGTTGTCGTCCATAAAAACAAATTTATCACCGACAGCACCACGGAAAAGACGAACATGAGGAAGTAGAACTTCATCAATGCATCGTTGGCCCGTCATAGTCCCATTCGCATCCACATGTAGGCGCGTGCGGCCATTGATCATGATGCCGGCCCACACCATGAAACTGCATGTCGGATATCGGTCCTTTTCCTGGATATTTTCTGGACGATAAGCAGTACCACTCTCGCGCCAGATCAGTTGACGTCTACAATCCGATAACAGACTGAACCTACACTCATCTGAGAATAGTACGCATGCCCAGTCCTGTTCAGTCCAATTGTGATGCTCACGACACCATTGCAAACGGGCAGTACGGTGCTGTCTGATCAATGGGACACACACAACAGGTCTGCGTGCGTATAGTCCTCCTCCCCTCAAACGTCTGGCAACAGTTTTTCGGGAGACCTGCTTTCCTGAGGCAGCAAGAAACTGATTTGCCACCTGCTGAGCTGTGGTGCGCCTGTTCCTTTTTGCTGATAGGACGATATATCTGTCTTCTGCAGGCGTCGTACTTCTAACACGACCTCCCCCGTGCCGTCTACTACACATTCCAGTAGTTTTAAATGACTTCTACAGCCGTGAAACAACGCTGTGAGCGATGTCGAACTCCCTGTCAACATCAGTTATTTTTCGGCTTGCTTCAATCTTTCCAATAATTCGGCCACGCATAAAACCATCTATGTGATGTCGGGAAGACATGCCAAAAATTTTATAAGTTCGTCTATTAAATCTTTCCTGTAAAACTTTGACTTGAAACAACAACTGTCCACACGCGTCAAAACCTTTAAAGCTCTTACGAACGCTATCACGTGATGAACAGACGTGGAAAAAAAATTTGCATACTCATACTTCTTCTTACTAATATCCCGCACTTATTCTAATTTTCCACATTTTGCTTCCTTTCATTTTGTGGTTGCTATGGATGATAGTGTTATCCGTCCTTAGCAATTGTCCAGCAGTGTACAAAAAGTAAAACTTGTATTGATAATGTGTACAGTTTATAATTAACCCCTTAACTGCCGATTAAAAATTACGCGATTTGCTCCCCAGTGCCACCGTTCTCCACGTAGGTGAAAGTATGTGATGTATTAGTGGAGAAGGAATTTATAAATTAATTCTCTAAATATATATATATATATATATATATATATATATATATATATATATATATATATATATATATAGAAATCGTCGTAATCACTGTCAAGGTCCATTCATTGCATTTCAGATCCTTTGGAATAATTTTACGGATTGCAGTGCACAGAAAAGATCATACTTCTTCGGAAAGACGTATATATAGCACACCAGGGCAGTTAACGCTTTGGCTGAGCGAGACATTAATATACGCCGGTGGCAATTAAGAAAAAGTTGTACTGTAGCTTTCGAGTTAAAATATAGTATTATTGAATTAAATACATTGTTATTTGTATGGGGAGGGACCGAGATGAAAATTATGGTTGAATATTGGGTCTCAAACATTGAAAGTTTGAAGCACTGACGTACTGTTAAAAATGAAGTATTTCAAAATGAGTACTTCTGTGTATTTTTTTTTAAAAAAGCATAATTGTTTTAGAAACGAGTTCAAATATAAGTGACACATCTGAGTTAAAAATAAGCTTGTAATACATAAAAATATGATCTCGAGTAATTCTATTCTCATATTAAAAAAAAAGCCCTAATAGAAATTATTCAGTGAACGTATATGCTGTAACAACGTGATAACGTGAAGAAGATTAGATCTGCACCCTTCAAAATTGCGAATTGTATCTTGTGCGTATCGTGTATGAATACAAAAGCAAATTGAATCCTCAGTTTATCAACTAACTGCAAATGTTCAAGGGGTGCTGGAGAGAAAACCACTGGGAATACTCCCGTGAACATAGGTATCTACACGTTACAGAACATGTGTGTGTGTGCATAAATCAAATATGCACAAAAAGAAAATCGACATTTTCACCGATAGATGGCGCTGTACCGTATTTCAGCGCTCCCTGGGGGCATATACAGCTTCCAAATCCGATAAACAGAGTGTAATGGCATTCTACGAGGCATATAAACAATATACAAAATCACATACAGTTTATCAAAAGTCTATCCAATTCGCTTCAGTAATTAAATTTTTACAGTATCATGTAATCAAAAATTAACGTAAATTAAGATAACAAATTAAACAATCCATAACGACGCATTGGAAAATAACTAAGCCATTATTTATTAAATGAAATTATCCTATGATGTGGTCAATATGCGAACCACTAGATGCAACCACATGCTGAAAACGTAAAACATCATGTTCCACCATCGCTGTTGTAACACATCTCACATGTCTCGTTATGCTAGTTTTCAATTCAGCAACAGAAATGTGGTTATCTATAAACCATATCTTCCAGATGTCCCCACAGATAAAAATCGCAAGGATTAAGGTCCGGTGAACGGGGGGGGCACAAGCGATTTCGAAAACTCTGCTTATGACTCGGTCCGCACCAAAAATGTAGCAAATTTTTAACGGGTTTAGCGATATGAGGGGTGCTCCGTCCTGCTTAAATACCGTGGTTTCTAAACGGTGTCTCTCTTGCATTGCTGAAATCAATTGTTCTCTCAACATCGCTACTCAATGTGTTCTTGTTTTTATATTGTTCGATGGGCTTAAAATTGGCATACATACCGTTGATAAGCATTGAAACACGGCACATTGCCATCTATCGGGTGAAAATGGCGATAATTTTTCCTTGCAGATTTGACTTGCTCATGTTCTGAAACGTGTGATACGAAATTTCACTGGAATATATTCCCGGTAGTTTTCTCTCCAGCACCTCTTGAACACTTGCAGTTTAATTATGGCCGCGCTGTACTTCAGTCTTTGGCCAAACCTCTTGACCAAAATGCGAATTGGACAACCAATTCGCGAACTGGCCGAACTTCTGGATTTGGTCGTAACATATAGAAAAGGCTTCTGAGTGTATATTTGTCAACACATGTTTTTAGAAAGAATTAAATGCGCCAACACAAGAGAAAGGGCATTATTTTCAGAAATATATATATCAAGGATGACCCTTGTGAGTAGGCTCCTCTCACTTCCTAAACTTCCTCACCAAGCCAATGTGAGGACTTGGAGCTATCACTATGATTTAACGTTCATTAGCTGTTCTATACAGAGGGACTTCAGTGGCGCAAGGGCTCGAACTCATGACACACCAACCGGGAATCCGTGACCATCACCACTAGGTGATCGTGGCCCCACACTATTTGCCAAAAGGCCATTGAAAAGACAGATTTAACGTGCATTAGCCTGAACACGGAGTTGCTTCAATAGCGCAAGGGTTCGAATTCATGACACGCCAACCGGGAGTCCGTGACCATGTCCACTAGGTAGTCGTGGATTCGCACTATTTGGCAAAAACCGTTTAAAAGACAAGTACCAAGATTTTTTTTTTTTTTTTTTACTATCTAGGATTTTTCCATTTATTCTGGATAATTGAGTATCAATTGCAGTATTAAAATGCTTTTTGTTCCACCATAATGGGATATTTACGGAATGTTTCAAAACCAATAGTAATATATTTAATGAGCATTTCATAATAGAAATATATTGCTCACCTTCCCCACGTTTGATTAAAAAAAGTAAATCTCTAGTAAAGCTTAAGAGAAACACATTAATAGTAAAATAAATTATTTAAAAAGAAATGAGAGAGGAAAAAAGCGTGTATAGTGGGTGTAATCTATAACTACTGAGTGGGTGGTCTTGCAGAAAGTGACCTTCAAGGTAATTTTCGTATGAGAGTACACTCACCAGTCTTGTCTTCCAGGGATTTTCCAAGTTGACTTCATATATGTGATTCTAAAAAACGTAAAATGATTGCCCTTTATTTCTTTATATTTCTGCAGTAATGAAAAATTCAGATTTATTTCAAAAAGGATAAACAATCCACCCATTCATATTGTGTAATTGTGAAATAATATAGATTATACATCTTTCAAAAAACATTTGCGATTGTGTTTTTTTTTTTTTTTTTGAGACTATTAAGTCGTGAAACCACAAAATGGAAAATCTACTTTGGAATTTATAAAAAAAGAAAAAAGATTAAATGTCATCTCCTATGCAAATTCTAAGAAAAGGATATCAGTTTTGGAAATTCTATCATTTTTTTTTCTTAAATCTAAAGTAAAAGACCATTCAAATATTAATATAGCAAAACATCTTGCAAAAATGAAATGAAATAAAATCCAGAGTATATATCTCTCTTAAAAAATTACTTTAAGTTGAAAAAAAGAATTTTGATGTGAATCAGTTTAATAAAGCAATTGTTAAGTTTCACGCGAAAAAGTAGTAGGTTTTTTTTTTTTTTTAAAATATAAATCAAATGAAATATAATGAAGCACAGAAATATTATAAACAAATATTATATATTGCACTAATTTATACCACTAACAGATTACTTCACTTGGTTTTCATTAAATTGTAAGACTATATATTGCTTTTTTAAAGCTATTTTTATCTAATAAGTCCTATCATTAAGTTTTCAGTGTAGCGACGTGGCCGTGGTAGCCGAGTGGTATAGGTATCGGATCATGGCTTGAATCATCACGAGTTCGAGCCCAGTACCGCTAAAGACTCGCCTTGTAGGGCAGCGATGCACGTTAAATCTGCCGAGAGCTGAAACGTCCTCCCGTTGGAGTGGTTTGGTAGTTAAGAGAGGAGAGTGCCAGCTAAGGTGTCGTCCACCTCACTTGACCACGGTCCAAATTTACGTGGTCGGTCGCCAAAAGCCCTCGTGTAGCTGAACAATGCGACGTTAATATTCAATCAATCAATGTATTGAAAAATATTCCTACAGATTTCATTTCTCGATTTAAAAAGTGTCAGTAAACCAATTTCTAAAACGGAAGATTATTTATTTTTTTGCTTCCGTATTTAGTCGACTTCTGTGACCCCCCTCAATTTTATCGGATCTCTAAACACCAAAACAAACATGCTTGCTTATTTTAAGTTTACTGATCTTATAACTCAAAAACAGGAAATTATTTTATTTGCAATGCTCCTGTAAACCAGGTAACCAGCTAGGGCAGGGATTGGGGCAAAAAACGTTTCGAGAGCTGCATGCGGCTATCTCTATAGATAGTTACGGCTCCTCAAACTTCAAGCTATATGAATTGTTAAAAAATTATATATATATGTAATATCTACTAAAATTTTTTTCTTCTTCTTTATAACTATCTATTGAAATGATTTATCTTATTTGCGTGTACAATTAAACATTCGAATGACATAAAATTTGCGTATTAAAGTGTTTTCATTGATAAAATATATTGAAAATCAGTAAAAATATTAAATTTAGTTCTAAAAAGTAAACGTCTAATTTATTGGTAAAAATTCTTGCATGGAAAGACACTTTTCTGAGTGATTTTCAGTAACGTTTACTTTTGTTTGCCTACATGAGTTGAGGAGCACTCTTAAATATGAGCAAGGGATCCACATAATCCTCCAACAGAAGTGACAAAAAAAGATTCCGTATTTTGAGTCATGTTTAAAAGTTGATAAAAAGAGAGTTGACATGATTTTTATAGGTATGAACGATCAATTCTAATAATTTGTGGAAACGTAAAATTTCAGTATAAAGTAAAGTTGTTGTTTTGTCCTTCCCGTAGGAAAGGAATGAAAGTTGCCAGAGCCTGAGACAGCTTAGACTTCTTTATGATAGATAGCGACATCACCCATCTACACCTTCAAAATTTAGGCATGGAACTGGAGGGGAGGGAAATATTCTCCAGCCCCCTGCACCCGTGGTTTCTGCTGCGACGACCCACAAGACTTTCGCACCCACTGGTTTAACGAGCACCTACTCCGTGTGTACTCGGGGGTATTTGGTGGCATCGCGCATCGAACCCGGGACTTCCGGTCCAGAGTCTGGTGCTCTAACCACTAGGCCAGGGGTGGGCAGAATTTTACATGGCACGGTCTACTTTTAATTTTTTCAAGGTGTTACGGTCCACTACGTGACGTAGTTGTGATTGGCAAAAAAAAAACAGCTCAACACAATATTTGAATTACAATAATAATAAATACAGAATGTGTATACTTACCTACATAACTACAGCAGAAAAACAAAACTTACTCTTTTAAAACTACGTTTTAACTAAAACGCAAAATACAAACATAATAATTATACCTATAAATTTAATATCAAATGTTGCATTTTCAAAAAATTCACAATACATCGCCAATCAAGTAATTTTCCCTTAAAATTAGTTCTTATAGCTATAGTCTCAATAGACGACTTAGTCTTCGTATTGTTTGCCCCCACACAATCTTGAATATACCTCGGTATATTATTACTAACTGCTAATCTTACATTGGATTCTAAGTGGTCGTCTGTGAAACGGGAATATGATGTCTTAATTATATTCTTCGTTGAAAATGTAGATTATCACAGGTAGGTAGAGCGAAAAAACGATGTTAAATGAATTGCAGCTTTTTTTTTAAATTGGGATACTTTACATCTAACAATAGATTCCAAAAGTTATTCTTTACAAATTACGTCCTTTTGAAAGAGAAAAGCTTCATTTTCGTCGAGAGATAAAGAAAACATGTAACGTAGACTTGCTAGAAAAAATCTGCGTTCACCCATAAGAAATCATATAGCAAAGGTAAATTTAATAGAAATATAATTTTTTTTCTAACAAAACTTCACGAATTTGTTTACAATTATTTAAATACAGTGGGTGATCGGTTAACGAACAGATCGGTTAATGAACAAATCGGTTAACGAACACTTTCACGAAAGATTTTTGTGTTCCGATAACGAACACTTTCAAGAAATATTTTTTGTGTTTGGACAACGAACACATATTCAGAGGTGATCAGAGAGACACCCCTGAAATTATGGATGAAATTTTGACAACTGCTAGAGATCTGGAACTGGAGGTGAAAGAGGATGACATAGAAAAGCTCAAAATGGGACATGAAGATGAACTGACGACAGAAGAGCTCCAAGAAATTTTGAATGAAAAACATCAAGAAACACAGCGAAATGGGTCTCTTGAACAAGAGGAAGACGAAAGAGGACCAATGCCGACATCTGCTATTAAAGATCTTTTGAAAAAGTGGGAGGATGTCAGAGCAATGGTCTTAGAATGGCACCCAAACCAAGCTGATGTCAGTAGGGTTGGGGATCTTTACAACGACAATGCTATTAATTACTTCCGGAAAATCCTGAAAAAGAGAGAAAAGCAATCGACATTGGACATGTTCTTCAACGTCCCATAAGCAAAAAATGAAAAGGACTGATTACTATGCAAGACTATATGAATGTATTATTTTTTTAAAAACTTACTAAGAAATTATACATTTTTTAAATTTTAATTTTTAGGGTCTCCAGAACGAATTAATCGATTTCACATAGAAGTCTATGGTGAATTGATGATCAGTTAACGAACAATTCGGATAGCGAAAATAGTCTTGGAAAGGATTATGTTCGTTAACCGATCACCCATTGTATTAAACATGCAAGAATTCGTTAATTTTGAATTAAAGCTACTTAGGATAATGGGAGATTTGTAGCAAAATACACAAATAGTAGGCAGAAAAAGTCTGCGTTCACTATTTGAATATTCCTGGTTCTTAGAATTTGTATCAACAGGCAACAGAGTTTTTGCATTTAGTTATCAAGTAAAATAGTTAAGAAAATTGCGACGCAATAATTGTTAAGTTTTTGTGAGATACGAAGCAATTCACAAGGACATGGGAAAATAAAAAGAAGGAAATTAGTACCAGTGAGCTTAAAATCAATATGAAAATGTGAAAAAATGGAAAAAGTCGTCGAGATACAGCCAGATCCGTTGGACGGCAGTATTCATCTATCCAGCATGTTATTTATAACTTTAAATCTACAAGAGCTTACACATCCAAATCTCTTTTAAGCCATCCATCTAAACTCACAATCAGAGAAAAACGAAATATGACATCAATGGTGAAAAAAACCCGTGTTTGTCTGCAACTTAAATAGCAACAGACATTCACGAGCAGTTTAACAAAAATATTTGGGCGGATACAGCAAAAAAAATCTTGAAAAAGGTCGGACACCATAGTCGAGTGGTTCCCATAAAGTCTTTTATTTCAATGACCAACCGGCTTAAGCGGATAGCTTTTGAAAAAGATCATATACATAAGCCTCTTGAGTTCTGGAGGACTGTGATATTCTCTGACGAGGGCAAATTTTGTATCTTCGGCATAAAAGGTTGTAAATTAGTCTGGAGAAAACCGTGCACAGCACTTCAAAAAGAGCATTTAGTACCAACGGTGAAGCACGGCGGCGGTGGAGTCAAGGCGTGGGGGTGCATGGCGAGCAATGATGTTGGCAAGTTGGAGTATATATAATCAATTATGAACAAATATGATTATTTTTATGTCCTAAAAACAATTTAAAGGAAAGTGCCACCAAACTCGGCTTAGGATAATCGTTTCGTTTTCAACGCGACAACGATCCTAAGCACACCGCTGAGATTGTGAAACTTAGACTCTTGTATAATGTCCCAAACCAACTACACATGGTCCCACAGTCATCTGATCTGAATCCTACAGAATACCTATGAGATTTGTTGGAACGCAGGATTCGTCAACACAATGTGTCTAGCAAGGATATGCTGAAGAGTGTTCTTAAGGATCAATGGGAAAAGATAAGTGCTGAAAAAACCCCAAGATTTGTTACTTCAATGCCGAAACGACTTCAGGAGGTTCACAAATGATGAGATTAACCAACCAGCTACTAAATAGCTCATTATTCTCTTTTTAAATAATTTTTATAGTGTTACTATAATAATACAGTGAAAGCAGACTTTTTCTACTTGATTTTTGTTATTATCGTTACAAACCTGTCATTATTTTAAAATCTATGAAGGCAAACCAAATTTACTTTTGTTATTCTGAATTTGTTAAAATGAACTAAAAAAATCTAATTAAAATTTGTTTTTTAAATTCCAGTTTTAAAACTTTTTTTTTCATTGTTCATGTAAGTAATAGTACGTGAACGCAGATTTTTTCTAGCTAGTGTATATTTAGTTATATTTTTCACATCAACATTGCCCAATGAATAACCCATGAATGCAACTTTTATGGGATTCTAGTTTAGTAAATTCCTGCAAACGTCTCTCAAATTTGGTTTGTAGTTTTATTCACGGGTGTTTTCATTATCTTGGTAACGACCTGTGTTTCTTTTATAATGCGCGTCTAAGATTTTATGTGAAGGCGGTCACCCCAAAATGTCTTGGCGGTCCACCGGTCGATCGCGATCGTCTTAATGCCCACCCCGGCACTAGGCTACCCACGACCCTAAAGTGAAGTTCTAACGGTATGATATTGGTAGGAACATTTTTTCACATTTCCAACATTATTATATTTTTTGACATTGGTTGTTCTTACATTGAGCCATAGAAATAAAAATATCTTTGAAAGTTTTTAGTTTTGGAAGGAATGTAAATTAAAATAATATTTAAATAAAGCTCATTAAGAGGAGTAGGAAATCTCTATACAGACAATGTTAAATTGATTGTTTTCGATGTACATTTTCTCAAAATCTGTTATACGTACAAGTTTGAAATTTTTCTTACAATCTCAAAGTACACCTTTCTCATTATACTGAAATGAGCTTTTAGCTATAATTTTGAAATTTTTTTATAATTTATAAAATATTTTATCAAACACTGCGAAATTTGACCCATTTTTTCCATAAAAATATTTGTAAAAAATAAATTCTTGAGTTTTTTGCAAAAAAACTCATTTAATCATTTCTAAAAATTGTTACCCCTTTTGTAATGGTTTCATTCCCCTTAAGAATATTGTATTTTAATTTAAAGAAAGAAATGACATTAAATTTTAACAGCAAAGAATAATTATAAATAATTTAGAAATCGATAATTTGTGTGTGGAAGGTAAAAATTAAAGAAACATTTCTTTAATTTTTGTTATTATTCCTCCCACAAATTATTATCAAATTGAAAAAATTCAGAATAAATATTTTCTCCTGACTTTGAATTATTAATTAAAATTACAAACAGACATTTTTTATATTATTCACACCTAACTGACACTGTGTTGTATAATAATAGGCGTGGCTGTTTTTAAAGAAATGATATCAATGTTATTCGATAATCATACAATTTTAAAAAAGTAGTTTTAATTCTATACTGTTAATCATTTTTGGGCAAAACTATATAATAAATATATAACTACTAAATGAATTAAGAACTAAAATAACTAAGAGCCATACCTATGTGTACCATGAACTATAAATAAATGCTAGGATCCAACCGAACTAGGATAAACAAATATGCCAGCTAACACTAGTCGGAAGTAGACGGTTACCTAATTAGATGAATAAATTAGAATAAAACAAAAATTATATAAAAGAGTTGTTAAAATTATTTCCTAACAATTATATATACTAGAATAATGCAAAAAATACAATGATATCATATGTTTTTAATTAGATAAAATTAAGACACAAGAACGACGTCAGCAAACGTATAGGAAAACAAATGGTATGAATTCGCACGTGCTATTTATTGACGTTGGAATCACGTGATTACTGACTGGCGTCAGTCTGTCCATGAAGTTACTCCATTGTAGTGTGTGATGTTCCTCCCCTTGGAAGAACTCTCGAAGTATCAGGCGTAGGATTAACGAAAGAACTAGAATCAAACATTATCTTAATATGACTTTATTAAGATATTCAACTTAAACCTTTAACAATTTAAATTATAATAGTTAATGTGAGAGAATCTAAATCAAAAAACGATGAAAAATACGCGACACACAATATATATATATATATATATATATATATATATATATATATATATATATATATATATATATATATATATATATATATATATATATATATATAATAAGACTTAATCTAATTCAGACCACTACCAATAAGTGAACCGCCGAATCACTGATTCTAATATTAAATAATCAATCCTATCTTATTACAACTTGGAGAAACTATCAATCTTGTCCTGTGCTTAATCTTGTCTTTGTATGCACTAATGTGCAACTTGACCTCCATATATTCAATCACTAATAACTTCTATTGACGTCACGTAAAACTCATTCAGACTTGAACCACGATTCCTATTAGACGTCAGCTACCTGTCAATTTCCATCCACTATGACAAATTCCCATACATTGCCATCTCGCTTACTCTAAGTTCCGATATTTAAAAGCTTGTTCATTTGCATCTTTCATTCACACTTCACTTCTTGGATTTGGTTGGAAAATTTTGGTTGGGCCATTAATTCTGGCCCAAAGAACCCAAAGGACATGTTAAAGAAAAGTCACGTGAACCCGTCACAAGTGCTTCTGTTATAAAGGACATGTTAAAGAAAATACACGTGAGTCCGTCACAAATGCTTCTGTTATATAACTCGCATTAAAATTTTTTTATGCACGTATTTTCTGTTTGCTCTTAGTTTTATTTTATTTTAAACTATTTTTTTAATGATTTTACCGTATTGGCAACCAAATTAATAAAACGATACAAATTTCAATAAGAAGAAAAAACAAAAATCAAGCGAATAAAAATATTTTCTTTCTGTATCCGTATGCTAACCATCGCTATAAAATAAATATTTAAGAGTACAATTGAAAACGTTAGTGATACTTATAATCATCACTACGTCGACCATTTATAGATGTGGAATTTCCAAAAACACACAATCGTTTAAAAAACAACAACAACATAAGAACAAAAATAACGACCCTAATAAATAAAATGAAATAATAAGAAGCCATGAAGCGCTTTCTTGCAGTCAAAAAATAAAAACACCCCTTTCATTTTTTTTTTTGTTGCAGTGATTATTTTACTTTTTAAACTTTTCTGAATACGCTCATACACAAAATTAAATGCGGTTAAAATGAGAGCCTGAAGAAATGTCAAAAATGAATAGAAGCCCTTGTTATGCAATGAAAAAAAATTACTAATCCAGTTTTATGATTTCAAGATGTTTTGTGCCGTAAGTTTTTTTCCCCATGTGTTAACTGCAAAGGTTGTAAAAGAATTTAAATCTGTCATGAAATTTTAAATTTAACACTTGCTGGAAAGGCTCAGAGAAGGTGGGTTTGACAGGATGTGGTTTAGTTAAAGATCTAAATCCAGATCTTTGGCATTTCTGCGTCTTTGTGTATGAGAGAGAAATACATGAAAATAAATCACTTATCGTGCAAAGTGTCTTGGGAAGTTCCGCAAGAGTCAAGAAAAATTTTAATTCAAACCTCCCTATGTGTTTTATATATAATTTATTGACAAAACAGAATGCTTTTTGTGGTTATAAGAAAAAAAATTAAATTTTTAAATAAAGCAATGAAAACACAAGAAAATAAATTTTTTAATGGGTATTGAAAAATGTCATTTGACTTGCAGATAATTTTTTAAAATTTTCTACGGTGATATCTCAATCGAAAAATGCATATTATTATGCTATCACTTGTAGTAAATTTTGCTTTAGAAAAGTTGCCTGCACGCAGTTTTTAAAATTTAACAGACAAACCTAATAACAGAAAATTTTTATAATTATACATCGATAGTTAATAATATATAATCAGAATGTAATAACTTAGATGTGAGTTACCGTATTTACTTGAATCTAAGTCTTACTTTTTTCCAATGCTAATACTACTGAAAATCAGATGCTGCTTAAATTCGAAGGAAAAGAAAATTCGTTGGATGGGGCAATTAGAGAAAATGCAGGTTCATGTACGTGTTCATAAGTTTATATTACTGGTAAAATAATTAAATATTCCCGCGTTATTAGTTGCCATTTTAAATTTATTTTAATTTCATAAAATTGGATATCGATAAACCATTTTACTTTATTTTTCATTTTTCCCCAAAACTAGTTGAGAATTTGGAGAATAATCGAATAAATACGGTATATAAACTAAGTATTAAGTATACTTAATAAAATAGTGGAGTAAATAAGACCCGAACCAGGTCAAAGTTTTCAGATAGAGATTTGCCCTCTTTAAAATAAAAAATTTGAATGTTTGTACCATTCTTATATACAACATATACCTGTATCATATAGAATTATGCGATATTTAACTTTCATTGTAATGTAGAGTATTTATTTGGTTTATTAATGTAGAATATTTATTTAGCTCATTAATTTAGAATATTTATTTATGATAGAATGTATAATATTTATTTTTATCGCATTCACTGGGTGTGTTAAATGTTGTGCTTAGTTATATGCAAAAAAATGTGCTTTTTTGGAACATTTTGGGCCAAAAAATTGACCGCTTAAGGAGTTACGACGGTTACTTTTATATTAGATTGTTTTGAAAAGAATTAGTTCTAAAGTAGTTCATTTGATTGGTGAAAATGATTTCCAGAAACGTTTACTTATTTATACGCAGGAATTCGGAATCACTATTGAATGGAGAAGAGATACTCTTAAATCCGCAATAAAAAGTACAAAAACACATTGCATATTACTCGTATACGACATTAAGGTATTCGACTACGTTCGTAACCGTGGTTTTAAAAAAGCGCATAAATGGATAATTGTCATGATATTTAGTGTCACTCAGATTAGAATACATGCATAAAATTGTTTTAAGGACATTTTGACAAAAAAATTATTCAAATATAATATTTTGGCAAAAAATTAACTTAGAATAATCTTTTTTCCAAATGTTCTCCTTTTGTGAAAAATGGTTCTATTATAATAATATTTTGCCTGCATATAGCTCAGATCTCTCTACAGAAGCTCAACTAGAAATTTTGAAAAATTCCCATTATTTTCAGAGTTACCATCAATTGAAATAATTATTCGAGTTTTTTCTTAAAATTGCTCCCCTGTGTTGCCGTCAAATATAAATAAACTCACTTCTAAGTTATATATTTCAAAAATTCTAGTTGAGCCTCTGAACAGAGGTCTGAGCTATATACAGGCAAAATATTATTATAATATAAGCATTTTTCACAAAAGGAGAACTTTTGGAAAAAAGATTATTCTAAGTTAAATTTCTGCCAAAATATTGTATTCAAAAAAAAGTT
Source organism: Trichonephila clavipes (assembly GCA_019973935.1). Lineage (NCBI taxonomy): Eukaryota > Metazoa > Arthropoda > Arachnida > Araneae > Nephilidae > Trichonephila > Trichonephila clavipes. The sequence continues at coordinate 341,954 of BMAU01017914.1, forward strand.
TCGTCAAAATGTCCTTAAAACAATTTTATGCATATATTCTAATCTTAAGTGACACTAAATATCAGGAAAATTATCCATTTATGCGCTTTTGAAAATCACGGTTCCGAACGTAGTCGGATACCTTAAAAGTGTTGAAAGGACTTGTATATGAAAGAAAAACTAATGCCAATTTTAATTTTTAGTACAAACACATGAAAATTCAGAATCCAACGCTTAAGGTTATTATTAGCACGGACAATTTTTTCACGAAGCTGGATAGTTTAATTTCCAACTGTATGACACTTTGACAATGATTGTTTCTTGTATTGAGCGCAGAAATGAGAATATCTTCGATTGTTTTTAGTTTTCGGAGGAATGGAAGTTGTTACTTTGGGTAAAAGACGGTTTTATTGCATTTGGAGCAATTGTACTCTTCCTCAGGATAATATTTTAAAAAAATGTTACCTATTTTTTGTAAAGTTGGGAGAAAAAAATTGAATGAAGGAAGTTGAACTTTTAGTTTAGAACTGATTTAAGTTTTTTCTTGATTTCTAAGAAATATAAAATGAAATGTTTGTTGGATGGTATATATATATATTTAATTACTTTTAAGAAAAGAGAAAACGCAAACCCTATTATACACATAAAGAACATGAATTCTTGAATGTAGAAAGCGAACAAACCGCACTTCAAAAATCAAAACATGAACAGATACAACAGATACAATATAAAAAAATTATTTCAAATATAAATATGAATAATATTATCATTATAAGGGATAGTAAAGTCAAAATGTAATATTACTGTTGGAGAGTTTTTAAAATCTTGGAAATAGAGTTCCAATTCTGAGACCAACTCCTTAATATTCGGGAAAACAGCCTTCGAGGTACGTGAAAAAAAGAAAACAATATATGTGACTATAACATCTAAATCAACAATACTTCTAGAAAACTGAAACCTCCGTACCAAAAATTTTAATATATATTTGATCCAGTCCCCATTTTAAATCAAAATATACAACGATGAGTGAAACTCTAGGTACATATACGATTTTATTTCAATTTAACAAATTTTCATAATTATTATATAGATGAATATGGTTATTATAAGCCAGTAACTTAATCATATATATATATATATATATATATATATATATATATATATATATATATTATCTTTCATGCAATGACTTTTATTCAAAGTTATCCACGTAAAGGTAGGACTCTATTTTAGTCCACACCTTTATTCAACGCCAACTTGGTTAAGATATTCAATAGAACACACACACAATTGTTTTTTTCTTGCCAAAGCTAAAATAGAATTCTACTATATGAAACATCTAGAACGAACATGAGAGAACATCAAAAATTCGTAAATTTCAATAGATACTTTTGTAATCTATTAAAATGGTTTAATATAACAAACATTTTGGTAAAAATTTAAGGGGACACAGTACGATTCAACTGTCATAAATCAATCAAAAAATCAAATCTAATTTTCTTAGCCAAAATTATTCTTTTTATACACCCAGGAACATTGAAAATAGCGACCCAAGAAGAATGCATCGGATTGAAGTGAAATTTAATACACACAATGACACAGATGAGATATTCACTTGATCTCAAAAACAAGACAATTAAACGAATACAGGGTGTGCAACGTCACAAATACTGGGCAACTTCAATAGCGCGTTAGACCACCTCCAGCTGCAATACCGCCACACGGTCCGGCATTGAGTTGATTAGACACCTTATGTTGTCCTGAGGCAGATGGGCCCACAAATCTTGAACAGCCAACTCTAAATCATGTACAGAGTGACACGATGGCATCTGCCGTTTTAGCTGATCCCACACGTGCTCTACAGGGGACAAATCGGGGAGCGGGCCGGCCATGGAAGAGTCTGAAAATGACGAAGGAAGTCTTGAGCAACTCTTGCTGTATGCGGACGAGCATTATCTTGCTGGAAAATTGCCCCTGGGAGACCATTTAAGAAAAGTCCTACATGGGGTCGAAGAATATCATCAACGTGACGTTGGCCCGTTAAGGTTCCCCGCATCACAATTAAAGTGGATCGACTATCATAGGCTATGCCATCCCCCCAGACAATTACACTAGCTGTGCGGGCAGTGTGATGTAGAACAGAGTGGGGGGAATTGTACCGCTCACCAGGGCGCCTCCACACCCGCACACGGTTATCCTCTGTCCCCAAAACAAACCGGGATACATCACTAAACACAACCTTTTGCCAATCTGTGACATTCCACATTGATTTGAATTGGCACCACTGTAGACGCAGTTGCCGATGTTCCGGTGTTAAAGGGAGTGCACAGAAAGGGCGCTTGGATTTAAGATTTGCTTCTGCAAGGTTTCTGGAAATTGTTTGTGAAACATTTGCTACGCCTATGTCTGCTCGTACCGTTGAACGAGTCACTGTGGGGTCCACAAGTGCTTGCCGCAGGATCCTTCGATCCTCTGTCCTCGTGGTCTTCCTGGTCACTCAAACCCGGTTTTCCGCGCGTGGGTACCTTCTCGTGTCCACTGCTCTCAATAATTTCTAACATTTGCGCTGGCTTATATAGCACCCTCTTCCTGATTGTAGCGCCACCTCGGCGTGTATGAGCATGCGTATTGGCACAAAACTTGAATCATTGGCATATCACATTACGCTGTTCTTATTTGCTAAGTTTCGCGATTGTACTTAGCTTCTTTCTTGGTTCGCTATTTTCAATGTTCCTGAGTGTATTTTTCTATAGCTTCACATAATTTGAAAGCTTTAAACTTAAAAAACGCAGAATTCTGATGGCTTTTGCGTTTGTTTTTATTCACATTCCTATGGCAAATCAAAATTTTAAACTGATTTATCTCTAAAAGATAAAATAACTAGTTTGTCTTCATTTAAAAGGCTAAGGCTTTTTTTCTATCATGCCTAATGGTTTGAGTTTTTTTTTACCTATTGCTAACAGTACATAGAACAAAAGTTGGTATGCATTTTTTAATCAAAGCAATACTTATTTTTTAAAAAATAATTGAACTCAGGATTTGTACATTTTTTAAGGAATTTTCAATATGCATTCATAAAACGAAGTATTTTACAAATAACAATCATGTTATCGTAAAACCCATACCAACTTTTGTTATACGTAAATCGATGTACTTGTAAATCAAATTTCATGCGTGTACGTAAATCTTTGTAGGAGGAGTAGTATTTTAAAACCACTTCACAAATTTTAAGGTTTTCCTTAAAAAATTAAATGGTTAGCTTTTTGTGAAATTTTGAGCACAAAATCTGTTTTACGTAGTATACGCACATAGGAGGCAACCAAAAAAATTTTAAAAAATCCTTATATATAAATTAAAATTTTTTGTGTAAATCGAACCATGTCCCCTTAAATCCGTAAAATGTAAAATTTTTAGTTATTAAGAGCAACCACAAGTCATCGATGACCAACCAATCAGCATATATATTCTTTTTAAAATAAACCTTCGATTCTAATTTTTCTTCTTCTATATACGAGGGTGAGGCGTAAAATAAATTTCTCCTGTCGGCTGTGGTCATAATTGTGAATGAAAGTCAAAACATAGAATGAGACATTACAGATAAAACATTGCTTTATTTTTTCACGTAAGTACGAGGTACACTGAGACATTTGCCATGCTGCTTGGTAAGCTTAAAAAAAACCCTATAGGAAAACTCAGGGTTTTGCATACGGAAGAGGCATTTATTTTTGAGTGGACTTTTTGGAGGTTGGAACCATCAATGCTACGCGGTACTGTGACACCCTGTCGAAATTGAAAGAGGTGATTCTGAAAATGTGGCATGGGCTTCTCAAAGCTGGCATTCGGTAGTTGGATGACAATGCGAGACCACACTCGGTGACTGCAACGCAAAACCATATAGCAAATCTTGGTTGGGAGCGTCTACATCATCCACCGTACAGACCTGATCTTGCACCAAATGATTTTCATCTGTCTTCGGCTTTAAAGAAGAATCTAGCCTGAAGACACTTTCGAAGCAATACTGAAGTCAAAATGTCTTTAAACGCTTCTTCCGTATGCAAAGCCCTAATTTTTCCAAGAAGTCTTTTTGAATCTTCTCAAGCAATATGACAAATCTCTCTCTCAACGTACTTGGTACTTATGATCTTATCTTTAATGTCTTATTCTATCTTTTGACTTTCATACACAACTCTGACCACAGTCAATAGGGGAAACTTATTTTCCGACTCGCCTTCGTAATAAATAAATGTATGAAAAATAAACCGTAACGTCATGCAGTTACAGTTGTTGCTATGCTTTGTGGGATATGGAGCAACAAAGGCTATTATCCAAATAACGTCATGGATGCCTTAAAATTTTGACCTCATGATTTATTTTGAAACAAGAACAAATATCACATGTTGCCAAGCAAAGAAAAAGTAAGGAATGGTTATATCGAATCCTACTATTTAAAGTGATTATTAAAAATTATTTAAAGCATAATTTATTTTAGATGTATATCCCAAACTTTGTTCCTCATCGCATTTTCTTAAAATAAAGCATGTAATTGAGAATCAGGAAACAGATATTTTTACTGCAGCAAAATATGTACGAGAATTGTAGATGCTGTATGAAGAAAGGTTTTTAAATTTATCAACTTTTTGCCATTGCAGCAAGTTATATATTTACTAGCGATCTATTCAATACTGTTGGAAGTAAGGATCCTGATATATCTTTTGAATATTTTAATAATACCGAAAGCCCGGACAGAGATATAAAAATATTTTTGTAAAACTATCTTATCTTGAAATAGTATCAAAATAACATGTTTTGGTTCCTGGTTGTTGAAAATAGTACTTCTTTTTGGAAAAGATATAATCTAAGAAAACCTTTAGTTCGTTGATAATATTTGATTACCAATACGGTATATTGGGAACCAAAACGTTGAAATAAGCTGACCTAAGTACTACATTTAAATGATTATTTAAGAGTCGAGAGTATATAATTTCAACTTCATCTTCAATTATAATTCTGAACAGTTCTCTCTCTCTCTCTCTTTCTCGATTCTGCATTATTTTAAGAAAATATTTTTCTTTTCTTTTTATTTAATTATTACGCTAAGGTATCGTTATTTTGATGAAAGAAACATTTTTAAAAACATAATGATTTTGTTCATTTATTGTAACAGTACGATTGGAAAATTAATTTAATGTGATTCTGTTTTTAGAATTTTTAATGCATTCTCTTGGCAGCGGTCACTGTAGCCTAGAGCTCATGGTCATGAACTCGTGAACGGAGAGCCATTAGGTTTCAGTCCTAGTGCCATTGAAAGCAAGCGTGGTGTGGAAGTCCAGCCAGGGGGTGCTAGGTCAAGTGTCGAGGACCATGGTTCGAAATTTCGTGGTCTGTTGCCAATAGTCTCATGCTGCTTTATTGTGAAAGCAAATGCCATTACTTTAAACAATATATGTCATACTTAAAATGCGTTTTCCTCAAAATGTATGTGTGTGTTTTGAAAAATGTTCAAACGGTGACAGTGATTGCTCAAAAAGTTTCGAAAATAACTATAGAATTTTTTGTGTATGTTCTGTTTAATAGTAGAAGTGTTTTAACCTTCAATTTTATCAATCACTGTTTTATTACAAAATTTACAGTCCCTTATGTGAATATAATCGCTGTTTTTTTTAAGAGGAGTTGGAAACCTCTCTCTATATATATTGACAATGTTAAATTGGCTGTTTTCGATGTACATTTCTCAAAATCTGTTATATGCACTGTTAGAAATTTTTCATACAATTAAAATACACCTTTCTCATTATACTGAAATGAGCTTTTAGCTAATTTTGATTTTTTGAAATATTTCACCAAGCATTGCGAAATTTGACACGTTTTTCATATAAAATATTTGTAAAAAACAAATTTTTGAGTTTTTAACAAAAAGTCCATTTCAGTATATATTAGCCATCATTATAAATATATCATAAAAAATTAAATACCTGTGAACAGTAGTTTCTCAGAAAAGGTACATCGTACATCAAAACTTATATTTTGAGAAAAATTGATTTTAATGTATGCAGTGAGACTTCTAATCGGCTTGGAAATAAAAAACGTAAAATTATAAATTTAGAATAAAAGATAGATGTTTCGGTTAATAACAGACGTTAAACTTTTTTAAGCAAAAACGAAGTATTTTGTTTACATTTTTCACCATTCAAAGTGGTGCGGCCCAGTTTCAACGATTATTTAAAAATATGTTTTAAGGGCTTCTAATTACCCTAGAGGTTAAAGTAAAGTATTTTTAGAAAGGGTAAACTCTATACAATTTAAAAATGTAAAAATTTCAAATTGTCAAAAAAAATATTATTTTCCCACACTCCTTAAACAATTTCATACAATAACTAAGGTAAAGTGCTCTGAGTTTTGTATATAAAAACTAAAATGTCTCTTATCCAGAAGGTCATTTTAAAAAGGAATAACATAGCAACACATCCAAATTGAAAATGTATTCATACACTTTTGGTACTGAATGGGCCCCGTTTATGATATTTTTTGTCATTTTTTAACAATTTTATCCCATTTTAGTAATAATCATTTCTTTTTCTCTTCTGAATGTTTGGTACTGAATGAAACAAGTCTAAAAGCCACACACAAAAAAATTCCCATACCACCATCTTTTTTTTAAAAAAAAGTCTTTGCAAGTAGTCGGATGCCCTAAATAAATACTCATTCACTGTATTCTTATTAACAATGTTTAGTAGTGCCTATCATAGAGAAAAGGGGAAAAAATCATGAACAGCAAAATAATTAATGTGTCTTTATTTTCTAACGCTCACTGTCTGAATGAAAGAATTTAAAATGTGTGACTGAATCATTTTAACAATTTTATCATTTAACTAGATGATAAGTGAATGAATAATTTCAGCCTAAATCAATTTTTTCTTTTTCTGATTTAATTGCTCTATTTGATTTACTTAAGACAGTGTAGAAGGGTTGACGCATTTCAAGCATGTTGAGGCTCAAGTATTTCGCATTGGGGTGATATAAAAATTTGGAGAGTAAGTTGCCAAATGAGGTACCCTCTACGTTGGTTTACAGTGGTTCAGAATCATGAGGTCCATTTCCAAAAGCTCTCGGATGACTTTTAAGGAGTGAATCTGTATTAACGTCGCAGTATGATGCTAAACCAGGGCCTGCCATTGGCGACGGACCTCGTAGTTTTGAACCCCGGTCAAATGATGAGGATAACACTTGAGCAGGCATCCCCTCTTTAACCCTTCAAGTGGTCTACATGTAAAATCCTGCCATTCTAGAGACGCCTTGAAATGCACCACGCGTATTTTTTTTTTTTTTGCATTCAAGTAAGATTCTCAAAAGCGGTTGAGCCGTATTTTTAAAAATACGGCTCAACCACTTTTGAAGGCAAAAAAAGCATATCTAGATTGGCAAAATTTTACGTGCAGACCGCTTGGAAAAATAAATTACCATACCATGCCAACAGGAGGACTTAGAGAATCGACGGACTTAACATGCACCTCTCTACACGACCTATCTTTAGTGGCACTAGGTCTAGAACTCATGCCATGAGTTATATTGTTTCAGGGTGTTACGTTAATAAACGATCAATCGTTTTGTAATTACTCATGAAACTTTTCTTTAATAAAAATATTTTTAGCTGCAGAAACAAAGATAATAATATTTATCTTTGTGAAATGAAAATACATAGTTCTAAACATTCAATGATACAGTACATCTGCGACGGATCTATTCGCGTACCTTCTGCTAATCCTCTCGGGGGGAATCTTTGGGCTACCATTCGCGTTTATTCACAACCAACCCTTCTGAAGAAGAAACCGTGATATTCAAATTAAATTTATTATATGTAGTCAGGGTTTTCTAGCTAGCAGGAGGAGAAGGAGAAAAAAAAAAAGCCAGGAGTCAAGTGAGATTGCTACTGATCAGGTATCATGACAAATTATTGAATATTTCAAATATTAAATAGACGAAGATTCAAAGTGATGTTTGGTCACTAAACTCAAAGCAACGATAAGCTAATCGGGATAATTGAATTGATACTAAATTAAAGTGGTCTATATTCATAGTTTTCGTGTAATTCGTGCATCTCGCTGTTGTTCCGCTTGTATTGTTTATATAGATGCATTCTCTTCTTGAATTTAAGTGAATCAGTGTTGTTAATTTGGTTGATCAATAAACAAGTTGATTTTGAACATGTCTGTTATTCTTTCCCTTCCTCTCACACATCTATGCAGGCGAGAGAGAGGGGGTATTCCCTCACACACATTTAATTTTCAACAGTTCCATAAAGATAATCCGAATCGACTTTCATTTTAAAATGACCTGAGCAGGAGGAGCTCACAAGGTAACACGGAGACGACATTGTGGCGTTCAATTCTCAAATCGAAATAAAAAATGTTTCAATATTCTCTAATTTTGATTAAATGTATTTTATACGGTCGGACCCTAATTTAACGAATTTCACGATTTAACTAATTTTTCTCTTTCCCCGATTAAAATAAAGACAAACAAATCCCCTATCTAACGAATAATACCCGAATTAACAAATTATTTCGACAGTTGAAAATTTTTTCATTAGTTTGTGTTATAAAAAATTGGATTTTACTTTCCTTACAACATCCTTTTTGTCAAGAACAGAAAAAAGATTTTTCTTGTAAGTAGCAACTTTATTGCAGAGCATTATTAGATTTAACCGGTACAAATGAGTCTTGAGAGTAACTTGTCGTGCTACTTTTGAATAAGACAGGAAAGTCCTTTCTTAACCCATCCCACTCTAAAACGCAGCTAATATTTTAAGATTTTAACGATTACGCTATATTTGATTACGTATCTGTGCAACTGAAGTTGAAGAAACTGTTGATTTGTCGTAGACAATGAATAGCGATTCTGATGTGAAAATTATTAATGAATTTCTTATCTAAGCAGTTATATTTTCTAATGCTTTACATTGCTGAGAAACTGTGAAAACAAGATATAAATGACGCAGTATTTTCTTTTATATATTAAGTCGAAACAAGTAATAAAAAAAATTTAAGTCAATTCCTACTTAGACCAACAAAGAAAATTTTTGTTTTAGCTACTTTTTATTAAATAGTTACAATTAATATAAATATGTATATACATATGACAGAATCACAACATTAGGTGGCAATTAATTTTTATTAATTATCATTAAAATATCGTATTGCCATCCAAAACAATCGTTTATATAAAATTTCAGTTCAATCGAATGCTTTAAAACGTGAGAAAAAAAACTTTAAAAGTTTTGACCCAAGTCGCTAAAAATGAAACCAACGTTGCTGTATATGTAATTCCTTAAATAATTAGTTTCAGTCAATTAATTTTAATTAATTATAATTAAATTATCGTAGTTTTACCCAAAACAATAGTGTATAGAACATTTTAGCTCAAATAAGCGCCTTAAAATGTGAGAAAAAAACCGTTTCAAGTTCTGACACAAGTCGCCAAAAATGATGCCAACGGGGCTATATTTGTAATTCTTTTAAGGGGTGTTGGAAAGCTAAAATCTTATTTTTTTAACAATTTGAGATTTTTACATTTTCAAATTGTATAGATTTTAACCCCTTTCTAAAAATACCTTACTTGAACCTCTAGGGTATTGAGAAGCCCTTAAAATGTATTTTTAAATAATCGTTGAATTTGGGCCACGCCCATTTTAATGGCGAAAATTGTAAACAAATTACTTTGTTTTTGCTTAATAGTGTAATGACTGATATGAACCAAAACATGTATCTTTTATTTTAAATTGAGCTTTTTATTTTTTTATTTCCCAGCTGATTAGAAGTCTCACTGTATACATTAAAATCAATTTATCTCAAAATGTAAATTTTGATGTGCGATGTACCTTTTCTGAGAAGCTACTGTTCACAGGTATGTAAATTTTTTATGAATTATTTATAATGATGTTTAATATATACTAAAATAGCTTTTTTTAAAACACTCAAAAATTTAATTTTTACAAATTTTTTAAGTAAAAAATGGGTCAAATTTCGCAATGTTTGATAAAATATTTCATAATTTCTTAAAAAATTCAAAATTAGCTAAAAGCTCATTTTAGTATAATAAGAGAGATGTACTTTAATAGTATGAAAAATTTCAAGCATGTTCATGAAACAGATTTTGAGAAAAGGTACATCGAAAACAGCCAATTTAACATTGTCAGTATAGAGAGAGAGAGAGGTTTCCAACACCCCTTAATAATTAATTTTAATCAATTAATTTTCATTAATTATAATTAAATTACTGTATTGGCTTCCAAAATAATCATATACGTAAAATTTCAGCTCAATTGAGTGCTTTAAAATGTATTTATGAACGATTGAAAATTTCACCAAGATAAATAAAGTTATAGAGAGTATGAGCTAATAGCAGGAATTGAAAAAGAACGCGTTCGAGTTAGAAATCAAAAAGATTTTCAAGAACCTAACAGTCAATATTATAAAATTTCCAATTAACTGGAGTGTAAAATATTTTACTGGTTGGTGTTGAATAAAAAATGTAAAATTTCTAGTTATGAATATTTTTTGTGTAGTTGCTAATTGAGGAATTTCCAAAAGATAAATGGAATTTTTTTTTATTTTTTTAAACCCCGATTTAACGCACCGAAATCGGGGTCCGACTTTATATGAATTTAAATGTTCGTATATTTGCTTGGAACTTAAACAAATTCTCACCGATGATTGCATCGCTCCAAATTTTTGCAGGGAGCTTCGTGGACATTTCAAAGAAGCCGTAAGCATATTTCCGCCAAAAAGTTTTTCAAATTTATTCGGAATTTTTTTTAAAAAAACTTTATTGCGTTTAAGTAGGAGTTTATGTGTGTATGTGCGAAGCCGCCAAATGCCGTGATATGCAACCAGTAGCGGAAAACTGTATCCGCTATTGTTTAATTTTCCTATTACAGCATTTGGCGATATTTTTTGATTTGGCAACGTTTAAGAACAGGTTTTGTGAAAATCGACTTCCCGCGGGGGGAGGGGAGTTAGCAGGGGTATTATAGATAAAAATTACCGTTTTTGAATTATTAGACCCTGAGCATATTTCTGTTGTTGAGTAGTGATCCGTTATGAACAGTTTTTGCAGAAATCGACTTTCAAGGAGAAGAGAATTACGAAGGAGTAAATGATAAATGTATTCCTTTAACGAAATTGAAGCCATGTTCTTTAGTCCAAGAGGTGAGAATTATAAAAATGTTTTTAAAAACAATAGGAAGCTTAATACTACGATCTGGATACTAATAACTAAATGTATGTGTGCATATATATACGGGGCGTGTCCAGAAACTTACCATTTCATTCTACTGCAACCGCAGCTCTAGTATCGGAATTCAACGCTTAATCACACGTGACTCTGGTTAATTGTCAGTCCAATGATACCATCCATTTTGTGGTTTTTACACGTGTTAGTCAGCGTTCAAAATGCTTAAAATGATTGTCGAATTCGCCTACTGTGAAATGCGTTCTGTGTAATCCGTTTATCGAACACAAGGAATGTTAAGCGAGTTGAAATTCATCGTTAACTTATAAAGATTTATGGTGAAAACGAAATAAGTGGTAGATTGATGAAAAAGTGGGTTCGACTGCTCAGTGATGGGCGCACCAATAATCATGACAAGCACGGAGGGGGGGGGGAGGCTTCTGTTAATGATGGTTTGGTTGAAAAAATAAATGGGAAACTTCGTTAAAACGGATGGTTCACAATCAGGATGTTTTAAGAAAGTTTCCACAAGTCCGCGTTCAACAGTGGCTCTCTTCACTGGCGGCATATTTTTTTAAGAGAGTGTAGACTAGTACATCTCTCGATATGACAAATGTCCCAAAAATAGTGGTAATTATGTAGAAAATTTTTTGACACATTCTTTCATGTAGAAATAAATTTAGTTTTGAAAAAAGAATTTTTCGAAGCGGTACTTAGTTTCCAGACATGCCTAATATATAGTTACAAATCTTTATCGAATACTCAATAAAGTGAGTGAGCCATGTCTAGTAACATATATATATTAAATTTTTTAATATTCTTTTTAAAACTCTAAGTAGTTTTCTGCGTTTCTTAATGGTTCGCTTTGCGTATCAAAATTATACATTATTTATACGCATTACTTCTCTGTTACTTAAGTAATTTTTTTCCCTTGCAAAATGTCTATTGTTAACATCCTGAGCGAAACAGTGCAGAGAACGAACGGCAATCCTGAATGAAAAAGATCCGTGAAATGCTAAGACGTATTATGACGTCGAAAAAAATAGATTATAGTTAACGTTGGTTGCAGAGTTCATTTTGAATCTGCAGGTTCCGGCATCAATCATTAAAGTTAATTGAGAAATTCATTCACAGAACTTCGACAGTAGAGTAGCATTTTCATATGACGCAAGTATAAAATGTTAAAGGGAACCCCGGGTATATATCCGTGTCAAGTGATGCGTTAAAAAATTCACTTACTCCTATCAATCTACAAATTATTTTGCCACTATAGATGCTATAAATAAACTGCACTAATTAATCTTAATAAAACATTAAATGGAGATTGCGTACTAAAATTAGATCATAAGAAAACGTTACCGTGAGTTGTCAATCCTACGGAGTTTTTTAGTAGGTTAAAGGCCGTATTCACCGAGAATTGGACCAGGCTAAGAAACTCTGAGTTAAGGGGCTAGGTTCAGAATTTCGACCCAAAACATTTTTCACTTTTCTCATTTTTATAAAATATGAACTCTTATGCTTCTAATGGTGCAAAAATTATCATTCTACGTACTGTAAAAGTATTTTTAATAATTTTTTGAAAATGTTTTACCACCTGTCATTGTCCACCTGCCACGCCCACTTATACGTAAACAAAAAATTTTCTGCTTTGTAAGCCCCAACTTCACTATTTTTTAAAAATTATTATTTAAAATACTTTGAACAGCAACTTCTAGTAAAAGAAATGAAGTGAAGCAAATGCTTGTTTACTGATTGAAACGTGGTGTGTGCATTCAGTTTTCAAAGTACGTTTTTTGTTTTTTTTGCAGTTGATTTTGACTAGAGGTACCTAGGCTGTGCCGGCAGCCTTCAACCCTCTATCTGGTACTGCGATGTTCTTGGTGTTGGTAACTTGGGCTTGAAGAGGAGGGCGTGACTTCAGAAGTGAAGGTCCAATGGGAGTGCAGGAGGCATCGGCTATGGAGGTGATATTTGATTGTTTTGCTTTTTTATCGCTCCATTTGCTTATATTCTGGATTTTTTTTATATATTTGCTGGTAAATTTTGCTTTTTAAACAATTTTTTCTTAAAATGCCACGTTTCAAGAACAGAATTTTTAAGAAAAGAAGAAGTACTGGTTTGCATTCTCGACCAAAGGTAAGTGAATCCATTAACAATTTGACTGTTTCTGCTTCAGCCAAGAAGCTGAAGTCCTTTATGGATTACAGCAATTTACTTGGGGAAAATGGAAATATAAATGAAATTATAAATATGACTTTGTGTTATCTGAAGCTATAAAAATAACTGTTGTATGTAAAGAATGCAAAAATAATAGCATTTCAATTAAATTTTTAAGAAAAGTTCAAGGCTTGGCCACAGAATTTTCTGTTTCTTGTGAAATTTGTGGATTCAGCCAACCATTTCTAAATACTGATGCATATATGGTTTCATGTAATGGAAAAGAGTGTAAGTATTATGAAGTCAATACCAGGCTTTCATTTGCAATGAGATGTATTGGTAAAGGGAAGTCTGCTAAAATTTTGTGTGGAGTTATGAATTTACCAACTCCATCGCAAAGATTTAATGAAAATGAATCAGGATTAGATGCGGTCATAGAGACTGTGGCTACGGTGAGTATGCAAACTGCAGCTAAAGAAGCCAAAGATGTTAACGGACATTCTGACATACCAGTTGCTATTGATGGTACTTGGCAAAAGTGTAATGTATTGGCCATGTCGAGAAACGGATGGGGACTCGACTACGAGCTTTAAACCTAAAAATGAAAGGTAAGAAATTAAACGACAAAAAAAAACATTGGGTGGTAGCGGTAGACTTTTAGACGCTGAAATTGACAACGTTATTATGGATTGGCTATCAGAAACAATACTGTTAGTATTAATTCAATGAAGCGAGCCATTTGGGCTACATATTTTCATAAAGCATCTACAGATGCATATCACAAAATGGTATGTGCCCAACAAACGAAGATACCTGGTGTGGATATAACCGAGCAATTACAACAGGTGAAGTATATAAACATAAGAACACCTTGTCATCAGAAGAGCTTCATTGTATCAAAGATGTGTATAGGGAATTATCAACTCCTAACCTCCTTGCCAAATGCTTACAAGGTAAGACACAAAACTGTAACGAGAGTGTAAACTGCATGATATGGTCACGGATACCGAAAAAGGTTTTTGTGCAATTGAACACATTAAAAACTGGAATACTGGAAGCTATTGCCTCCTATAATCAAGGTACCATCACTAAATGTCCTGTTCTTGAAACATTAGGTATATATATATATTTCCAGATTTTTACACAGTTCGAGCAATGGAAGCAGCTGATCGGGAGAGACTACGAAAAGCAAATTATGACATTTTACAAAATTTTTAAGAAGCAAGGGTAAAAAGAAGGTACAAGAAATGTATATTAGAGGATACTTTAGCAGAATAAAGAAAAATCCCAAGCTATGGAGCTGGTATGCACTAATTACAAGTAAGTTTTTTACAAAAATCCATTTTTCTCAAAACTAACACTTTTACTACACAAGGAACATTTTTTCCTAAACTACTGCATTTAACAGCTTATAACTTTGCATAATTATTAAATATACTCTAATACATACTTTAATCAAGGGATTTTTTAAAAGAAAATGTTCTGACTTAATTTATAGTATTAAACATAATAAAATTTCCTTGTTTTTGAAAAAAAAAACACATTTGCGCGAAAAATAATTTTTTTAAAAAATAACTAGACATCCTATCTATAAAAGCTCTGATTAAAGTATGTATTATGGTTGAAAGAATATTCAGTAAAAAAATTGGAGATTTTTATTCAATAGATTGCTTGTGTAAATGTTCCTTAAAAATACCTATTTTTAACATTACTGAGATACAGATTCTGTTTCGTGAACCTACCCCCCGAGGTTCTTTTTCTAAACGGAGGTTAAGAAAAAGCAATCACCAATTTGGAACTTCATCTCGTCTCTAATTTTTTTCTCTCCGGTTACTCACGTGTGAATATGCTAACCTCATTGGTCAAAATAAACCCCGTGACTTCTATTGCTTTGTTTACATTAGGAAATCGCTACTTTACGGAATATGTCGTTCTTTTTACTTTGCTCTCTCTCTCTCTTTCTCGGATTCCAGTTTTTCTAAATAATCTAATTGAGTAATCGATGAAATTCGCTTAATTTTATTCATCATAAGAACAGAAATATATCAAAACATATAACTGTTGGTAAACATATGAAAAATCGCTATCTTCGGAAGTGCGGTTAAATCTAACATTGCTTTGAGACCGGTCAAGATTTTCGAACCTGAACCGGGGTTACAGAATGAACCCGCGACGAAAATAGGAACTTAAGCTAAACTAGCATTTTCTTTCTTTAATTGCCTGTCCCGTTAATGGTGAATACGGCGGCTAAGAGTTAAATATTAAATTTCAAGAATTTTTGCGGTCAGATTAATTTGTCATACCTTCCATTTGATTAGCGTATGTATTGTTCTATCTAGTAATTTACTACTGTTATAATCTCTGAGCTTAAATACCACATCATAAATTAATTTATTTTTATTATTATTATTATTATTATTTTTTTTTTTGGCAAAATTTCAAATTTCCTGGAAGCGAATTCTGGAAATTTCGATTTCTATTCATATCAGTTTCAGAAAAATTAAAATGTATGTCTTCTCCGTAAAAGATACGAGAGAGAGAGAGAGAGAGAGAGATAAGACATTATTCATTAAATTTTACCACGTGACGTCTAACCATCGTATTCTCCACTAACTGAACCGAGCTATGAAACCTGGAGTTAAATAATTAAAAAGTACACGCAAATCACCGGTTAAAGCTTCATTTCACCAATATTTTCATAAGTCCGGTTACTCAATCGCGAGTTTGCAACTTCTTTTACCAAAATAAAGTCCGTGATTGTGCTTACTGCTCAAACGAGATTAAATACAACCGAACTTTGTGCCCATCAGAATTTTCTGACCTGAACCGGGGTTACGGAAGAAGTATTGGAGGTCCGTATGTTCACAGCCCTCAAGTAACTTTAAATTAAGGGGACAAAAATGGATAAAAAATCAAATCTAATTTTTAGCCTAAATTATTTTCTTTGTATACTTTTCTATTTCCTCACAAAATTTGAAAGCAATAAACTTAAAGAATGCAGAATTGGGATACCTTTTACGTTCGTTTTTATTCACATCTTTATGACAAATCAAAAATTTATACTTACTTATCTCAGAAAAGGTAAAGTAACTAGTTTGTCTTCATTTAAAATGCTAAGGATTTTTTTCTATTGCACCCAATGCTTTAATTTTTTTTACCTATTGTTAATAGTACATGGAACAAAAATCGGTAAGCGTTTTTGATCAAAGCAATACTTATTTTTTTAAATAATTGAATTTGGATTTTATACATTTTTTAAGGAATTTCCAATAAGCATTCACAAAAAGAAGTATTGTACGAATACCAATCGTGTTAGCGCAAAACCCATATCGACTTTTGTTATACATAGTTTGATGTACTAGTAAATCAAATTTCATGCGTGTACGTAAATTTTTGTAGGAGGAGTAGAATTTTAAAATCACATCCCAAATTTTAAGTTTTTTCCTTAAAAAATTAAATGGCTAGCCTTTTATGAAATTTTGAGCACAAAATCTGTTCTACACAGTAAACACACACAAGATGCCACTAATTTTTTTAATATCCTTAAAATAATTTTTTTATGTAAATCGTACCATGTTCCCTTTAATAAGCATATGCACATTCAATAATATTTGAAATCCATTTTTATTAGAGTATTGTCCTTTTTTCAAAATTAATCTAATAATGGGAAACTTCTGATTTTTGTACAACCCAATGGGGGCTCATTTGTCCATTTTAGCTTTTTTTTTTCAAAAAAGACTAATAATTCTAATGAATCATTATTCCTTAAAAAATTGAACTTTATAATCCAACCATTTAAAATAATTTTTGTTTATTATTTTTTTCTTTACGAACGTTATCTCTCTAAGTAAAATTACGATCGTTTTATATAGAAGATTCTTTTTATAGAATTTTCAAGTGCCAAGAATGTGAAAGGATTTTTTTAAACTTCAAACAATTTATAATGCAACACCTCCTCAAAACACATGGTTAATTTTCCTTATCGTAAAAATCCTCTTAACTCCCAACTAACGTCATATACTATCAACTGATATCCATATCGCATTACAAACACCGCAATTTATAATTCTATGTCTTGTATTATCTGTATAAAAGTTGCGTAAGGGAATTGCAATTGATATTGTATAACAGCATGACGCATTGCAATAAGTTTTAAAGCATACTTAAAATGCATACCGGTTTATAAAGAATTAAAGACGTTGCACAAACGAGAATTTTTTTTTTATTTCAACTGCTCTGGTCATCTTCAAAGGTCGATGGGAATGTTTATTTTTGTTGTTAATATGTTCACACCAACTGTCTTCATTTCAAATTTATCTCAGAAATGGTTTTTTAATGGTTTTTTTCTTCTTTTTTTGATATTCAGATTCTTAGCAGCCATTTTTATTTTCTTATCAAGCGCTATATTCATTTTTTTCACTTGCTAAAAAAGAATACGCTTACTGTCACGGCCCTTACTAAAATGGCCCCTACTTTCAATTGCTTCTTTGGTCATTCTTTTTTATTGTCAAGGCTGCAACAGCATGAAAAGTAAATCATATAACCTTATATATAGCGCATTTAAGGTGATGGGGAACGATTTACGCAAAAAATTTAATTTAACAATTTTTAAAAATTGTTTTTGGGTCCCTTCTATGTGTGTATACTACATAAAACAGATTTTGTGCTCAAAATTTCATAAAAAGCTAGCTATTTAATTTTGTAAGGAAAAAACTTGCGAGTAACTTTAAAATGCTACTCCTCCTACAAAACTTTACGCACACGCATGAAATTTGATTTACAAGTACCTCAAACTATGCATAACAAAAGTTGTTATGGATTTTGCGATAACATGATTAGTATTTGTGCAATACTTCTCTTTATTAATTCTTATTGAAAATTCCTTAAAAAATGTATAGATTCTGAGTACAATTATTTTATTAAAAAAATAAGTATTACTTTCATTTACACAAAAATGCATAGGGTCAGGTTGTGAGGCATGTGACCGAGCGTGCCCAATTTCTTCGTTATCTATGCGACCTGTATCTGTAGGAAATAACGAAGAACCAGACATATCACTCATCTTAATAAATGTTTATTAAGATCTTAACTTATTCACTATACACAATGATAATAATAATTATAGGAAGTACATCTGGAGTGAGAATACATAATTCGTATTACCAAATAATCGCGTAATTGACCCCTTATCTAACTTTACAGATTACTGCTAATCGCCTTAATACGTGTAGTTTCCTTATATCTTAATCGAAAACGCTCCTAGGTAACATATACTCTCTTGGTCGCACTGACGTGGCTTTAATCCTTATGGAATGGTATCCACCTTTATCTAGAAGGCACAGGTACGGGTAGGTTAATTCTTGAACTTGAATTTCCTCTAACAATAACTTAAGCTTTTCTAATCATAAACATAGACCTCAATAGCAACTTCACATAGCCACACCGCAAACACTAAACTTCTACTATTTATAAGATTCCTAATTTACATACACACGTTCTTCTTCTGGAGTTGGTTGGAAAGAATATACTTTCTGGCCCCCAAAGAACCCCAAGAGGACATTAATGGAAATTGCGATGAAAGCCCATCACAAGGTGGGAGAAAGTGGGGATAAAATCAAGCTTTTTGTAGAGAATGTCCTAAAATCAAACTATTAAATTCAGAGTAATGATACTTTTGATGCATTTTACATACATTGGATTAATTTAGATTAAACATGAAGCATAGCCATTCAATTTTGTTTGATTGTTTCTCTCAGTGATACATTTGAAAGAGCATGTTTTGATGCCCCCTTTTACCCCATGGTGGGGGAAAGTAGGGGTAGCTCTAAAATTAGTGTATATTTAAATAAAAATATGTTGATATTCTTTTTGAAATAAGAATACACTGGAATGAATGTGTCTTGATTGTATTTATTCGTAGAAATAAGCAAAAAAAAATTTTTTTACACGTTATTTAATTAAAGAAATAATGTCCATGGTTATCAAAATTAGGTTCACGTAGTATGCAGCATATATCACTGAACTCTTCATCACCAATTGCAGGAAAAGTGTAATAACCCCCAAATAGTGAAATTGTTAGATATTTTATGTGATAGAACTCATTAATTTCTATCACTTGTGCAATGAGCTTATATTATTGATTTCTTGACCAGTACTCAACCTTCACTCATGATCCTTGCTTTATTTGCTCAGGGTTTTTTTACTGAGTTCCTCTTTCCACCGCTTTTCAAACTTTTTTATCCATTCAACGCCAGGTTTTTAATTCAAGGAAAGAAGCTGAGCTGCCTTATTTGTTATCAAGTAAGTTTCAACAAAGTTTATAAGATCTCTTCCATCAAAAGGAAATCCACATTGTCCTAAAAATTGTAAAGCTACCACAATACGCATTTCTTCTTCATTTATTATATAGGAGGATTTATCTGGTACTTGGTGAGAGGGACTTTTAACTACCCCTCTTCTAACAGTTTCCCCAGGAACACTAAATTTCTTTGATGCAGCATAAATTGTAGATCCGTTTTGTGCCTCCACAATACGGCTTTCTTCAGATCATCTTTTGTGTACCTTGGTCACTGGTTTTCTTAATATAATTTCTTGGTATGTTTGAACTTTTAAAGACAATGTAAAAATTAATATTAATAGTAATTTAAAGTGTTATTAGTACCTACTTATAACATTCAGTTTTTTCTCTATCATTCCTCTCTTCCTAAACTAATTTAGGAAGTAAATTTTTTTAAAAAAAATGTTTTTCAGTATTAAAATTAATACCTGGTAAATAAATACTAAGTAAATCAATTGTTTTAGTCCTTTTATTATGAAATATAGAGCATTAGACATTTGCTAAAGTTAACGTAGTGGTAAAAACCGTTCCTATCATAGAACACTTAGCTAAGCCTAACCATACCCCCAAATTACCCCACTTAAAAAACAACTCATGATAAATAGAATTATAAAATTTATTATAATCTTTTTATGTAGATCTGTACCTTGGATATTGCTCTATAAGTCTGAACTAAAATTAATAGTTTTTCCAGTTAAACTTGATTTTAGAAGAAAATTCCTCAGCAGCCTACACTAATTTTCCATTTGCAATCAGTATATCAAGAAACTTAATAAACATCAAACTTGTTGCCAACTTCAAAAACTAAAGTGAAAATATTTGCTGTAATCTCAATATTTGTATCTAAAAAAAGAAGTAACTAAATATCTTCATTTAAAAAGAGAGAAAACAGGTGTTTTTCAATATACCCCCCTTTTCCCCATGGGCCCACTTTCCCCCACCTGACCCTACCAACTTTTGTTACATGTACTATTAGAAATAGGTGAAAAAAATTCAAAGCATTAGGCACAATAGGCATCATTTAGCATTTTAAATGAAAACCAGCTAGCTATTTTCTTTCTGAGATAAGTAAATTTAAAGTTTTGATTTTCCATAGAGATGTGAATAAAAACGAACGTAAAAGCTATCATAATACTGCGTTTTTTAAGTTTAGAGCTTTCAAATTTTGTGAGGTTATAGAAAAGTATACAGAGAATAATTTAGCCTAAAAAAATAAGATTTGATTTTTTTTGACCGATTTTTGTCAATTGAATCGTACTGTGTCCTCTCTTAATCAACAAACTCAAATGATGATTGTTTCGTCGGTTTTCTTTTCATTCACGATTTAATTTACGTAAATTGATAATCGAAATATATTCGTGAAATAAAGTATATACCAGGGATGGCGAACCAATGGCGATGGTACGTGACACAATATTTTGGGCACATCACCAATCAAAACGATTGCATTTTAGTTCAAAATAACAAATTTCACTATGAAGTATTAGAATTAAGGTTCATGGTAAAGGGGCTAATTTGACAGCCTCTGTTAGTCTAAAAACCTGGAGCACCTTGACAAGATGTCAGCATCAGAGGTAGAAGACTGACTTCGCTCCTTCACCTGCAAACCTTAGCTGGGCATAGTGGAACGCCTTTCACGCCTTGGGTGCCAGGAGATTACTCTCCCCGACGTACATCGCCCGTTCCACCCAGGAACCCCCCTCGCCGGCTGAAAAGCACTCTTTGAGGCGGCTGCAGGACCTGAGGGAGACCCATGGTACTTTCAAAGACATCCTGGATCCGCCATAGCATTCAAGGGTTCAAAATCATATCCAACGGCATTCTCGCTATTTTCGACTGGTCACCTGAGGTGTATGAATTTGAGGGTGGCCAAAGAAGCTTCTCAATTTGCACCAAATGTAACATCAGTCCTTTTTCTCCTAAGAAAATTCTACAATGTCTGAGGTTTTCCTGTGAGGAGGCTGTTGCTTTTCCCCTTGCTGTTCTTAGACTTTGTACAGATGTATGGACTCATGGATCTGGTCTAGTTTCACTAGATAAGATGGGGATTAGTCCCATCACCACCATGAAGTTTTAGATGTACATGAGAAACATGATGAAGTAAAAGTTATTGAAGAATTTATTTCCGTAATTGATTCTTCAATCAAAGATTTTCCAGCAAGAAATTCTCCTTTCAAAGAATTGTTGGAAACTCTCCAATTTATTATGTACCCTGAAGTGACTTCATTTGATAAACTGAACTTGTCCCAATTTGATTGCTTGGAAAATGAAGAATTTTTTTAAATGAAACACACTGATTTTGATTTCAGATACATTTGTTTGAAAAATCTGGCTCATGATATTTTAACCTATATATATATGTGAGACAACAGTCTTGTTCAATATAGATTCAAAAATGTATTGACAAACAAGAAAAAGTTGGTTCTCTCTTCTTTTTTTTTTTTAAAGTTTCAGTTCTACTTTCACTATTAAAACAGAAATATTAACAAGCATTCATATAAGTCGAGACCAAGGGAGAATCTGAAAATGGCAATAACGAAATTTTGAAAATATGGATTTGAATTAAGAACGATTCCAGACACATTTGTTTGAAAATCTGGCTCACAGGTGATATTTTAACCTCGTTTTCATGGCACCATTGACTTTCCTACACAATACTATATCAGAACATATATACTCTTAATTTTATATTTATAATATGCCTGCTAGTCATTACTTTCAGAGACGAATAACATTAAAGACTCACTTAGAAACCGTTTCACAGATGACTTCAATTCAGCATGCATTCTGCTAAAAGTAACATCTTATCTTATTTTAATATAAGTTGTTTGTCACTTAATCTGCAACAACACTAGTCATGCTAATGGTACTTTAATTTGAATTATAGATATAGCAAAACATTTACGATTATACAGTGCAAAATATATGTTTTCATAGTAAATGAAGAGCTTTTGAGATATTATTTAGTTATATTATTTTTCAGATTATAACATGTCAAAAATATTTGACAGCACGTGTGTACCTCACTAAACATTTCTTTAGAAAAATGGTATGTTGATCTACAAAAGGTTCGCCACCCCTGGTGTATACGCTTAATAAATCTCGAAAGTCTATTGGAAAATTTTTAACAATACTGTTCACATATATCGCACAAATACTCTACTTCACATCCTACAAAAAGTACAGGAGAAAAGCTATTCCCTCACTCATCATGATATCTCCGAAACTATTAGAACTACAGGCTTAAAATTTGGCAGGCATTCTTTCACAGAGTAGAGATCCTCTAAGAACGGATTTAGTAAAAGCTAACCCAACCGAGGCATTACAAGGGTTTAAGGGGCATTGCAGATAAATATTCCCGTTTTTGAACTATGAGACTTGCAGACTTGAAATTTAGTAGGTATATTTTTGTCAAGGAATAGAGACCCGCTACAAAATAGGTTTTACGAAAATTGACCTCCAAGAGGGGTTGAGAGGGGTTAAGGGGTGTCATAAGTAAATTTTGACGCGTTTCTCTTTACTATTAGAGCCACACACTTGAAATTTTGGTATGAATGTTTCCTTAGGGATCCGAAATAAAAATATTTTATTTTACTAATTTATTGAAATAATCTCCTTTGGGGGAGGTTGCGGGGAGTTACAGGGGCGTATAGATTAAAAGGAATTCCCGTTTTCGAACTACTAGATCACCAATAAAAATAATTTGCTATACATGTCGGAAAAGAGTAAAAGATAATTTTTTTTAATGTTAGAAATGTACGGTGACAATTTGTTGGCCTTGGCAGGGATGTTTATTTGGTCCTCCAACCTACCGGTTTGCAACTATGCCGTGCAAGCCTTAGACGACTGAGATGAAAGGAGCTTCCTGGAGATAAGAAAGGAGTTTCTTGCCTTATTCAAAACTCGCACGAGGGCTGCGGTAGCCCAGTGGTCAAGGTATCGGATGATGGCAGGCATGTCATGAGTTTGAACCCAGTATCACTAAAGAACCGCCGTGTAGGGCAGCGATGCACGTTAAATCTGTCGAGAGCTGAAGCGTCCTCCCGTTGGTGTAGTGTGGTAGTTAGGAGAGGGGGTGCCAGCTCAGGTGTCGTCCACGTCACTTAACCATGGCTCAAAATTACGTGGTCCGTCGCCAAAAGCCCTCGTGTGGCTGAAATGTGTGACGTTAATATTCACTCACTCAAAACTCACACGATAGGTTACACTTATGAATCATTCACACCTGTTAAGGTCTAATAACGCTCTGTACCCTTGGACACCAAAATTTGTCACTTTTAAGAAAAGTCTTTTTTCTGTTCGGAGCAAAAAATTGAAATTATTCTGTTACTTGAAAAAAAATCCAATTTTTTGCAACACAAATTTTAAGAAAAATTGTTCCAGATATTGAAACAGTTCGTTAATTCAGGGTTTATTATTCCTTAAATAAGGGGTTTTGCCTTCATTTTAATTGGAGAAAAAGAGAAAAATTCGTTAAATCACGAAATTCGTTAAGGGATCATTAAATCGGGATCCGACTGTATATATATACAGCTGGACCTCTTTTTAACGAAGTCGCTAAAAAGTCGCCAAAGAAATTACTTGAAGAAATAGTATATGAAAACCAGTACAACTTAATATCTAGTTTGTTGTCAAGTTGATAATATAGAATAGTTTTATACTGATAATATTATACCTATGTCAAACGACTTTTGAATATTTTAGCAACTCAACCTGCAAATTGAATCGGTTCTTACATCCTCAAATATATCTCTGAATCCAATTTTTTCTAAATTTTTAATTTTTAAATAATAACATTAAATAATATTTGGGGGAGAAGGGGTGGGGTTTGAAGTTATTTCATAAATCGATCAATAAATTTTTTGTCTTATATTTCGTATAAAACATCTACTAAATTTAAAGAAAATCGTTCTGCAGTTTCTTTAAATGGATCCTTTTAAATTTTTATTTATGTTATAAGTGGTCTTTAATTGCTTCTCTTCGATCTAATTAAAGGATAAAAACTCTGATCCAATGGCTGAGTCGGTTTTTGTTTCCTTCATTAGCTAAAGGTAATAAATAAGTAATGGTTTGTAAAATGACGCAAGTGGAGATAGAGACATATTTAGAAGTAACAGCTTAAATCTGATGCTGTTTATCAGTTTTCCTAATCAACTCTTTAGCGAAGCATGATTCTTATTCCAGCTAATTTCATTTCGCAATAAATTAAGTGTAACATGCATCATATTATTGAAGTTCAAGTTAAATTTAATAATAATCATTGGGTAAATATCTTCAACACAAAATTTGTCAGCAATTGAAAACTATGTTTTTGGTAAGTAAACAATGTAATCCAATACTTTTAATGAATTCAGAACTTGTTATTTTTTAGTAATTGCTAAAATAATCTTAATTTTTTTATAAGTGGAAAATGTTAACAGATCCAGTATTTCTATCAATAGTTCTGCATTTAGTTTTTTTTTATTATTTTGCAGGTACAACCTCTATAGTGCAGGGTTGGCGAACCTTATGGATCAACGAGCCATTTTTTTCTAAAGAAATGTTTAATGAGGTATACGAGTGTAGGCGTGCCGTTAAATAAATTTAACTTCTGATTATGGGAAAAATAATAAAATTAAGTACTAATAACTCAAAACTCTATTTCGAAAAAATACATTTTGCATCTAATAGTAGTGTAATTCAAATTAAAGAAACATTAGTGTGATTTCTGTTGCTGCTGATTACATGAAAAATAACTTATATTAGGGTTGTAAAATGTTACTTGTAGCCAAATGCATGCTGAATTGGAGTCGTCTTTCAAATAGTTTCTAAGCGAGTTTTTAATGTTATTCATCTCTGAAAATAATGACTCGCAGGCGTGGGTAGATGAAAATATGGTTAAAATAGCCATGACCCAGCTTCTTCAAACAGTTAAATGTGTCTGGAATCGAATTCCATGTTTCCGAAATTTCATTATTAGCATTTTTACTTATATTGTTTGTTAATTTTTCTGTTTCTCAATCACAATTCCAACTTTCTCCTTTTTTCAACAAATTTTTGAATCCATTTTAAACTAGACTGGAAATTAATCAGTTGTATTTCAGAATTTTCAATTTCCAACTAATCGAATCGGGACAAATTGTTTATTAAATGAAATCACATAAGGGTTCATAAAAAAACTTGAACGTTTCCAATAATTCTTTGAAAGAAAATCCTACTGAAAACTACACCTTATTGATTACTCGTGTTTGCTCGTAATACTTCATACTGAACTTTATTTTTTGAGTTAAAATGCAAACCGTTTTGATCGGTGGTGTGCCCAAAGTATTGTGTCGCGTGCCGCCAATGACAGTGATTCGCCATCCCTCTTCTAGTAATGTGTTTAAAAACCCTTTTTCTCAGAGAATATTCTAGTTTTTTTTAAAGAGTTTAAAGTTTTTAAGATTAAAAGATTCTCAAATAAGTTATTTTTACTTCTGATTTAGTACTTATTTTGTTTAAATGTATCGCAATTATTATTTTTGAAATATTAATCATCTGTGCTTCGTTTATAAATATTTTTTTTGCATTAGATTTAAATACGTGGTGTGAAAATATTGCAAATGAGCCAAATTCATGACTACCACGTGATGAAGACAATCACGTGTTTTCCATTGAATTCAAAACTGACGCTAGACTTGTATCTCTGTTGTCCCGCTTGTAAAATTTAACTTTGATGATTGGATAAATATGTTGAAATCTTATAACGTACTCGTATATTTTTAAATCAAATGTATTTTGTTTACCTATGCGTGTTATTATAGTTGACAAACATTTACGTTTTAAAAAACATTTCTGTAAAAAGCAAAGATTGGCAACAGCGCAGCGTTTGAACTGAACAGTTGGCAATACGGAATTGCGCTTATCACGTGACTATGACATCAAATGAATTTTTAAGCCGATTGGTTGGAAACACATGATTGCATGTATTATGTGACTATGACATTGCATTAGAGACTTAAAAATTCTTTACTATATTAAACGTGTATTTGAAAAGGAATCCTAGGTTGTTGATGTAGAAGTTACCCATAGAACTCCGCAATGTCAGAAGGATCAACAAGAATATTTTTCCCAAAATAACTTTATTCATGCTTCCATATTCTTTTGATTTGAGCTGGCGCAGAGAGGTTGTAACAAGATTTATATTTAGCCAGCTCCAATTCATGGTAATTAAACGCGATTTTATCAATGCCACCATAAGTTCCATTATTGTTATGCCTACAAAAATAATATAAGTTCTACAAAAGCCATTGATTAAGGAGACCACAGTTGCTACTCATTACTGTTGATCCCGCATTCTTAAATTTAGTCAATACAAGCCCCATAATGTATACTTTTAAGGTGATTGGGGTTTTTGCAGCGCCATCTGTCGTAAGCGTATTATTTTGCTTGTATATTTTGTTTGAAATGAATGACAACTCCCTGCAGCTCTTAAAAACAAATTAAAAAAAAAGAGATTTAACTAATCGCTCAAAAAGAGAATTGAAAAACAAATTTTGCGATAATCACTTATTATATGAGTAAATAAACGTTAAATACCTTGTAAAAAAGGAAACATACTTTTCCGCTTCCTTGGCGTAAGTGAAAAAATCGCCAAAAATTATACAACCGACGCCAAACGGTTTATTTCCCCTGGTAACCTTTTATTTCCACATTTTCAAAACAAGCCATTGTGTTTTTTTATCAGTAATATCTTTTTCATTATTCATCAAAAATAGATGAACAACCAATGAGAACCAACATTTATAACATTTTTTTTATGTGTATATTGTGTGTTTTCGCAAATAAAGCCCACTTGGCGAGATTTGAGCCGGCAAAACGGAAGAGTATCAAAGGAATGCAGTCAGTTCATGAGAGCCTATCATTCATTCAATAAAAATCATGGCTCGAAGAAACCGACAATTTTGTAAATGTTGTTGAAATATATCAAAAACACTTTATCTAGACCTTAAACTTCAATTTTAACGTAGTGGTCCGTCGCCAAAAAGCCTTCATGTAGCTGAACAGTGCGACGTTAATATTCAATCAATCAATCAATTTTAACGCCCAGATGTTAAAATATTGAAAATGTTGTGAAGAATAATTTGATAAATTGGTTGATTTTTGAAAACAATCATTTTACAATGTTGTTTAAAAAATTTTCATTTTTTGTTACAAATGAAATAAAAGCACAGAAAACATTAAATTCATATAATTTTTCTAACTACAAATTTCACATCGGTTTCTATTTTTTGTAAACGGGTTCCAGTTTAATGCGCAATATTTTTGGCACTTGGATTTTGTTTTTCAAACTTATGAAACCAATTCTATTACTAAAAACTGAGCAACTTTTTAAAATAAAAAATGCTTAGTTAAAACAAAATGTATGGTTTAATTTTTTTTTCAAGTTTCTTCTCTGTAGATTGCATTTCCGTTTAGCTGCGGTTTGTCAAACAAGTGTATATCACATAAGTTTCTAATAATTTTCCCGATTTTCGTGCTCGTATGAAACGCTTACAAATAACCAAAACCCACGTAAACACAAACATTTTATTGTAATTTTGCATTGCTGCAAAGATTATTTCGACACGCTGTCGCCACTGATATATTTTGGCGCCACCTTTTAATTGAGCATTATTATCTGTCTATTGCGAAACAGCTAAGCCGCAAAATTAAGACAGGGTACCCTTTTGAAACGTATGCATTATATCATTTAATTTGTTTTGCTTGTTTTTATTTTCCGTATCACATTCGAAACTACAAAATTTTGTATTTACCATTTAATAAGAGCTTGTATATACGAGCATATATAAATTTGACGTTGGGTTTCTAGTTTAGCGTGTTGCTGTTGCGTAAAAAAATTACTAATTTATTTAGGTATTTAATTTTCTGGCTTAGGTATGTGCGAAAAAAATACTTAGTATTTAGCGTTGGTAAAATTTTTATAGTATTTTTAGTGTTATATTTATAATCCTTGTGATTACAAATATAATTCTAAAGAGATACAAAAACTAATACTAATTCTTATAGAAATTTATCCTTACATTATTTTCTTCTTTTAGCAGCTCAGTAATATAGTCGAATATAGGAAAACGTTGCCTAACCCTACAACCTTAGTTCCTAAGGCTAATAATCGGCTATTATACTATTATGGTTATTATTTTTCACTCTTGCTGTCTTGCTATATTTTTATTTCTTGCTTTGCTTTATTAGTATATGTTCCTTTCATAGGGTAAACATCCGCTAAGAAGCGGTTTTGCGAAAATCGACCTCGAGGGGATTAAAAAGCGCTATATATATATATACGTGTATATATATACATATATATACATATATATATACATATATATATACATATATACATATATATATACATATATACATATATATATACACATATATATACACATATATATACATATATATATATATACACGTGTATATATATATATATATATATATATGGGAGACAACAAAGGGGTCCAAGACGTTTGTCTTTCTTCTATTTTATTTTAAAACTTAACAAAAATTAATTAAAAAGGTAGATAAGTTTGACAATGATATGCAGAAGGTAACGCCTGCTCGCGCACCTCTCGCCTTCTCTCTCTCTGCTGTTTCTCTTTTTTTTTAAAGTTCACAGTCTCCTAGTTTCAGTTTTTGTTTCACTTAGCTGCGCCTGCGCGCGAAGACTGCTTGGCTTTAACGGCCATTCTGACTGTACGCTGTCCGCAGCAGTACGTCTTCCTTTTTTCCTTTCCATGGATACCAGAGGAGAATCTGAAACATACAAAAAAAGACGGAACAGACAAGGACTATACGACAAATACATAGAGATTTAACATATCATAATTTTTCTGAACTAGACAGTTTCTCCATCATGTGAAGGCATCTCTTCGACATCCGGAAGGTTCCACAGGAAAACATTGTGTTTCACAGGCATAAGAACGTCTTTTTTAACAAGTTGATCTTTGGTTGAACGCATCGATATTTTCCTCTGTAGAGTTCTGGACGTCTGTTCAAAACGATTTCTCTTTTTCCTTCGTTTCCACTGTCAGGGCTGGAAGATTTTCGGGAGCAACGCAAACCGTCGATATTTACTATTCATAGGTGAAGGGGTAGGTGAGCGGGAGATGAATTCCACGGAACTCGTTTTCATGGCACCATTTACTTTCTTACACAATACTATATCAGAACATTTTTCTCTTATAATACTCAATTTTAACTTAGTACTCTTAATTTTATTACATTTATAATCCTTAATTAGAGAACTCAAATCATTTCTAGTATTAAAGTTTTTAACATGTGACAAATCATAACTAGAGTTTTCTTTCACATTTGAAACAGAAACAACATTAGGATAAGCATAAGCATGAGCACCTAAAGAGGATTCACTTTCATTCAATAAAACATCGCTCTTTGCGTGGCCTAGTTTCTTTATTCCAGAATATACACTGGGATGTATAATAATTTCTTCGGTCAAGGTCGGTGATATTGCCGTTCGAACACTTAGGCTGGGAGAGTGTTGATTAAGAGAAATATTTATGGGTTTAACTTCTACCATTCGCTGTTCGCCAAAACATGAACTTAATGTTATTATTTCTTCGGAAGGCTGGTTCACTCTAATTAGTGAGGAATTTGAAACAGAGATCTGGCAACCTGAATCAATCAAGGCTGTTACGGGCTGATTTTCTACAAAAATGCTTACGTATTGAAGATTTGCGATCTCACCGCTATTTTGTTTTTCGCTCTCGACTTTCAAAGTATTCACGTTTATTTTATTACGGATGTGGCTGTTAGATTCTTTAAGCTTAAAACGCTTCTCACAGTCTTTTGCGTAATGAGATGAATCACCGCATATAAAGCAATTTTTATTTTCTCTTTCAAGATATTGGGGATAGTTCTCTTTAATCTTTGGTTTAAAGTTTTGTGATCTATTTTTAAAAGGGTCTTGGGTATATCCATAAGTAATAGGAATTTCTTTATGTGATCCGCTTCTAGATGAAATATAAAGATCGCACTCTTTAGCTAAATCAATAGGCCTAAACCAATCTTCTGCTTCTCGAATGTCAATATGGGTTGCGGTTTCCTTATTTAAAGTTTCAAATAATTTATCAGAAATTATAAGATCACATAGAGATTCAAAGGAATTAACTTTTCTTAACGAACAATAATATTGGAAGTTTGCCGTCAATCTTGCAGCAAATTGGATGTATGTCTCGCCTGATGATTTTACAGCATTTTTAAATGAGTTTAAACACTCGCGAGGGGTTAATTGGAATTCTCTGAGTACTATAGATGTTAGTTTTTCATAGTCATTTAATTCCTCTTCTTTAATATACAGTAAGACATTATGAGCTCTTTCGCCCAGAAGATTTATTAAAATTTCAGATTTATATTCGTCATTTATTTTCTTGGTTAAAAATGCGCGTTCTAATGATTGGAAGAACAGATTAAAATTTTCAGATCTGGTGGGAACAGGAAGAGATAAAGTCCTAATACTTTTTATCATATTTTCTATGTTAGTTTCGAACTGTTTATCTTCGACTTTAGCTGCAGGATTTAAACTTAATGCTTTATTTTTAGCCGTTTGAAGTTCGATTTCTTTTTCTAATTTTTCTAACTGAAGTTTCGCGAGCTCAATTTTCTGTTTTTCTAAAGTTACCTCTCTTTCGTTTCGCGATACTCTCTCATCTATACAGTTTTGAATTAAAGTTTTAACGAAATCTGGATCACTTTCAAATGTACTACTGTTCTCAATTTTAGTCTTTAGTTTAGCTATGGTGTCCGTACTCTCCACAGTACCGTCTAGATCCTCAACAACTCTTATGAGATCATCTTTAAGAGCGTTTTTATACATTTTAGAAAAATATGGAAAGATCCTACCTTTTTTTTCTGGCTTCCTTGTTGCTCGCACTTACGATGTATCCAATAATTGAAAAAAACGTCGATTCCACTGATTTCACCTCTTCGCAGGTAATATCGTTAGATGAAAAATAGTTCTTGAAATTGTTCGAATTGACACCTCTTCGCAGGTGTTTGTGAGTGGATCCAACCTCTACACAGGCGGATTTTCGTCGATGGGTTCCAACCTCTACACAGGCGGAAGGAAGTTTCCGAAAAATGGCGGCGCGTCTCCTCCACGGACGGCTTTTGTTCACGTTCCAAACTTTGATCAAAATCGAAATTTTTTTCAATCCCGGGCTCTACACAGGCGGAGTATTCATGCTGAGTTCAAACCTCTACACAGGTTGAACGAAGTTTCCAAAATGGCGGAGCGTCTCCTTCACGGACGCTTTTGTTCATTGTCCAGACTTTGGTTCAAAATCGAAATTTTATCGATCCCGGCCGAGCCCCCATAATTTGTGGGAGACAACAAGGGGTCCAAGACGTTTGTCTTTCTTCTATTTTATTTTAAAACTTAACAAAAATTAATTAAAAAGGTAGATAAGTTTGACAATGATATGCAGAAGGTAACGCCTGCTCGCGCACCTCTCGCGTTCTCTCTCTCTGCTGTTTCTTTTTTTTTAAAAGTTCACAGTCTCCTAGTTTCAGTTTTTGTTTCACTTAGCTGCGCCTGCGCGCGAAGACTGCTTGGCTTTGCTTTTGGCTGCATGCCACATATATATATATATATATATATATATATATATATATATATATATATATATATATATATATATATATATATATATATATATATATATATATATATATATATATACAGTGGTGGCCAAAATTGGGGACACTTTTAAAATTGTCATGTTTTTTAAGTTTGTATGCTTATAGAAAATGTTACGTTGCACAAAATGCAAAGTATTTATATCATTTTAAAGGAAATTTAATACTAAATTCAATGCAAAAAACAAAATTCAAATATTTTCAACGCAAAAAATTATGTTGCAATAACTGTCGATATACTTTAGATACTGATGGTAGTAGTGAGTTATGAGAGCTTATTGAGGTTGCCTTTATTCCTTATTACAGCTTCACATCGATGTTTTATTGATCTGAAAATAGTTTTAACGTCTTACTTAGATATTACATGATGCCAGGAAACAATTATATCCTCATTTAGTTCCTTTTTATTTCATTCGGACAGGAGTTTTCATACGGTGCCTTAAGTTTTTCATAGGATTGAGATAAGGACTGTTTCCTGGCCAGGACAACAGCTAAATGATCTTAGAACGGTACCAGTATTTTGTTTACTTTACTGTGGGGCAAGGAGCAGAACCTTGCTGAAAAATAAATGAAGTACTGTTGGTAAATAGATCCCTGATGGAAGGCAGAAGTTTAAGTTCTAGAATTGTGTCAAAGTATTTTATAGCAATCATTGTCCTATCGATCATATGAA